>CM075813.1:9496732-9514232 GCA_037975025.1 Excoecaria agallocha | reverse complement strand
TAGTAATATCATTATTGTTGTGCTTTTTCAAAGCTGGGCTTTCCTCACTCATTTTTCTTATTTTCTTTGATTCTTGATATTGCTGTGCTGCTTGAGGAAATTGATATGTAAAGACAGTGAATATATAGCGGTATTTTGGTAAAAAGTAGTAGGACACGTGGAAGATGAATAGAGCATGCATGGGATTGTATTTTGCTACGTGTATGTTTGGAAGGTTGCCTAGTGATTGTAAAGATATTTATTTATTTCGAACAAGAGAAAAATTGGACCCAAAATATTATATTCCGCATATCCGAATTCCAAAGTACCATGTATTAATAAAATGGCAAAAAGTTTTAACCAAAAAAAATAAAAAAAAATAAAATGGCAAAAAGTAGAGATGACGAATTGGTGATTAACTAAACCCAATTTAATTTAAAAGTATGTTCATTTATACCAATTCAAAATCATCTATTAAATTTGTTACATATATGGATACATTTCATATAGTTCAATGAGCATAAATTATACGATTGTCGAAATATCAAATTTTTACTAAGTATAATTTTTTAATACAAAGTTTGTTCAACTTGAATTCAACTAAAATAAAATCCGGTTCAATCCAAGACAACCCCACACTAGAACCATTTTTTATTTATACAAGTTTGGATTGGACTTGTGTATAAAAAATTTGATTATAACATGTCTGAAAACCGATCCATTTGGGCTCGAATCCAACCCAACATGAACTAGGCTTGTATTTTATTACATGGCCTTGGATCAGACTTGTGGTCAGGCCAATCTGAAACCAATCCACCTCAGCTTGAACCCTAACTCATCCCGCACCCCATCTTATTTTATTTATGTGGACTTGAGCTTGCATACAAAAAAAATTTAAAAAGCTAGATTAGACCAATTCGAATCCAATCTAATTTAATTAGGCTCGATTTGAACTGGACTCAATTGGTTGAACCCTGTTCATCTTGAACCCAACCTAGCTTGTTTTAGGCACATTTTTTTAATGTGTATTTGGATTCGATTTGCATAGAAAAAATTTAAAAATCTAGCTAGTCCGACTGAATCCAATCCAAATTGGCTCGAACTCGGCTTATTTCATCACAAACTCGAACATCCCAATCCAAACTCGACCCAGTTGGAATTAGGCATGTATTTTATTTATGTAGTTTGTGCAAAAAGAAATTTCAAATTTCGGTTAGGTGTCGTTCAAATCCAACCCATTCAAATTGAACTCATCCGACCCGTATTGATTCGGACTTGGATTGGGCTTGTGTAGGAAAAATTTTGAGGAAATAACATGAATTGCTCCCTTTTCCATTTTAGTTTTCAAAAGTGCCCTATCGATTTTATAAAATTTCATCAATGCTTTTTTTATTTAATAAATAAATTTTATAATGTTATTATTTCAAAAATGCCCCAAATTAAAAGGATTAGCCTAAAGCGTGATCGATAGTAGGGTTTCTCTGAATTTTCGTTTAATCGACGAATTTTTCTAATAGGAGAAGATAAAGACAAATAGAAGAAATCATCATTGCATCGTTGAGGTTTGTCCACTTCACACTATTCAGTGGGTTGGGAAGAGTAATATGCTCGATGTAAAAGGGCAACATTTTCATCTTCTGCCATTTGGAATAGGGAGAAGAAGTTGTCCTAGTTCTTCACTTGTACTGCAATTCGTTCCAACGACTCTTGCTGCTTTAATTCAGAGTTTCGAATGGAGGGTTGGTGATGGAGAGATTAATGGTACTGTTGACATGGAAGAGGGACCTGGGCTTACCCTTCCTAGAGCTCATTCATTGGTTTGTTTCCCTGTGGTTAGGTTGAAACCAAAATTTTCAATCTAACCATGGTTTCAAGAGAAATGCGTAGCTTAATCTATGCTCTGCCAAATCTCAAGTTGCCATGAAAATGCGCTTAGCTTAGGTGAAATAAACTTAATAACTATTCTCAGTTTAGTTAGTGAGGAAATGGAATGGTGATCGTTATTCTCAGTTCCGGCATCTAGTTAAATCAAAATCACTTTTTGGTTCCCCATTGCTCTAGTAATGGCAAATAACTATTCCCCTAAGCCTCAGTAATCGGATTTGATTCTAGACCCGAGTCAAATTAAAACTAAATATTACCATTTAGACTGCTTTTTATTAATTAATGTTTACCTGGCCATTGAAAATTCAAAGAAGCGTGCAAACTAGAAGAAATAGATTACCTGTGTACATATCAAAAGGAATCAGAAGATGACAAATATATACCCAGATGCATGCCATTCAACGGGCATCTAATTTAGTTTTCAAAGATGTAGCTTTTCCAAATGGATCAAGATAACATCCAATTAAAAGTCTTGAACAAAAAAAAAAAACAAAATATCATGCATGCTTCATCAGATAAGAAATGAAAGATACATATTAATTCTAACGTAACAAAAAAAAAAATTACATGTATAAACAGATACTGTAATATGAAAAAAAAAAATAGAAGCAGCAAACACTACAAAAAAACTGTCAATTAGCGACTAAAATTAGCGACGGAAATATTTTCGTCGCAAATTTAGCGACGGATTAGCGACTGTTTTACAATTTCGTCGTGGGAAGGTTATTTTTCATTTTTTGCGACGAAATAGCGACGAAATTAATAAACAGTCGCTAATTATTGGCGGGAAAATTACGCGCCGTGTTTTGAAACGGCATTAGCGACGATATCGTTGCTAATATTTTTAATTTTTTATTTTGAAAATTAGTACTAGAAAATTTAGCGACGCGTATTTTAGTCGCTAATTTTGGAGGGAAAAATGCGCCACTTTTTGCAACGATTTAGCGATGAACGTTATTGTCGCTAATTGTATTAGATCTCATTTAAAAATATTAGCGACGAACTTAAGTAGTCGCTAATCCGTCGCAAATAAAATAAAAAATAGTTTTTACTATTTCATGGATTTTTTTATTATAGATCATATGAAATTGATATTTTATTTTGAAACAAAAATTTGTAAATTATATTATAATTTGGTAATAATTTTTTTATCAATTATTTCAAAATTTAAATTATTTAATTAGTAAATTTATATTTTTGATAATAATAAACTACTTGTTATAATTATTATATTATCACATTATGAAAATTAATAAAACAATATTTATAAAATAGTAATATAAAATTTATTATCTCATTTAAAATAATAATAAAAAAAATTGTAATTAATTTTTATTTTATAAAATTTAAATCAAATATTAAATTATTAGGAATTCTATTAATTTTTTTATCAATTATCCCCAAATATAAACTTATTTATTTTAAAAAAGTTAAATTTTAATAATAATAATAATAATAATAATAATAATAATAATAATAATAAAGTAATTGTTGTAAGTATTATATAGTCATATTATGAAAAATAATAAATATAAATATTTATATAATAATACTATAAAGTTTATTATTTCATTTAAAATGATTATAAAAAATTTATAATTTATTTTTATTTTGTTAAAATTTTGAGAAAATTTTAAATTATTAAAAAATTTAACATATATATTTATAAAATTATCCTTGAATACAAGGATAAAATGATGAAATTTGGTAGGGGCATTTTAGTAATTTCAAAAATATACCCTACATATAAAAATAACATTTTCTATTCCCTCACATCTTTCCACCGTTTCAATTTAATACGTATATGATTTTAAGGTTAATTTATTATTTAGTTGATTAAGACAATAGAGTTCAATCCAAGACTTAAACTCATACAAGTCAAAATGAATAAATTTTCTAATTTAATTTCTTCAATTTAATTTCTATTATTTTTCTAAATGAATAAATTTTCTATATATATATATATATATATATATACACACACACACACACATTGAACAGCTTTTATACGGAATAGTGTAAGTAAAGATTCAACGGTTAAGTATTTGTCGTTAGATCGGCCTGATTTTTGGTGAGTACGTTCGAAACTCCTTGTTGTTAATTTTTAACGGTAAAGATTAGTTTTTAAGGTCTGTAAGTTTAATTTTTGTTGCAAAAAAAGAGGCTATTTTTTAGATTTTTTACGTAATGACTAGTTTTGTATACGAAAACGATCGAAAAATTATTTGCCGTTAGATTGACTTGATTTTTGGTGCGTATGTTCGAAACTCCTTGTTGTTAATTTTGGATGGTGAAGATTAGTTTTTAAGTTCTATAAGTTCAGTTTTTGTTGCAAAAAAGAGGTTGTTTTCTGAATTTTTTACATAATGACCAATTTTGTATGTTAAGACGATCGAAAAATCATTTGCCTTTAGATCGGCCTAATTTTTTTTGAGTACGTTCGAAACTCCTTGTTGTTAATTTTGGATGGTGAAGATTAGTTTTTAAGATCTGTAAGTTCAGTTTTTATTGCAAAAAAAAGGCTGTTTTCTAGATTTTTTACGTAATGACTAGTTTTGTATACAAAGACGATCGGAAAATCATTTGCCGTTAGATTGGCTTGATTTTTGATGACTACGTTTGAAACTCCTTGTTTTTAATTTTGGACGGTGAAGATTAGTTTTTAAGATCTGTAAGTCTGGTTTTTGTTGCAAAAAAAGGCTATTTTCTGGATTTTTTACATAATGACCAATTTTGTATGTGAAGACGATCGAAAAATTATTTGCCGTTAGATCGGCCAAATTTTTGTTGAGTACGTTCGAAACTCCTTGTTGTTAATTTTGAATGGTGAAGATTAGTTTTTAAGGTCTGTGAGTTTGGTTTTTGTTGCAAAAAAAGAGGTTATTTCTGGATTTTTTACTTAATGACCAGTTTTGTATACGAAGATGATCGGAAAATCATTTGCCATTAGATTGGCCTGATTTTTGGTGAGTACGTTCAAAAATCCTTGTTGTTAATTTTGAACGGTGAAGATTAGTTTTTAAGGTTTGTAAGTTCAGTTTTTATTGCAAAAAAAAAGATTGTTGATTCTTTTTGGGTAAATTTTATTTTTATTTGGAGTATAAGTAAAGACGTTTCTATTCCTATACTTTATAGAAGCTTTGGTTTTCTATAATTTTTGTTAATGTAAAACATGGATTATTATACCAGTGATGCATTTTTCAGTAGAGCAGAATCGAGAGAGATTTGAAGTGAGTTCAATATGTGAATACTTGATCTGTTTTTTGAACTTATTTATTTAGAAAATTTATATTTTTAATAATTTTTTGCCAATTATCCCAAAATCTAAACTTATTTATTTAGAAAATTTACATTTTTAATAATAATAAGTGGAATTGTATTCAAGATATGTAATTTAATAATTTCTAATACAAATTATACTTAAAGAAACTATAAGATGGAAACTAAGATTTAGGAAAAATGGGTTTTTATGGATAAGTGCAAAAAATATATATAGGATGCACCTAATTCCCTTAGGAAAAAAAAAGTATGTAACTAAAATCGGCTTAAGTATTAACCATTAAAAGTTAGTCTAATAATTAATATTCAATTAAAATTTAAAAAGTATAGAATGTTTTGAATTCTTTCTATTAACATTTCTAATTGGATGGGTATTATGATTCTCTTGTATAGTCGGAAATTCTTAATTATGGACATTAAGATTCTCTTGTATAGTGAGAAATACGTAATTAAAAGTAAAAAAAATTTCAAATTGCATTCTTAATTAAATTTCAAATTAACTAATTTTGTTTGTTCAAACTTATAAATTTCATATTAACTAATTTTGTTTTCAATAAGTAAACCCATTATAATAATAAATAAGAAATTAACATGAATTAATTTATGTGAAATAATAATAATAATAATAATAATAATAATAATAATAATAGATGGTGAATAGTATTTTTTTGATACGAGTTTATGAGGGATCAAAATTATTTAGAGTGTGATATAATACTAGTCTTATATTGATAATGAGATTAGAAAAATAATTTTAGTCTTTTGAATTAAATAAAATGTGCAACAATATATATATATATATATATATATATATATATATTTGGGGTAACAAAATATGTGGCCATAAAATTAACAAAAGAAAGAATAGCAAAGAGGGAAGAAAGGAGATAAGGGAGATCGGGGTGGCAGAGGAAGCTGACCGACGACGCTGATCATCGGTGACCTTGCCGTCGCTTCCCCCTCCTCCTGGCCACTGTGCGGTGTCCGTCCTCCATCAACAAGGTACTGGGATTTTTGCTCCACCGTTCTTCTTTTTCCTTTAATCACCAAAGGCTTCTCTCTCCCTCTTTAGCAAGCGGCAGTGGCTGTTATTGACACGACCACTACCGATGAATTTCCAACAGTGAGTTGCACCTTCTCGTGCCCTCCGATCCTCCCCATTTGCCGGCGTCAGGCAAATCGGAGTTGTGGTGATCATGACATTTCGGTGTGGTTTTCGTCGGAATAGGACTGCGGTAAGGAGCGTGACCACCGCCAGCAGGTTTGGGGTGATGTGAACTCCATTCTGACACCGACCATGCATCTTCGGTGTGCCTCCGATGAAGCTCCGGTGAGCAAATAGTTAATCATAATAATGCAAAAATCAGAAGAAATAGGTATGTGACCACCAAATTTACCTCCAAAGACTATTTAAATTAATTATGACTGGTTGAGTAAAGATTGTTTTATTTTTTTGTATAAAATCTGATGTCTGTTGCTTTGTGAAACATTTTGTATAATGTATTATTAGTTGAGAATGTGGCACAAACATACTCACTTGAGCATGAGGGTGAAATCAGTCTTTTTGATCAGTTGTTTGAGCTACTTGATTCTTATATGCAAAATGATGAAAACTTCCCAAGGCAATTAGCATCTTGCATAGGAGCCCTTCAGACATCACTAATTCAGCACATGGCAAAGGAAGAGGAACAGGTGAGCTTTCTTTTAGTAGTTTTTGCATCTTATCCTGGCAATAGGTGAATTAGCAAACCTTTTATAGTAATGGTAAGTGTCCATTTAAAAAGTGATGTTCCGTTAAAAAGTTCTTTTATGTTTCTCCCTGTGGAAAGCATTTTTAGGCTTTATAAGTCAATGTCTTGTATTATTCTATACAATAATGTCATTTGATAATATGAGATTGTATTTACATGTAGCTCTGAACATAGTACATGATAGCATAAACTTGTACATCTGCATTACAAAGAAAAAGAAAAAAGCAATCGTGAACATATAAATCTTCTGAAACTGAGAGGGACATGGCCATTTTAATGACATAGTGTTACACTTTACCTCACTCAATTCAAATTTTTCCGCCATGAGCTCTCTCAACCCTTGACAAAATTAAAACTGGTGCTGTTCCCTTGGATTAATGTGTATTTTCTTCTCTTCAAACACTAGTTTACCAGGGGGGAAGATGCCAATCTTAACACTAAGTGGTATCGGGTGTCTTTTTATGCATTTTTACCATAATAATTAATATCCAATGCATTAATATCGACTCCAGGATGTCAGTAACTTTCTAGTCAGGAATTTTTGTTTATATTCAACAGTGTTTATTTTGATCTTAACAAAACAGAAATGTTTTAATTGTTTGGCTCCTCAATATGTCAGGTGTTTCCATTGCTTATTGAGAAGTTCTCTCTTGAAGAGCAAGCATCTCTAATTTGGCAGTTTTTATGCAGCATTCCTGTGAACATAGTGGCAATGCTTCTGCCATGGATAGTATCTTCTATTTCACTTAGTGAATGCGAGGATATGCGTATATGCTTAAGCAAAATAATCCTAAGAAAACATAATCTGAATGAAACACAAGTATTTGCCAAAATCAAAACTGTAGAAGTGAGAAATCCAGCTATTACTGTTTAACTTGCACTACGGTTATGCTAAAGTGTGTTCAATATTGCACTAGGGCTTAAGACACTTAGATGTGATTCTGGAGGAAGCAGATGGAATCATCCTAGGCCGTGGAAATTTAGGAATCGAGCTTCCCCCATAAAAGGTCATTTTCAGATTTTTTTTTTACTGATTTTCTTGTTCAATGGGGATTGTTAATGACTTGATATAATCATTATATCATTTGTGCTGCTGCTGTTGCAGGTTTTCTTATTTTAGAAGTGTGCAGTGTATAAATGTAACATGGCAGGGAAAGCTGTAATAATTTCTCGAGTAGTGGATAGCATGATTGCAAATCTATGGCCAACCCGTGCAGAAGCAACTGATGTTGCAAATGCAGTTCTTGATGGTGCTGATGGGATATTGTTGGGAGCTGAGACACTTAGAGGCCTTTATCCCATTGAGACTATTAAAATTGTGGGAAGAATTTGTGCTGAGGTCAGTCTTTAAATATATATAACCACCGAAAAGATTAACTTATGCAGTTAATGTTTGTATTCCATCATTTGTAGGCAGAAATTGTGTGCAATCATTCCTTTCATTTTAATAGAATAAATTGAAGAAGCTGCTGAATGTTTATTAGGTGTAAGAGAGCTATATAGTAAATTTTCTCATAGCAGAGTTTGTTATGCCATAGATTTTTAAATTTGAGCATAGTTATTAAACCTGTCTGAAATAGCTTCCAGATATGTGAAACTAGGCTTAGGAAAGAGATTGATAGGGAAACCCTTGACGGTTGTTGTTAGAAGATACGAAATATGATGATTGCTGGCAGGTGAATTAGGCCAAGGTCCATTCCAAAGAAGTGGAAGAGGTAAATGGACAACTTTGATGCTAGTTCTGTTGTTCTATCTCTGTCTCTGTATGTGCGTTTGTATAATTTGATATTTAGAATGCAATTATTAGAGTTTCTTGTGTAGTATGTGTTCTCTCTCTGAAAAATGTGAACTT
Organism: Excoecaria agallocha; assembly: GCA_037975025.1. Classification (NCBI taxonomy): domain Eukaryota; kingdom Viridiplantae; phylum Streptophyta; class Magnoliopsida; order Malpighiales; family Euphorbiaceae; genus Excoecaria; species Excoecaria agallocha. The sequence continues at coordinate 9,505,487 of CM075813.1, read as the reverse complement.
TGTGATTTGACTATAGAATTTGCCTCTAGCTAGAGGTTGTGTGTTGGAAATTGCTTTTGCACTTGTCCAAGCATAGCCTTGTATTATCCTATTCTCAATTATAGGGTTCATTTCAGGGCCCTTATCTGACTGAGGAGTAATTTCCTGCAAAGAACATTAGGAGATGATAATGTCTTGATGGTTTGAGGAGTATCATATTGAGTACACAAACCATTAAGACATTTTCATCTCCTAATATTTTTTTGTACTCAATATGATACATTTGCTGTTCTGATATGAAGGTACACTCTTCATACTTTGAAGTAATTTTATATTTACATACTTAAATTGAAAATTGAAAATTTTGTTGTTGTTTTAATTATAGTTATCCTGCTTAGAACACCTGTTAAAAAATATAAAATGGTTGGAATATCAACTTTTTTTTTTGGAACTTACATCAACCGTGAGATAGAAGTTGTGATGGAACTTCCATCTGAGATATTTACTACTGCTGGAGACAGCTGTACAGGGAGCGAAATTGCTGAGAGAATGAAGGCTTTGCAGGAGTTAATTTTTTAGTTATTAATTTTAGGGAAATGGATTGTATAAACAATACTTTGTTTTATATATTGTTTTTTTATGTTAACTCTATATTTGTAAAGAATTGATTACAAATTATACATATATATGAAAATATAAGATTATTATTTATATTTCTATCTATTATATATGAATTTTATAATGTAAAATTATTATTTATATTGTGAATAAGATGAAAATTTAAAAACTACATAATTTAGCGACGGATTCGCGACGGCAACTTTCGCTACCGTGTAAACATTAGAATTTAACAAATAATTGGCGACTAATATTTTGTCACTAAATTTTACAGTAAATTAATAATTAGTGACGGAAATTGTAGTCACTAAATATTATTAAAATAATTCGACAACTAATTAGGAATATAAATTAGCGACGGAAAAAAAAATTAGCGATGCAAAGTTTCATCGCTAAATTAGCGACAGATTTTGAATTTTCTTGCTAATATATTAGCGACTGTTTGTCGCGGCATCGCTAATTTAATTTAGCGACGGATTTTTTGTAATTAACGACAAAATTTTCCGTCGCTAATTTACAGTTTTTTTTGTAGTGAAAAGACTTGGCTAGCTAAAAAGTAATATAATTGCCTAGGATTTAAGCACAAAAGAAAATACACTATATTTTTTATGTACAAAAAAATACATTGCATTTTTTATGTAAAAAAAATACATTGTATTTTTTATGTACAAAAAAAATATATTATTTATGTACACTATATAATTTATGTACAAAAAAAAATGTTTTGAGTTTTATAAAAAAAATATATTATATTTTATTTATATATAAAAGACAATACACTATATTTTATTTATGTACAAAAAATGCACTGTATTTTTTATGTACAAAAGAAAATATATTGTATTTTTTATGTACAAAAGAACTTACACTATATTTTTTTAAGTACAAAAGAAAATATATTATATTTTTTTAAGTATAAAAGAAAATATACTGTACTTTTTATATACAAAAGAAAAGATATTGTATTTTTAGTAGTTTTTTCATGTATACAATACAATCTTTATTTTATAAAAAAGAAAATACAGTTTGTTTATTGAATTTTATGAATAGAAAATACCGTGTATTTTCTTTAATGAAAAGAAAATACAATGCAGTTTATTTTTTCAAAAGAAAATACATTATATTTTTATCATGTACATAAATCAATAAAGTCTAATACGTTTTATGAAAAGAAAATACAGTGTATTTTAGTTTTGTCCAAAGAAAATACATTATACACTACAAAAAAACTATAAATTAGCGACTGACAATTCCGTCGCTAATTACATGTTTTTCGTCGCTAATATAAATTAGCGACGCCGCGACGAACAGTCGCTAAAAGGCCAGTCGCTAATATATTAGCGACGGAATTCAAATTTAGTCGTTAATTTAGCGACGAAATATGTCGTCGCTAATTTTTTTCTGTCGCTAATTTATATTCCTAATTAGTCGCCGATTTATAATAATACTTAGCGACTACATTTTTCGTCGCTAATTCAGTTGCTAAATAAATCCTTAAATTAGTCGAGACAAATATAATAATAATTTTTTAGCGACAAAATTTTTGTCACTAAACCGTCGCTAATAAATATTCATAAAATGCAAATAAATCGAAAATTAACTACGCAAAATAACATCAAATTTCATCGTAATTCATTTATAATATTTTATTATTATTATTATTATAAAATTCAGAATTTAATTTATATAAATAAAATTTCTCAAATATTATTAATTTAAAAAAATATAATATCATAAAAGTAAATTAAATTGTGTAATACTTTACAAATAATTAGAAAAAAATTCAAACTAAATAATACTACAAACAAATTTTTATACAATATGCTACAAAAACAGCCGGGCATCCAATCCTGATGTTGACTCGTCCATGAATACTATAGATGGTCTCGATGCATAGTGAATTTCAACAGCTAATACTTGCCTACTCAGCTTCATTTTTGTAAACCAAAAGATCCTGCAAGAAACTCATATATTACAAGACAGAATTTAAAAATTTCACTAAGTAGAAATGTCAAGCAAAGATAATGGTAACTAAGAGGATGAAGTTGGGCATTTCACCACAACACCAGTGACAAGTATATAGAAGTCTGTTGGTGCCTCACTTACCAACTCTAGAGATTGGTTTACTCTCTCAAGTTTTATGTAAAAAATTCTTCCTTGTATCTAAAAAATTTCCCTTACAATTAAATGAAGATACTTACCAATGCCTACGACCCATAAGCAGATAGTAGGCCACCAAAGTATGGTTCAAAAAAGTGAATTGGAACACAAGCCTAACATGAAGAAGCAATATAACTTAGTTTCTGAATTGGTGAGCATCTACAGTCTGCTGGCCTATAAAGAAATTATCATTTAGTTCAAAGAATTCCAGAAAGTGCCAAAAGTTATATGATAAGCAAGGAGAACGCTAGGACATATATTTTGGGAACTAAAAAATAAGCAGCAAAATCCCTTAATTTTATAAAGGTTCAGCATTAAGTACCTTGCTGAGATGGCCTGAATCCACAAATTGTATCTTTTATATAAAAAAAAAAGAAGCAAGAGTCTCTATTGACTAGTGATGTTAAAATAGGTCATTCTCAAGTATCTCCAGTGTTGAAATAAGCATGCTTCTTACATTTCCAACTCCCTGACTGTTGTATGACACATATCCTTATATATATTTGTGTAAAAAAGACGATAACAGAATTTAGTAAGGCCACCAACAAGCAGTTAGGTCATTAGTTTGTCTATCAGGGTGCCCAAAATGCAATAGATGAGGAAATATGTATACCACAACCAAAATAACCAAACCTTTCCATGTTTCTGCAATTTTACATGAACCTTCTAATTTCAGCAATTTTATTCTGATTTCAATAATTAGTTTCAATCTTATCCAAGTTCCAAAATTAGCCCAATTTCAAGCATCAGGCATATTACTTATAATACCATAAAGTTTCAAAAATATAAAAAATTAAAGCAAATAATTACCAATGTATAAGAAAGAAAATATCAAACTTGTAAACAGTTATAGTAATGAAATGGCATTGCAACTAACTTGGTACCAGCTAAAATTAAATCCTAATTTATCATTCTTAAAGTTGCTTCCAAAATATTTGTGCATAATATGTCCACAGCAAAGGCATATAAACTTTCAAAGGCTGCTAAAGCACAGTTGATGGTAGATGAGAATTGTCCACAAGCATCAAAACTATAGATACTTGTGTATTATGTTTTAACTTTTGAAACCAACAAGTGCATTTAGTCAGAGAGGAAAACTGCAATACTTTTTTTTCAAAGTTTCTTTGTCCAAAACCTAGTTTTTAGCTAAGATTTTCCACATTTTCTTATCCATTCTTCTTGCCCTATAATGGTTTAGTACATTCAGATTTCTTTTGTTACCTTTGGTATCCAGCCCAAATCTTAAGAACTAAAAATGCAAAGCATGTGTAATGCGACTAATGTGATTGTTTTGAAACTAAGGAATAAGATATCAACAAATCATACTGGGCATCAAACAAAGAATATTGTTAAGAGAATGATAATTTTAAAAAATATATATAAATTTTCTCAACTCTCAGCTTGTCCCTCTTGAACATGAGCATTTGTCATGAAAAGCAGAACAGCAGAGGAACTTTTAACACTCCAAGTGAAGGATCGGGGGGTAAAACCTAGTGTTTACACCAAGCTTAATGGAATTAGAGAAAATCTGTTTTCCACTAATAACACGAGCACAAAAATGACTATACTATCATGTCTATGCATTACTGCTCTACAAATAAAACTTCATAAATTTATGCTCAAGAGAAGCACAAACAGGTAAACAAAAAGCACCACAGATGTTAGTTGAGCTTACCTATCATCTCTTCCTTCAGTTTTTCACGCTTTTCAGCAGCCAAGGGCTCCAACCGGCCAATGGCTTTCCTAGCTTGAAAATTTGAAGGATCCAATTCTAAAATTTGCTTCATATCTGCTAGTATCCAAAATTTGAATTATCAATCAAGGCAACAAAAGGGACTACAACATGTTCACAGCTAGCAAGTATATCATGCAGAAGAATGTGCATTAGTTAATTGCATACAGGCCTAATGTCGTGTGATAACCAAAATCCAAATAAAACACCGCATACCTATCAGCAGAATCATTGAATTTCTTCAGTATAACGACTCCCTTTCTAGGTATCTTGGTCTGCCCAAACACAAAAGCAACAAGAGAACATCAAAATCCAATAAGAAAATAATAAAACTACTTTGAAATTTCAAACAATTAGAAGAAAAAGGAAAAGAGACTCACATCAGCAATGGTCAGATCACTGCAAAGATACTTCAAAAATCAGGAAAGAAAAAATTCATCATCTCATACCCTACTAGCTTAACAATAAGGTAATCACGTACCAATTTCCCCCTATTTCTGTGTTTTTTTCATCATTTTGTCTGTCCTTAAGTTCACCGGACCGTCACCGGTGTTTCACCGGAGGTTCACCGATGATGACTTACTGCCACCACAATGGAGATCAAGGTCCCCGGGTCCCTCCTCCGGTGGTCACACAGTCAGCCGCTGGCTGATTTGGCTGAAAATTCCCACAAATGAGCGGCGGCTCTCCCTCTTCGATCTGCCAGTCGCCAACGAACAAGGGGGAGTAGATGATATCGGATGCTCACCTCGCCACTGAAGGTTGACCAGGGGTGGTAGGGTCGCCATCGCCACCGTGGTTCACCGAAAAACAAAGAAAAACCGATTGGGTGGAGAGAGGAGAAATCGAGGCTGCTAACGGCGAAGACACGTCACTGTGAAGATGAATGCCGGCGAAGGAGGTCCACAGAACAAGGCGTACGAGTTGTCGCCATCGCAGTGGCCGGCATGGTGGATGATCGGTCCCGATTCTCCTCCGTTCCTCTCTCGCCCCTTCTCGGTTTTTTTTATATATAATCAAGTCAAATAAATATCTCCCAAAGTGTCTAGAAATCTAAAATATTATATGACATTATTATTATTATTATTATTATTATTATTATTATTATTATTATTATTATTTCACATAAATTAATTTATGTTAATTTCTTATTTATTATTATAATGGATTTACTTATTGAAAAAAAAAAATTAGTTAATTTGAAATTTAATTAAGAATGTAATTTGAAAATTTCCTTACTTTTAATTACGTATTTTTCACTATACAAGAGAATCTTAATGTCCATAATTAAGAATTTTCGACTATACAAGAGAATCATAATACCCATCCAATTAGAAATGTTAATAGAAAGAATTCAAAACATTCTTTACTTTTTAAATTTTAATTGAATATTAATTGTTAGACTAACTTTTAATGGTTAATACTTAAAGCCGGTTTTAGTTACATACTTTTTTTTCCTAAGGGAATTAGGTGCATCCTATATATATTTTTTGCACTTATCCATAAAAACCCATTTTTCCTAAATCTTAGTTTCCATCTTATAGTTTCTTTAAGTATAATTTGTATTAGAAATTATTAAATTACATATCTTGAATACAATTCCACTTATTATTATTAAAAATATAAATTTTCTAAATAAATAAGTTCAAACAATAGATCAAGTATTCACATATTGAACTCACTTCAAATCTCTCTCGATTCTGCTCTACTGAAAAATACATCACTGGTATAATAATCCATGTTTTAGATTAATAAAAATTATCGAAAACCAAAGCTTCTATAAAGTATAGGAATAGAAACGTCTTTACTTATACTCCAAATAAAAATAAAATTTACCCAAAAAGAATTAACAACCTCTTTTTTGCAACAAAAACTGAACTTACAGACCTTAAAAACTAATCTTCACCATTCAAAATTAACAACAATGAGTTTCAAACGTACTCATCAAAAATTAGACCGATCTCACGGCAAATAATTTTTCAATCATCTTCACATACAAAATTGGTCATTATGTAAAAAATCCAGAAAACAGTATCTTTTTGCAATAAAAACTGAACCTACAGATCTTAAAAACTAATCTTCACCGTCCACAATTAATAAAAAGGAGTGTCAAATGTACTCACCAAAAATCAGGCCAATCTAACGGTAAATAATTTTTCGATTGTCTTCACATACAAAATTGGTCATTATGTAAAAAATCCAGAAAATAGCCTCTTTTTTGCAACAAAAACTGAACTTACAGATCTTAAAAAGTAATCTTTACCGTCCAAAATTAACAACAAGGAGTTTCGAACGTACTCACCAAAAATCAGGCCAATCTAACGGCAAATGATTTTTCGATCGTTTTCGTATACAAAACTGGTCATTACGTAAAAAATCCAAAAAAACAGCCTCTTTTTTGCAACAAAAATTAAACTTACAGACCTTAAAAACTAATATTTATCGTTCAAAATTAACAACAAGGAGTTTCGAATATACTCACCAAAAATCAGGCCGATCTAACGACAAATAGTTAACCGTTGAATCTTTACTTACACTATTCCGTATAAAAGCTGTTCGATATGTGTGTGTGTGTGTATAGAAAATTTATGTTTAAATAAATCGAGGAAACCATGTTATATTATCGTTCTAAGCTAATAATCATGTATTGTTAGAGAATTTGATAATGACCAAGAATATAATTTCACGAAAGATTATTTTATTTTGTTTTATTTTATTAAATAGTGAATTTCATGCATAATTGAATTATTAGAACTGATAATTGACTAACACGTCTAACAAATACATACATATAAAAAATACTCATTTATTTATGGGTTTGGTTGCATATATTTGATAAGTCATCATTTTAAACTAGTTTACACTTTACACCAACTAAACTAACAGTTATTGAGATATTGCAAAAACCATCAACAATATATACAATAGCTATGCCATGAATGTCTTTTTTTATAAATTAAATATAAATTACAAATTTTTTTTTATTATTTTAAATGAAATAATAAATTTTATATTACTTTTTTATAAATATTTATTTTTATTAATCTTGAACACGCAAATATATAATAATCTTAATAATTAGTTTATTAATATTATAATTAAAAATGCAATTTTTCTAAATAAATAAATTTAGATTTTGGTATAATTGTTAAAAAATTATTATCAACTAATAAAATAATTTCTAATTTTCAGTTATAAAATAAATTTCTAAAAAAAATTATTTTTTACTTTATTTGCAACGGATTAGCGACTAAAATTTTCCATCCTAAATTAGTGACTAAAATTTTCGTCGCTAAACCACTGCAAAAAAGGCGCTAAATTTTCCCTCCTAAATTAGCGACTAAAATTTTCGTCGCTAATTTTCTGGAAATAATTTTATGAATAAAAAATTATAAAATTTAGCGACGTAACAACTTGTCGCTAATTCCGTCGCAAAAAATAGAAAATATCCTTTCCACGACGGAATTATAAAACAGTCGCTAATCCGTCGCAAAATGTACGACGAAAATGATGCCGTCGCTAATTGACAGTTTTTTTGTAGTGTATATTTATAGTAGGTTTTCATATATAAAATAAAATATTTATTTTCTGAAAAGAAAATACAGTATATTTATTGAATTTTATGAAAGAAAATATGGTGTATTTTTTTTATGAAAAGAAAGTACAGTATATTTTATTTTGTCAAAATATTATATATTGTATTTTCTATTAATAAGTAAATAGCATAAATGTTTAGTATTATTTTTTTTAAAAAAATACGGAATATGACATTAGTACTTAATCAAAATTATGGAATGTATTGAATTTAATTCTATTTTCTTATATTTGTGTTCGAGTCATACACTGTTAGAAAAGGTAGGAATGTTTATATAGTAATAAATCTTATATTGCACAAACAATTATATTACAAATATTAAAAAGAAAAGAAAAGAAAAACACATATAATTGCTGTTATTTCAAAATTTAATTATAAAAGATCAATTTCCCTCAATGATTTAGCTATCAGTTTCCAAGCTTTTCTATGCTTCACGTCCATCCTCATGCTTTCAGTCTTATCAATCTTGCTGTAAATATATACATTCTTGCGATCATAGATCATAAATTTGGACTTGGAAGCCTTCATCAACATAATTAAGCTTGTCATATTGATTAAGATAATTAAACCTGCAAATAAGCAACAATAACAAAAGTTTGATGAATTTTCCATTATTTGGTGCCTTGATTGTGGTAGTTTTTGATGGTATTATCGTTGGTATGGATATACTG
>CM075813.1:9196505-9496532 GCA_037975025.1 Excoecaria agallocha | reverse complement strand
ATGATAGTAGTGCAAAGGATTCTGATGGAGGCATATCTTTATTTAATCAACCTAGCAGAGTCTTAGGAGCTAGAAAATATTTTGACATGCAAGCTAATGAATGGGATCAAACGCATATATATATTTTGAAGAATTGCGATGAAGTTCTACCATTTTTAGAGTATGCATTTATTTATTTTATTCATTAATGATTTAACTTCCTTTTTATTATTTTTAGCTTTGAATGACATGTGATTTGCCTTGATTTGTTAGAGATTTTTCACAAATTTATATGGATACTTTTGAATACCTTTCTGATGCAGAATGGAATAAATAATTCATTGAATGATTTAAAGTTAAGGTAAGTACCAAGTAGATATTCAATATGGCAATTAGGTGTTTTAGTGCTGCTTTTAATGTCTTTAAGATAATTGTTATAGGCTGCAGAATTGCATAAAGAGAATCGTAGTCGAATAACGGAAGATTTGCTCTCTCTATCACTTGGTCCCACCCAATATGCCTCGCATTTCAATGGATACATTATGAATGGATATAGGTTTCATGTTGAAGAATATGATAATGGTTTAAGAACCCAAAATTGTGGAGTTGTTGTAGTTGGTGAGAATGACAAAAAAGTGGAAATATTAATTACTATGGAGTTCTAACTGATATTATATAATTATAGTTTCTCATGGGCAGAAGATTTGTTTTGTTTAAATGTAAATGGTTTGATGTATATGATGAAATAAAAGGAATTAAAAGAGATGAATATGACATTATAAGTGTTAATTGGCGGTAATTTTCGAGAATAAATGAGCCCTTTGTATTAGCAAAACAAGCCTCGCAAGTATTTTATGCTAATGATAATGTCATTAAAGGCTGGAGTGTGGTGAGAAAGGTGCAACCACGTGATTCCTATGAGGTCATGAGGATAATGGTATCGATGAAGTCGAAAATTCAACTCAAATTAAAAGAAAACGAATTGATGGAGGTAGTGGTAACCATTATAATAATTTTTGCAGTATTTTCAATATTAGAAAATTCATGACACAATATGTTAATTCCTTATCCAAGCTACCCCCTCAATACTTATTAACTTATCATGACTTTCTTCCTTATATTTTTTACTTATTTTTCAAATAGAATATGAAGTCAACGATTGGAAATGGGATGGCATCAAATTCAAAGGCTACCAAACATGCATTTCTTCCACCTGGTGCTTTAGGACGAGGACGAGGATGAGGACAAGGGTTGAGATCTTTATGCTCAAAAGGGGCATTTAAAAAAAATCCTATTGGTTCTAAATCAAGCCATGTTCCATTTGTTGATTATGGAATTCCATCATCCAAGAACAACCCTTTTGCACTTGATCAGGAATGTGTGAAAGACAATATTGAAGATGAAATTCATATGCATCAAGCTGATCTTGGGATGCAAGACAAGGAAGGAATACAAGATAATCAGTTGATGCAAGACAGCCATCTAGATGTGCAGGGCAATCTAGGATTACAAGTTGATCAAGTGTCTCAAGACAACCATCAAGAGACAGGAAACAACCTTGGAGCAAAAACTGATCAAGTGATGCATGACAGCCAAAGAGCAGAAATAGGTTAGATGAACATTTATTGTAATACATAGGCTGGATGATGTGTTTAGTTGGGTTGTTTGTAATGGGAGCTCACTTTTCAAAGCTGATGCTATCTGTTTCATTTTCAAGAGTTAGTTGGTGTTGGATAGGTGGACTTGACTAACTCTGATATATGAAAGTCTATGTCATCATAGTGCATCTTAATCATATTTGCTTATCATTGATTTTGGCTCCATTTTTTTCTATTTTTTTGGGTGCCTGCTGCTACTTTGTTGGGTTCTTCTGGGTTGTTTTACTTCTATTTTTTGGGTGCCTGCTGCTGCATTAACTGTTGGGTTCTTTTGGGTAGTTTTCTTCTGTTTTTAGGGTGCCTACTGTTGCTTAGTTGGGTTCTTCTAAGTATCTTTCTAGAAATATCACCTTATATGTAAGTTTTATTAGTTAAATAATAATAAATCTAGATATATGAAGGGTAATGTAGTCATGATAATTTATAATGGTTGTAGGACATAAAGAAAGAGGTCCAAAAATGCATGAAAAGTTTTGGAATCATAGCCATTAGTGTACTTAGTGTGGTGTCTAAGCCTTCGAGAAAAGCCAACCACCTAAAACTAAGTGACCAAAAAAAGAAAGAGGTAGGGATTGTAGGCCCCACTCTATAGGTGCTAACAGTGGACCCCTACTAAAAATTTAAAATGCTAACACCTTATTTTTATTTTTTTTCATTTCTAATTCTTTCCTAGAACAATATTTTATATATTCATTGTTGTTTCTATTGAATTAGATGAAGCACGTGCACTATATATGCATTTTCTTTATTCTTTTTATATATATTTATATGTTTTCCCCTTCCATTGATTACACTCTGCAACTGTTGAACCTTTCATTTGAGAAAAAGAAAATATAAATCTCCTCTAAAAGTCAAGATGTCAACCACCCAGAATAGTTTACACTTTTCCTTCTTCTTTAAAATAAATAAAGAGGATATTGAGTTGAATTTCTTAAAAGATTATATAACGTGCATCAAAAGATAGATCAAACTGAGTTTAAGGTTTATTTTACATGTTAAAACATAGCTGAATGTAAGTATTTGTTTAAAAAACACTTTTTAATGATGCAAAATCCGTGAATCCATTTGTATAGTAGAATTTTAAGTTAATTTATTTTCCTAAAAAATTTAGCCTAAGATAAACAAAAATAATAATTACTCTTTTCATTTGATATATGATATCTTGTGTTATATTTTTTGTTTTGTTATTGGCAATAACTACATTTGGATCAATAGGCTTTGAGTAGGCTATGTGATCAGTACAATTAGCATCCCCTGTTCTTATTTGCTTACTTCTTTCCCTCATCCATTCATATGCACAAAAATTATTATTGTTTTGCTTTGAACTTCCCATCCTTAGCCATTGCTGTAATTTCTACAATATACTAGCAGCTACCATAATCAAATCCCTGTCCATATTAACCTTAAATTTTTCATCACTAAAATCGAATCACCCATAAAGATACATCAATCACTATCTTTACTATCTTATAAATATACCTGAATCTATGTGCTGGTAAATCTGATGTTTATTGTCTAGTTTTAGCTAACTGACTTTGATACCATGCATATTACTTGACTTATCAACAAAAACAAAACAAGATGAAAATTTATATTCATAGGTATGAAATGAGTTTTTTTCATTTTTCAAATACTTTTTTTCCATTTAAATTGTTTTTACTACTTATAAATTGCTTATTTGGGCATATGTAGGTTCAGTTTCTACGTAAAAGGTAAAAAAAGTGTGAGGACAAAATAAGTGCAAAGAAGTTGCAGCATTGAAGTAGGGGAAAAGCTGAAAGTGACTTTTTTCAATAATTGAACTTTTGAGAACAATCATGCACTATTCGTAAGACATTTGGGAAAAATTATTCGTGATCGTAATATATGTCCGCTTGGGGTATCATCATGGAAAAAGATTCTAAAAGAAAAGATTGAACACATGTGGGCTTCTGTTGTGGTAAATATATCAATTATTTTTTGCAATAAAGTTATTACTTAAAGTCAAAACAATATATGTGATTTTGCTTCATACTTGCTCATTTTGTCAAGTTTAAAATGTATTTGATTTCTTATTTTAATTTCTATATTTATGTTGATTGTTTGGTGGTGTTGGTATTTAAATGACATACTTGAGGATTGAAAAACTAAATTGATTTCTTAATTTTATTGTAGGATAAATTTGAGAGCGATGATATGAATTTTCATCGTGAACATATTTTGGAATGGATGAATGAGTTATGGAACAAATGGAGGGGAAATCTGTATGCAAAATATGTTCGTGGTAAGCCAATGCATGAGGCTCTTAGGAATGCACCTAAGATGGTAGACAAAAAGCAATAGGTGTGGCTTGTTAAGGAACATTTTTCTTCTCAAAAATTTAAGGTTTGACATAGAAAATGGTTGTAAAATTTTGTTTTTTTATTTATTATCTTTACAATTGGAAATATTTATGGTATTCATAATTTATGTTTTTACATTAATATAGGCAACAAGTGAAAGAAATGCAGTAAATAGGGCTAAGCTTACCATGCCTCACCACATTGATAGCAAGCCTATTAGAGAATTTATTTATCAACAGGTGTTAAGAAAATATTTGTATGTTATAAACTATTCTCTTACCTTTTCATATTCTGAATCTTTTTTGCACACTATTGAGGGGATTGACTTTTTTGACTTCAATGTGAAGGGAGGGAAAGATGGCAACCCACCAAACTTAGCAACAATTTTCTTCGAGTCTCGAAAGAAGAAGAATAACACACTTGTTGAACCTGAAGCAATTGAAAAACATGTACATATAAAGATGTGCTTATGTTAGGGTTTTTTATTTTTATTTTTTTGACAAACAATTAATTGATTGTCTTACTACATATTTTTGTAGGCTCAAATCCTAGAATTGGTGCAGTCAGAGCCATCTCTTTCTAACATAGAGATAGTAGAAAGATGCTTCGGACCTCAAACTCACAGTAAAGTGGTTGTCCTTGGCGGTGGGATTAAGGCAAAGGACTTAAAAGGTAGCAGCTCTTCTAAAGGTGAATTGTTATCTATACTACAAGAAACCTGACAAGAAAATCAGACATTGAAGGATCGCTTATCTGCAGTGGAATCTCAAGTGAATGAAGTCAGACAATTAAGAGAATTTTTGGTAGCTCAACAGTCGAATGTCCAGCCTCCATCAACACCTTTTCAAAGGAGTGACTAGCATATTTACAGGTTAGGAATTTCTCGAATATTGTATTTTAGTTATATAAAATAATAAAACTTAAATTTTATAGCTGATTCTGAATTTAAGGCGCTACTGCTGGTGGCACATTTTTCTATGTAGTATTGTGTGTTATTTATGCATTGTGTGATTCATACAGCCTGGCAATGGCTTCTGCTACTTTTTATGGGGAATAGTTTTATTTAGTTCTTGGGATATTGTCTTACATAGATGTCAGGGTCTTGGATGGACCAGTTTTTGATCAACAATGCTTTTTCCTTTTCTTCTTCTTGGGCAGTTGTTGTTTGGGAGTTCTCGAATCTTTTGATTTTGGCATCACTGGTCTACGAGTTAAATCGAGTGGCTGTACCGGGATATGTTTTTAGCTTGATAGATTGGTTTCAATTCTTCTACTGGATCTCATCTATTATTATTGTTACTAGCAAATCTATGAAGTTTTTTGCCTGTTTTAATTCTAATTTTTTGGTTTTTGGCTGGTAGCTTTTGGTTTGGCTTGGGTTGGAGCAGTCTCTTTATTGTCTCTTGTACAGACCCCTTTGCTTTGTTTTGGTTTTGTACTATTGAACTCTATCTGATTTAGTTCTGAATAATAGTATCCAACTTCTCTAAGATTTATATAATTTGATGCTACTTGCCAGTGATTTATTGATTATATACTGGCAGTGATAATTTTTAAAATTCACATGGCTAAACGTAACAATTAGATTGTTCAAAAGGTAATTATTTTTTTATGTATATAATTCCTTAAAACTAATTTATGTTCTTGTATCTTGCAGCCCCTATCATATATCCTGACTTTTTGAAGTGCATATAATTACACTTGGTGGAATTAAATTTTTTTTGAGGTCTATTCTTAAATCACTTGTAGTTTCAATCAATTATTTATAGCATATCTATATATTTTCTAATATAATAATTTTTATTTATTTATATTTTTTGCAGTTTTTAGTATGAACAAAATAGTGAAGTACAAAAGTTGATTGTGAAGACTTGAAGAAACATTGAAATGTTTGTTACATAGAGATCTAAAAATATTTTTGTTTTTTTTTGGAAGGGGCTGTATAAACAATACATATCTTTTTTGAATGCTAATTCTATATTTGTAATGAATTACAAATTATCTATAAAACTATGATATTATTTATTATGTATTCATTTATTGTATGTTTTAAAATACGAGGTAAAAATATGGTCTAATTATTCTTAGGGACAATATTAATTTGTGATTTTTATTATGCTCTCAGCAATTGATAAGAATTTTGGTCCTTAATACTTTTCAGGAACAGTTTTTTTGTCATCAAAAGTTTTAAAGACCGATTAATAAACTCTTTAAGGACCACATTTTTGGTCCTTATAACGTGGTTAGCCAGTTGGCATCCTTCATTAAGGACAAAAAAAACGGTCCTTATTATTTTTTAGGGACCAGTTTTTGGTCGATCCTTATAATTTTTAACAACCGTAGTACACATTATAAGGACTATGTTTTTGGTCATCAATAACTTCATTGGCTGCCTAGCATATATTATTAAGGAAGGGAATTTCGATCTTTAATTCGTTTTATGGACCATTACTTGTCGGTCGCTAAATCTTTTTAGGGACAGTATACTGTGTGGTCACTAAATATTATTAAGGACCAGATTCTGGTCGGTCGCTATAACTTTTAACGACCGGTTGGGCATCAATCCTTTTTGGTCATTAGCGGCGGAGCGTATAGCGATCGAATTACGACCGAATTTTTTGGTCCCTATTGACTTTTAGGGACTGTATTGCTACTTTTAGTGACCGTATTTACCCTCCTTATAGGACTTTTTCCTTGTAGTGATAAATGCCTTTGATCTCATCAATGGCATCATCTGATGGAAGTGGTGGTGGATCTTTATCCAAGACATAATGGATCTTTTCAGCTCTGAGAACAATTCTCACTTGCCTAATCCAGTCAAAATAGTTATTGCCAACCAGCTTGTTATCCAAGATTGATCATATATTAATGTTTGATGTGCTCATAATAATGACCTAGATGTGAAAAAGAAAAGATATGAGAGTATGTTCATATATATATGTATGCATTAATAAGGTCTTTAATTAATCCATTTACTCCCACTATTTTATTGCGAATTAATAGCCCTCACTATATAATCCGAGAAAACCCAATGATTTTCTTAGTGGGCCAATATCCAATCCTTGATATGTAATTTGACCTTGACTTTGGTCAACAAGCCAAACTCCATATCCTTGAAAGGTAGGTATCTCTATACCAATTGTGTCTCTACACAACTATTGGATCATTAGGTTATCAACTCTTGATGCATGCATATCGTATATGCATTCCCTAATCTTGCCTCTAGAACTATTAGCCTTGACTTTGGTCAACAAGCTAATGGGCTAGCTAAGATGACCCATTTAATTAGATTTGAACATATTTGATATAATGTAAGCTTGACTTTGGTCAACAACTTACACTATAAAGAACTCTGATTCTCCTTTAATTAATGAAAGGCTTATATACCTTAGTATTTGTTTGAGGCTTTTAGTTAATTAAGTCTCATCATACATGGTTGGCATACATTGGTATGCATCCTATATCTATCACGTAAATATAAGCATACAAATATGGTATAGTTATGGACTTCACTACATTGATTTCCCTGAGCCAAGAGGGAAATCAAAAGGTCACACCTAGGTAGTATGCATGATTCAAACAAGAAAAATAATTACATTATCTTCAAGCTTGTTGGATCTCCATCCAGCCTATCTTGCTCCTTGACAGTGGTCTCCATCTCTATTTCTAATTCTAATCTAAGTAATCTAATTACATATTACAATTTGAAAAGAAATACAAACCAAAAATAAGTGGCCGGGACATTAAAGTCCTCATTGGGCCTTGTCCATAACTATCCATCATGCCAATCATACACACTTATATGAATTTCTAATGCATAAAGACATGGATTACTAGCTTTGTTTCAACTCTTGAAACAAGCTTTTGAGTTATTTTAATAATATGATCAAACTAGGAAACTTTTTCCATTTTGGAAACTTTTATTTTAGGAAACCTGTTTGCATGCATGTGTTCTTGCCTTAATAATCAATCCAATTGATTATTAATTAATTATTAATTGATTATTTAATTGATTAATCATATTAAATAATTAAAAGAATCAATTTTGGGCTTAGGATTAAGGGTAGGCCGAAACCCACCAAATGAAACCCTAATTGTGTTCACACACAAACTAATTTTGTGTCTATTGGACCATTTGGGCCTTTTGGAATGAGGCAAGCCCACTTAAGCCCTTAAAACCCATTAATAAACTTAATTATTGTTTATAATATTTAATTTAAATCAGCTCGTTGGGCCCACCAAGTCATTTACTAATTTAAACCAAGTCCGTAAACATAATTAAGCCCATTAAGTGGTTTTAATTAATTAAAATTAATCAAACTAGTTTAAGGCCCATTTTAATTAATCCAATTAATTAAAAACACTTTAATATATCAGATATATCAGATTTAGAAGATTAAAAATTTTTCTAAACAAGAACACACCAAGAACATACCAAGAACACACGAAGAACACCAATTTATCGAACTTTTCGACTAAACTAGTTTTCATGCAAAACATGTTCGATTTTAATTTCATTTGATCCTATGGCTTAATATCACATATTAAACACATAAATTATCATCTAAATTATCTTATAATGTATCTATAAAAAATTAATTTAGAACAGCCCCTAAATCTAAAAGCTTTTCACGCAAAAATACAGAATTCTTTTCTCAAAAAAAATTGTTTTTGTTTCTGATATATATATTTGATCACACTTATATCCAGAAATCAATATTTCTCATTCATAAACAATTAAATCTGATATTTTAAATTTCATGAAATAAATAACTCAAAAATAAAACTTATTCCGCAGAAAAAATATAGAATTGTATATTCATGTCAAAACCGAGGCTCTGATACCGTGTTGGGATTTATCGGTTACATGCATCTCATACATAAGAGAAATTTAAAATTTTTAACCAATATTACTGATCTTGCCATGAATTTAAAATATTCATATTAGTGAAAATAAGAAAAATCACCTTTGATTATTGTTGCATAGTTGTTTTTCCATCGCACAGGGTTGTCGCAAACCACAGTGTCCAAACTCGAACACCTCCAATGAGTAATCCATACTAGAGAATGATAGAATGAACCAACAATTGGGAGAGAACAAGGGGCTGGCCAAAAATCCCTTGAGCTATCAAGGGAGGTGGTGGCTAGGGTTTTTGGAGGAGAGAAAAACTATTTCTCTTAATTGTTCACTTAACCCTAATTTCCACATCACTTGGATTTTTATAGTTAGGTTAAAAATACAACTTCATAATGTGATTGGGCTCTTTAAAATTGCTGGAGAATAATTAATTGGGCTTTTGGAATTATTTATAATTATTTGGGCTCAATTAAATCCAATTTAAGCCCTTTCACAAAAGACTATGCACAAAACCCACAAACTAGGCCCTTTGTACATATACTTGGATTTAATTACCCAAATGAATTTCAAATCCAACCAAATTAAATATGTAGGCTCCATAACACTTATGTAACATATTTAATTTACTTTGGTCCAAGAAATAGGCCTATAAAGCCTTCAATTTTGGAGTTGACGTGTGGCCCTTCTTCAGGAGGGCTTCTGTGCCAACTTCATTTCTTTGGCCCTTTATGATTCCTCCAATAGACCTATTAATTATTATATCAGCCCTATAACACTTATAGTCCAATAATAATTAATTATGAAATACATTATTTCAATTAGGTCTAATTTTGCAGAATATTTTCTCAAAAGTTTCGCGATCAATTTTACTTGATCATAACTAACTAAACTCTTTAATTAATTATTATCTTATTCACTTCTCTATCCCCATAATAATCTCAAATATTATTATCCTTTTCATTTTATCATTTTATCCTTTTTCTTTATATGTGTGTGACCTATTGGGTTCCTATCCATGTTGGCAGTATAATATGTAATTGTGAGTTCTATTCAAAACTCACATAATTTAAACTCCTTTAAATCATTTTATCAATCCCTACTGATATTCTTGATACACTACTATACAAAACATTTTTGGCCTCTAGCTAGGCATCATGACTACTGAAATATCAGGAAAGTCAAGTGGTTTGACTATTCCCTTCCATAGAAACAGTTACCATGCAATTACTCCTTTTACGACTCTTATCTCAATTAGATTCTGAGTATGGATTTCTATCAACTCATATAAATCTAATCATGTATGTTCTATTAATTTAACCATTGTTTCCAAAATGCCCTCCATATATCTCTATCCATCTTGGCATATTACTCTGGCCAGAGATTCTCTGAACAAGGCAATTATAGAATCATGCGAGATAACTTCCCTTATTAAATCTGGGATGGTGAATCCTTTGTCAATCACTCAACTATCTTCAAGTAGGTCATGATATATCCAATTTCCTAACTATGTTGACTCCCAGTTGGAAGTAATCAGTTATGGAGTCAAAACATACCACTTGCTACTTAAGATAACTTTGGTGATCTCAAGTCTAAGGATACTTGCACAATCGCTATGAAGAGATTCCTCACTGGCATAGATTTAATATCCATGTGAGGACTCTCTATGCAGGTCTCCAACGAACTTGTTCTTCTAACAAGCATCCACATGTTAGCTTTGATTATCTTCCATAATCACGGTTATAAGAACCACTGCTTGAACCATTCAAAAAGCATAACATGTGTTAGTCTGTCCGAATTAATAATATCCTTATCTTGTTAATTCTATGACTAGGGATATTTAGATATTAACACATTTGCATGCAATAGACATCTCATATCATGAATACTTTCATGATTGCCTTTACACTGTGTTTATAATATCTAGGACTTTATTTATTAATTTATGATTTACAAACTCATGTATTTAAACATAGCATTAATAAATGAATGATACCTTTTACTAAGAATATAAATTTATACATATGAAAAACATCCCTATTTCATTGGCTCTAGGGCATACTCTCTAATAGAAGCAATTATAAAAATATAAACGATTAAAGCTGAAGAAGCTAGTAGACGTGCCAGGTCTAGCAAAGGAGACCATTCATAGGGACATCCAGCAAATCCAACAAGAAACCTAAGAGTTATACTTCTGCCCTATAGGCTTTCACAGGTGCTCTAGCTCCCAATCAAAAGTCAATAGCATGAGCTACCCCATTCGTAACCTCAGTTGCTAGTACCCTATGAGGCTCTAGTAAATTTGATATTCCCAAATGTCAACATTGTGGATGCCGACATCTAGGCGAATGCTGGAGGTTAACTGGAGCTTTTTAAGATGTGGATCGTAAAAGCACTTATAGAGTGATTATCCATGCACAAACCACTTCATCAGTTGCACCTGTCAGCAGACTTGCCACTGTAACACCCAAAGGCAATGGCAGTTGTGAAACTAGTGGATTTACATCTACTAGAGCTAGTGCACATATTGCCTCTGTACCAGATAGGTGACCTACTACTCAAGCTTATACAGTGAGACCAAGAGAAGATCGGGATGCTCTGGACATCATTGTAGGTAAATTCTATTTATTTGATGCTCCAGTTTATGCTTTGATAGATCCTAGATCTGGATACTCATATTTAAGCACTAAAATTGCACAAGGAAAGGGTTTAGTTAAATCACAACTAGAACAACATATCATAGTAAGCAATCCTTTGGGGAACAAGGTAGTGGTAAATAAAGTATATAGAGATTACCTATCTAAATACAACAAACCACCTGCCTTGCGAATTTGATCAAGCTCCCTTTCCACGAGTTTGATGTCATTTTGGGGACGGACTTGCTTTAGAAATATCAGGTGATAGTGGATTTCTAATTAAAGAGAATCGCAATGAAAACTCCTAAAGGGTAGGAACTCATAGTTGTGGGTGAAAGATCATATTTATTTTTAAATGTCACCATAGCAACTACAACAAAAAGATACATTTGAAAAGGATGTAAGGCTTATCTAACCTATGTAATAGAAGCTAAAGAAGAAAAGCCAAAAATCATTGATGTTCCTACTATTTGAGACTTTCATGATGTCTTTCCAGATGACTTACCAGGGTTGCCACCAGAAAGGGAAATAGAGTTTATAATTGATGTGATGCCAGGTGCTACACCTATTTCCATAGCTCTTTATCATAGGACACCTATAGAGTTAAAGGAGTTGAAGATCTAGTTGCAGGAGTTACTCAATAAAGGGTTCATTAGACCGAGTGTATCACTTTGAGGAGCACCAATATTCTTTGTGAAAAAGAAAGATGGTTCACTCTAGCCATGCATTGATTACAGGCAGCTGAACAAAGCCACCATAAAGAAAAAGTATCCCTTACCACTGATTGATGACTTGTTCGACCAATTATAGGGTGCAGCGGTATTCTTAAAAATTGATCTAAAATCTAGCTACCACCAGCTTCGGGTTAGGGAAGGAGATGTACCAAAGACTGCTTTTCGTACTTGATATGGATACTATGAGTTCTTAGTCATGCCATTTGGCCTTACCAATGCACCAGCAACTTTCATGGATTTGATGAATCATATCTTCCACCCATATTTGGATTAATTTTTGGTGGTATTTATTAATGAAATACTGATGTATTCAAAAACTCCAGAAGAATACGATAAGCACTTGAGAATTTTTTTGCAAACTTCCTTGGATTGACTGGTTATTATAGATGATTTGTTAAAGGGTTTTCCATGATAGCTGCTCCCATCACTAAGCTATTACAGAAGAATGCTAAGTTTGTGTGGAATGTTCGTTGTCAAGAGAGTTTTGAAAAGTTAAAAACCATGTTGACTGAGGCACTGGTGCTTACATAACTCACATTAGGTAAACCTTATGTGATTTATAGTGATGCTTTCAGAAATGGGTTATGACGTGTACTCATGCAAAAAGGAAAAGTGATAGCTTATGCTTCCAGACAGCTTAAAACTAATAAGAGAAACTATCCTACCTATGATTTGGAGTTAGAAGCCATTATGTTCATATTAAAGATTTGGAGGCATTATTTGTATGGTGAGAAATGCTACAGTTATACTGATCATAAGAGTTTGAAATACTTACCAACACAAAAGGAACTCAACCTAAGGCAGAGATGTTGGTTGGAGCTTATCAAGGATTATGACTATTTGATCGACTATCATCCTAGTAAAGAAAATATAGTAGTCAATGCATTTAGTAGGAAATACTTATAAGCCTTAAGGGCTATGAATGTTAAGTTAAATGTAGCTCAAGATGGAGCATTAGTAGTTGAAATGTAAGTAAAACCTAATTGGCTGTAGTAAGTAAAAGCTACTCGAAGGTAAGATGATCGGTTAGCCTCTATTATTCTTTAATTACAAGCAGGAAAAGACAGTGAATTCTCCTTTCATCATGAATTTTTCTTATACTATAAAGGGAGGATTTGTGTGCTAGATAATGCAGAATTAAAGAAAAATATCTTAATAGAGGCTCATAGTAGTAAATATGCCATGCATCCAGGAAGTAACAAGATGTATCAAGATTCGAAAGCAACCTGCTGGTGGCCAGGGATGAAAAAGGAAATAGTAAACTTTGTGACCAAGTGTCAAATATGTCAGCAAGTAAAGGTAAAACACCAAGTTCACTCGGGTTTATTACAACCTATCACTATACCATAATGGAAGTGGGAACGTGTCATTATGGACTTTATGTCAGGATTATCCCTCATTAAAAGACAACATGACTTTATTTGGGCAATAGGTGATAGATTAACAAAGTCTGCATATTTCATACAAGTAAGAATGGATTTTTCCTTAACCAAGTTGGCAAAAATTTACATCAATGAGATAGTAAGGCTACATGGTGTTTTTATCTCCATCATTTCATATCGAGATCCTCAATTTACATTTAAATTTTGGAAAAAGTTTTAGAAAGCATTGGGGACTCACCTAAACTACAGTACTACCTTTCACCCACAGACAGATGGCCAATCAGAATGAGTAATACAAATATTGAAAGACATGTTGTGATGTTGTATACTTATATTTGGTAGCAATTGGGAGAAATATCTTTCATTGGTAGAATTTACATATAATAACAGTTATCAATCTAGCATTAAAATGGCACCATTTGAAGCACTGTATGAGAGGAAATGCAGGACACCTTTATGTTGGACCAAGTTAGATTTTTCCTTAACCAAGTTGGCAAAAATTTACATCAATGAGATAGTAAGGCCACATGGTGTTTTCATCTCCATCATTTTAGATCAAGATCTTCAATTTACATTTAAATTTTGGAAAAAGTTTTAGAAAGCATTGGGGACTCACCTAGACTACAGTACTGCCTTCCACCCACATACAGATGGCCAATCTAAATGAGTAATACAAATATTAAAAGATATGTTGTGATGTTGTATACTTAAATTTGGCAGCAATTGGAAGAAATATCTTCCATTGGCAGAATTTACATATAATAATAGTTATCAATCTAGCATTAAAATGGCACCATTTGAAGCACTGTATGAAAGGAAATGTAGGACACCTTTATGTTGGACCAAGTTAAGTAAAAATAAATTGGCAGGACTAGACTTAATTATGAAATCAAAGAGATAGTGAAATTGATCAAAGATAACTTGAAAGCAGCCTCTGATAGATCGAAATCTTTTGTAAATTTGAAAAGAAAAGATATATAGTTTAATGTGGCCGATAAAGTATTCTTGAAGGTTTTCCTATAGAGAAAAATCTTGAGATTTAGGAAGAAAGGCAATGTAAGTCCCCAAACATACCCTAACAGGATATGTGTATAGTGAAGGTAGAGATTGAAAATGTTTTAGTGTAAAAGCATTTTCAACCATACAAAGGGGACGTGATAGGTATTAATGCAAAAGTGAAAGGGCAAAATGGTCATGTTACATTAAGTATATGTCCATAAATTGAGAAAGAATATGAAATTGAATGCTCAATTGAAAGAGGGAGTGTAAGTTTTATGGTAAGAGTATAAAATTGAGGAAGGCTAGGGGGCTAAATGTAATTAATTAAAATTAGCAAAGTGGACCAATAAAGTGTAGACCTAGCCTCACTAGAACTCTCATGAAATTGGAAGATAAAGGTGGGATATTTAAGGAAAAAGAGGTCGGCCATAAGGTGGAAAAAATCTACCTCTCTAACCCCTAAGTAACCCATAAAAAGCTGCTTTAATTCTTCCTTGTTCTTTTGAGGAGAGAGAGTTTGGTGATTAAAGTTTTAAGGTAAAGAATACTCTCTTCTGCTCTTCTTTTTCTTATATGGTGTGAATTAAATTAAAGGAAAATAAATATATTTATATATATATGTATATATATATATATGTTTATATTTGTAACCTTCCCATGTAGAAGGAAGAGAAAGCAAAGGAAAAGAGAAGGAAATTTTAAAGGAACGAAAAAGGTGTTTCTAACTTGTTAAAGGTTTAGGAGTTTTTCTTCCTTATGCTATATGTTTATTTGATTTGAGTGGGTTTTTATGCTACAATTACATTATCATTGATGATATAAATAATTATTGTTGTTTTTTTGTAAAATAAAGGTGATTTGTGCTTTAAAAAGGGAAGTAGTGGAAATCTACTTAGAGTTCATATGAACAAGTTTTTAGTGTAAAGTGTATATATTCTTCTATAGATGTCTAATTGATATGATTCTAGATGTAAATGAAATATAAGAATAGATATACAACTTCGTAGAAGAAATTGAGGCCTAAATCCATCATTAAGGTCCTTGAAATTCAGCTTAAATTTGAGTGATGTCTGCTGCCCTGTAAATGGGAGTAGTCAATAATGTTTTAGTTATATCTTGAGATTTAGATGTCATAATTGAGTTATTTTTACTGTTTTGGAAACTAGAGACATAGTGGAATAATTTTGTAGAAGTCACTTTCCCTGAAAACACCATTTATTAGGTTAAAAATGATATACAAGTCAAATTTGACCTCACTATCAACAGGAAATTTATGTTGACCATGACATAGCCCAAATTTCAGTTTAGAACCCAAAATGAAACCTATATCACATTCAGAAAGTATAACCTAATCACTATGACCCATTTCCATAAGTTAGGTCACGATCAACACTTTTTTGTACTGATTCTGAAGTAGTTTAGAGTTAGTTCAAAATCGATATGTTACCTATATCACGATTAGTAGCTATTACCTAATGACCGTGACCCTTCCTTTTTAATTTTTAAAGTTGATTTTAGGTCCTAAATTGTTATCAAAGTTAGTCCAAGCCTTACTAAACTTATTTGTAGCATTCTAACCATAAAAATAAAGGTAATGTGGGACCTTAAATATGTGAACAATATAATGCTATATATATGAAAATAAATTACATTGTGCATGTAAATTATGAATGATAACATAGGAGCATTGAACATGTATTGATAAGTTCTAACTATTATTAAAGCTTTATATGTAAAGATGAATTGTTACACTAAACATGTAAAAAGAATATTTAAATATATGAATAAAGTTATAGAATGAACACTAACACTAGGAGATATGAAGCCTTTAAGTTGTGTATGAACATATACAAAGTCAACAATAAATATGTATAAATTATGGTATTTCAATAAGATAATGCACATATGTGTATGTGTTTATGTGTGTGTGTGTGTGTGTGTGTGTGTGTGTGTGTGTGTACGTGTGTGTTTTTATACTATTGAAGTAATATGAAAATAAGTATGTTATATTATTATACTTATTTCACGAATAAGAATATATATGTTAATATACCAGAATACAAGAATTGAAGGATAACATATGAATGAATATGCATATGATTCTTTATTCCTAGTTATGTTTATGCATATGAGTTACAAATAAACAAGACATGGAAGAGAAAAGTAAAGAATTATAGTTGTCTGTATCTAAGTCTAGGTCGTGGATAGATAGGCATACCTATATAGGTATATCACAGCTGTAACATGTTTGTCCTGATTTAGGTCCATATTATAATTCGATCCCATTTGGGTCCCTATTACTTGACCCCGTTTGGATCACTTGCCAACCCTATTTAGGTCTAGTTGATCGGTCCATAGTACAATTAGTCTCATTTGGGTCTATGATTGATACCTTTAGGTATCCTTTCTTACCTTCGGGTACTATAGTATCGCCTATATCCACTGAAACACTTTAATCTAATGCCTTTATCATGTGTCATGTTATACCTTTCAATCACATAATGGTAGGTTATTAACCCAAAGCTATATACATTTATCATATCAAATAGTCTACTTAATTACGTAAGCATAATGGCTTATTCTATAACATACTCATCATTTTCATGTTATTTATAACTGTCTTAACTTAATATATATCTTATGATGCATATCATTTATCAATTGATCTAGCATATTTATGACTAAGCATTTTAGCTATTATATGCATGCATGCTTTAGTATTCTTTTACTAAACTTATTACATCACTTACTTCATATTAAATATATATGTATATATATATATATATATTTAGGAGCCCTTTTATACATATTAAACGTGCAAAAGAACTTGCACCAAAATATAACCAAAAAGAATCCTACATCAACTTCTATGACTTAGGTGTTGGCATGTCCTGATGCAGAGATCGTTCCTAACCAAAAGCTTTTACAACAGTACCTACACGGATTAAATAACTCGTGCTAAGCTATAAAGCTTGGTGGGGAAAACTAAACATGAAAGACCACTACTCACAGTGGTTGCAAAAAATATTTAATATATATAAAAATAGAAAATAATACAGTTTACATAATAGAAATAAATATAAAAAAAGCACAATATCTTAGCAACAATATAACTCTTCATTTAAATTAGCATATTGAAATCTAAACAGTTTATAGATGATCTATACATAATATAAATAAATATCCATACATGTAATTGAAACAACAGTTAAACATGATAATCTATATATCATATGCACTAATCATATTGTGATTTAACTGTGAAACATTTATATTTTTAATTTAGCATGCTTAAGTTCTAAAGGTGGATAATGGGATCGGTGGATACCCGAGGTATCAAAATGGTGGATATCTGAAGATATCAAAATTATGGACCCAATCAGGGCCAACTGTACGGTGGACTGGTTAAGGACCCAAACGGGTTCAAGGAACAACCCAAATGGGCTATGCAAGATCCAGCAGGATCAACTATACTATGGACCTAAAAAGGTCGACTGTGGCAGCTGCAATTCCCTATAGGTGCCTATCTATCCACAATTGAACTATAATTGCAGGCAAAACTCTATTTAATCTTTCTTTTTATATATCATGTTGGCACTTATAGTGTTCATTTTGCACATGTATAATCATATGATAGCTATATTGTTACTATGACATAACTGCATATGTAAGTTCATTTAATGATGCAATTACTTTTTACATACCATCATTAGATATCTCATATTAGCATAATCATGATATGTTAATCAAATAATGCATCATACCTATTCAAGTGTTCATTATTAATCCTTTACAATATAGCATATCATATATTTGTGATCATGTATACAAATACATAATCCCTAGTGAATATAAATATATAACATCATTATAATATACTTTATTATGTTATCATTCAGGCATCACACATGAACATAGTCATACATAGTATTTCTTATTTCACAGTATAAGTGCACATTCAAATATAATTCACTTTTATCATTAGAGTGTGAATATGTAAGATTAATTGCATAAAACAATCATGCACAAATTTCATCACAAATATATGTCAGATATATTCATCACAAGTCCTTACCCATGTACACGTGTGAATATATATGTATAAATATAATCTTGTAGTAATAGTCATATTGCATGCCTTATCCAATTCATTTTGTAATCACATAAACATATATTTAGCTCAATTAATTAAAAACCATAAGATAAAGTACATTAAAAATCTGCATGGGCCAGCATTCTGGACTCAACTTGTGAGCCACAAATGAATTTTAAAATGTCTTTTCTAGGCTAAATTATCTTCTACAATCAAATTCCCCTATGTGTCTAGTTTCTATAGCATCAAAATTCACCTTAATATCTTACCTATAGCTCAAGATATTTGAGAAATACTATAGTCTGTTCATAGAACCGAAATAGTGTTTGCTGTCACTTATAAAAATTCATAGCATAAAATTAAGAGGGATTTAGACCAAAATTTCTTCATCAAAAACGTGCTCCTAGGTATCTAGTTTACCCATAATTTTACAGCATAAGATTTTGACTTCTCTACTAATACTTATACCCAAAATACCAAAATCTGTACCTTAACAGTAAAAACAGATTCAACAAATTTCATGTTAATTATTTGACATACATAGAAATAAAATTAGGCATTACTTCCTTAATATAAAATGTATATTTATGAGTATATTTTGCATAGGAATTAATCTCATGTCATTATGATCATTTTACATACAAATATCTCAATTTTCCCCAACCTGGTCCAGAATCCAAAATTAGTAGTTCTCCTAAATTCAATAAATCATAAAAAAATATCGAGAGGCAGAATTGAAGGTAGGTTCCTTCTTCAATTTTTTACAAAAATGTCTTATATAACTACAGAAATTTGATTTGTTACAATTAGAGGTCTCTATTACAACTTACACTAAATTTTCAGTCACTAGGTCAGAATATTCATCTCATCCCTTCATGCACATTTCTTACATTGTACTCTATTTTAATTACTACAAATTCAATTTAATCACAACAAGTTCCAGCAACCATATTTGCATGCAACAACCAAATTTGCATGCATTAAGGTAGCCCTAATCCCATGCCTTGGCCTAATTTCCTTTAGCCAATTAATCTTTTGCAAGACCTTTTCCTTTGTCTCTTTTACCTTCTCCTTCTTTATCTACAACCAACATCATCTTTTAATCTAAAACTCCAGCACCATACTTAACCATTACTTCAACAAAATGAGAAGAAGAAGAAGGGGAAGAAGAAGATGCAAATCAATTGAGATTGTTACCTTATAATTGTATACTTAGTTGCTCTTGATTAATCAACATACAATGTCACTTAAATTGCTTGATAAATTTCAAAGATATGAATGAGAAGAGATGAAAGATTTTATGATTTTTCCTCTCCAAATGTCGACTTCCATCTCACAATCTCCTAAATTTTCATTATATAGTGACATGAAAATATCCTTTTTAATCCTTCAACCTTTTGCATATTCTACTAAAACCTCTCCTCTTTTTTACATGCTAACTTTAACCCCCCTATTTACTCCATTTCTTAAATCAACCTTTCCATTTATTTCTTTCGCTTAAATTAACCTTTTAATCATTCATTTATTCACACTTACCCCTAAAGATGCCATAATTACAAATTTACCCCAAATTAATACTTTATACTTCAATTATATCCTCGATTAATATTAAACTATAACATTAAATTTTATTTTCATGCAATTAATATAATAACACAATAATTTATCACTTGTCCCATACTTTATATGAAATTTTCATTTTTAATTTAATCTTAATCAAATAAAATCCTTCTCAAATCATAAAAATTTTAATTAGGGTCATGTAAGGGGTCTCACATCCACACCCTCAGGAAAGGTGTAGGCCTAATACAAGATATAAGCAAAATGATATAGATAACAACATGATAGTAAGATGTTATTTGAACATGTGTTGGGTGTTAAAATTGTCTAATGCTTTCTTTACCTTAAGCTATAAATTATAAATATGGAAACGTATGATTACTTAATGGTTTACCAATGGTTATGTTCTGAATGCATATATTCTTAAAATGGCATGTTACTTATCCATTATGGAATAATTGATTGACAAATCAGGTTTAATATAAGATTTAAACAATCATGGTAAGGATGGACTTTTTAAAATAAAAAGAGCTTATAATTTGTGTGTGTGTGTGTGTGTGTGTTTATATATATATATATATATATATATATATATGTTTGATTGCATTACAATGTGTGTGTAAGCTATCGATGACTTCTGTGAGAGGTCATCTTAATGATTTATATTCCCCTCTAAGCTTTAAACTTGGCACGAATGTTTATCCGTATAGGTACAAAAAGTCATGATCTATTATGAAAGGACAAGATCTATTATCGCCAGGCTAACATGAACGGATAAGAGTAGTCAAAGTATTAAGTTATATTTTATTTTTGTCCTTGTAATCTTTATATTGTGCTAAGTATAACATAATACAAGGAACAATGTAAGGGTTATATAATGTATCGAAGAGCATTGTTTATATAGTTCTCACTTTATATTGATGCATGTATATATATAAACAACATGAAATAAATAATAATTGCACAATAGTTTGATCATATGTATAATAGTATATAATATGATAGGTAATAGGAGAATCTAGAGTAGTCCTTATAAGCAAGCTCAGTCCTAAATTTATCGATCCAAATGAAGTGTTACAATAAGTTGGACTAGTAGCTTATAAATTGAAGCTACCATCAGAATTAGAAAGGATTCATGATGTATACCATGTATCCATGTTGATAAGATATCGATCTGATCCTTCACATATTATCACACTAAAAGAAGTTCGACTATAGCCCGACTTGTCATATGATGAGAAATCAATGAAAAATCTTGCCAAAAGAAACCAGACAATTAAGAAATAAGAAAATACCACTTATCAAAGTACTTTAGACACACCATAATAATGAAGAAGTAACTTGGGAGCCAAAGGAAATTATGAGGAACCAGTATCCCCATCTCTTTAATCTAGGTAAATTTTGATGATGAATTTTTTTTTTAGTGAGGGAAAAATGTAACACCTTAAAATTTCATCTAACATGCATAACATGTTGTAGAGCATGTGTAGTAACCCTAGGATAAATATTGGAGTGATTGTAGTAGTATAACATAGAGAAATTTACAGATGCTTAAGTATCAAACATGCTCACACCAGGGAAATTTAAGGATGGATGATCTGGCAAGCAACTTAACCTAACTTTAAATATAAAAATAGATATTAAATAAAGCTCGGTAGTATAATTTGAGATGAAATTGAGTTTATATAGGCCCTCAAGTTAGATAGAGAAGTTTTTACTTAGTACTAAGAACTCGATTAACCATAAGTTTGACCAAGCCTTAGAATAGTCTAAAGATCTTAAAAAAATATTAGATCATATAAACCCATTATAAATAGCATAAATAAGTGATTGCAAATGAAAAATAATTTTTTCGGCGGTTTCAAAATTTTTTAGTTTCAAATCGGCTAACTTTACCTCTTGAGCTAGAAGTATACCAAAACAGTGTTGGAATGATTTAAAATTTTAGTCATGTGATACTTCATATGTTAGTGCATGCAGGAAAAATTTTTGGAACATTCTGACAATCGAAATATTATTTTTAGAAATATGATGAAATTTTGAAATTAAATTAATTAAAGGGCTTAATTATCATATTTAATTCATCTAAAGGCATAACTGTTATTTTAAAATGAGTCATAATCACCTACATACTCCAGTATACCCTAGAAAAGTGTAGAAATGCATAAAGGCTAGACAAGCTACTTAAAATTAAGTTATTGGATAAAGTAGTAAATGGAGAAATTTTGGCCTTAGATTTAGTAGACTTTTGGAAAGCATAGAGAGGTCTATATTCCTCTACATTTCTATCCAATAATCTGTAATCTTCCCCTCTTTTCCCTTAAAAATCGGAACAACACTCCTTTCTTAGGTTTTCACTATTTTTTCTTCAAATCTCTCTCCTCCCACCATGTCTCAAGCCCTAAATTTACCTAAATACACTGCAAAACCTCCTCTTCATCCTAAAAATTCTATTTGAAGCAAGAAAAAACTTAAAAATTGGTGAATTTTAGTGAGAGAAAAGGGCACAACTTAGCTAACTATTTATATTTTTGTTAGAATTAATTAAGAAATTTGTTATAGGCTTGTAGAGCATGATTAATAGAGTTGATTAAATTCATGGTTGAAACTCATTAAATTCTCCCTTTAAAATTTGGCGTAAAAAAGAAAACCAAGGGGAAGGGAATGACAAGGAGAAAAAAGGAGAAGAGAAGGAAGAGTAGGTTATTTTCAAGCTAGATTAAGGTTAGTGATTACAATTAAGGTTAGTGATTACAATTAACACTTAATTTCATTTATTTTGTTGAAATTTACCTACATTTTACATTATGTAACTAAGTGAACTCAAGTAAAAGTGAGAAATAAATTAATATAACTTAACAAAAAGATGAAGTATTGTAATATGAATGTAAATGAGTGGAGAAAATAACTTGAAAATGACATTTCTTAGGGAGGCCAAATTATGTACCTAAGCATAATGTGGGATAAATTGATGTTTAATGGTATTTAATAAGAATTAAATAGTATAATGTGTGAGGAATGCAATAGAAGTAATGAGAACAAAAAATAATGTGTGTACATAATTTTATATAAGTGAAAATAATGATGGCAGTTAAGGTAACTTAGAAATTACAAGGTAAATTGAATATGTATGGTTATATTTATATTTAAGATGATACTAGAAATATATTTGGCATGGAAATAAAGAAAGAATTTTATGATATATAGAAAATCACATTGAGATCGAATGGTAATGGTGGAAATAATGACATTTTCCTATTACTTTTATATGATATTTAGTGTATTTATGATGAATATATAATAAGTAAGCATGATTAGACACCACATAGGTATATAGTATCTATGACAAAATGTAAGTAGTAAGAAAAATCACATAAAATATAACATAAATTATAATATCTAGTTGCCCTTAGTGTACAATAGGCAATCTAGAACCCTAGGATATAATGGCTAGCTATAAAGACACACATACCGTGGTAATACCATAAGATTAGTTTGCTAGCACACATTATAGAATAACCGGCACATACAGACTGTGGAGTAGTAGGATCACGAGAAGTGGTCCCTCCACTCATATTGGAGTAGAAGGATCATGGCAAGTGATCCCTCCAGTCCATCAGTAGCACTGGAATTCTCATCCCATATATTCGATTTGAGGATTTCTACTATCACAATAAGGGTAAAATCGTAATTTGGTGAAAAATGAGGACTAAATAGCTAGTATACTTAAAAGATGTTAAAGATGTAATAAAATAATGAAAAATATGAAAAATGAAATTAAATTTGTTAATAAAGGCAAAAATGTAATTATACAAGAAAATAAGAGTACATTTGTAATTTGATATTAAAAATGTGATTAAAAGAGTTAAATTAGTCAGAGAAAAAAGGGCTAAAATTTTAAATAAAGAGAAGCCTAGGGACTAAAATATAATTTACCATTATGACCCAATATGAGGACTAAAAAAGAAATTTACCATTTAGAATAAAATAAAAGTCAAAGGAAATGAAAATGGTCAACATTAGAATTAAATAAGATAAGATATGAAGAAAAATAAGAGTTAGGAACCAATTGGTAATTTTCCATCATGTAGAGAAATATGTGGAAATGAATAAAAAAAATATAAGTAATAGAAAGATTAAATGTTGAATTAATAGAGTAAAAGAATAAATCTTACATTAATTAGTTAAAATTAACACTAGGGGTAAAATGGTAATTTTACGTAAAGTAGCTTAGTGAATGAAATTTTATGTAGTTGCATCCACCGCCAAGTGACAAAATTGCTTAGCATGTGGTTGTTTTGACTGCACATAAGGACAAGTAACATGAAGACAAGTGAGGACTAATAATGTGGCATATAAGTGCAGTGACTTTTTAGGACATGTGATATATATGTGTGTGTGTGTGTGTGTGTGTGTGTGTGTGTGTGTGTGTGTGTGTGTTTTATGTAATATAAGTTTGGTATATGTATTATGGACTTAATGTACAAATTATGGCATGTAAAAGAACCTTAAATGTTAGTGGATTCGATGAGTTATATGTAATGTCATGATTGTGTTGTGTGTGGATGAGTTGGGCTGATATAGAAATGTTATGTTTGTTTGTGAAGTTATTGGAGGTGAAGGATGTTATTAGGAGTGTAAATTTGATCGATTATAGGTTTGGGTAGCATGATTTTTAAGCTACCATACTACCAAAATTTACATTAAATGAATAGTAACTTATCGATTCATTCCATCAAAGTTGACATATCAATGATATAGCTAGATATTGGCATTAATAATATCATATGGTATAAGGAAGATTGAATGAACGTAGGGTGTCACATTAAGCATCCTCCTGATGTTATTCTTGACAAACCTATGGCCACTCATAAACTTTGACATATCAGGAAAAAATTTATGATTGTGTGTTGTAAAAACCGATGAAACATCCCACATTCTGTTATCCCTTCAAATAGCATTCACTTTGCAGGACAATTAACTTTTTTAGACGTGCCTCAAGCTTGAGATTTTCTTCCCTTGTCACAACTAAATGTTACATATTTGTGATACTCTTTATTATACTTCGCCACCGATTTCTTAAAAATACTAAACCCTTGCAGCCTCGAATACTCTTTGTAAAATTTAAATAAATTATCTACATTTATAAAAAAACATCCCCTTACTAGGACCTTACTCAAAGGAGTACTCAAAATGATTCTTGTTTTCAGTTTCGTTGCCCTAATTTCCCTATCTAAATCACTATCAACGTTTACAGACCATCATCTTTATCCATTCCAAATAACTCCCCAACTAAATTATGATTTTCAATAGATGATGATGTAGGATGCTCAGCCATGGAAATGATCAACATATTCTAGATTTTCATTGAACGATGAGAATAGTGGTTTACGTTAATATTGAAGGAAGAATCGAATTTGATATTGGATTTATTTTGTTATGCATGTGCAAGTGCATATTTACCAATGGCACCTAATGGCTGAGTAACTTTATCCACCCTATGATCTTGACTAGTGGTAGAAGCAGAAGTCTAAGACAGTAGAACTTAAAAATTTTTTGACTTTACAAGAAAAAGCTCAGAACCCTAAGAAAAATAGCCATCCCACTTAACTTAAATGCCTCGCTAATTGAATTTCGAAATTGACTATTGTATTCAATAAAATGAATAGAGTGTATTTAGAAAACTTAATACACTCTATTTTAAAGATTGAAACTGAATACGTTATAATCTGATTATAGACAACACTATATAGTGAAAATTGAATTTACTGTATTCAATTTATCCTAACTGAATATTTTGTATTCGTAAAATTTAATACACTATATTCACTTTGTGCAAAGTGAAATTTTTCTCTGTTTCACAATCCTAAAAGTGATTCAAGTGGGCAAACTTTAGTTAAAATATAAAAATCAAACCAAATCAACCATTGTTTATATTAAATGACATTGTTTTGTATATTTGTTAAAACGACGTCGTTATATTTTTTAAATTGATAATTTTTAAATTTCAGTTTTATGGTTAACCCAACCGAATTGACCAAAGATTTTTATTCGGTTTACGTTCAGTTATCTTAAAATTTCAATTCGATTCGGTTGGATAAAATTCTAATACTTTAATGTTAGATTTTATCGGTTCTGTTTCTCACCCTTGAAAGTGAATATAGTGAAATCTGAATTTAATATATTCAATATCTGCTAACTGAATATTATGGATTCTGATAACTAAATAGATTTTATTTACTTTCTAAAAAAATGAATTCTGTCTATTTGAAAAATTGAATACACTATATTTTTTGTGAAAATTCAAACACTTGTATTATTTTTTTACAAATTTATTTATGATTGTAAATAAATAATTCCAACAATTATCTATCAATTTTGTCAATCAATATAACTAATTTATTTTCAAAATCAATAAAAAAATAATTTCTCATCATATCAAAAATTAATTCAAGGTAAGTCCTGCTAATTATATGAGTATCTTGTTACGTTTTGTTTCTATTGCATTTTATGTAACATGTGAATAAAAAATATAAACTGATAAAATAGTATGTAAAATAAAAATTTTATTACTTATATTGTAGTTTGGTATTATTAAGCCAAATATGCAATTTTTTTTAATAAAATACTATTATTAATAAAATAATATAGCATCTATTGAGAAGATTAAAGTAATTTCAAACCTGAAAATATAATAATATATTTTTTTTTGAAAAAATATAATTAAATGTTTATATTAATATCTTACTATTCTAGTTTTTGATATCAAATTATGGATACTTTGATCATAGACTCGATAAGTTAAAATATTTTTTCACAATCAACAAAAAAAAAAACAAAATTATTTGCTTTGTCGAATGCAAATATAGTGTATTTATTTTTTTATCACACTATAATCAAACTGCATAAATGAAATACAGTCTATTCAATTATCGAAATACACTATATTTAGTTTTCATACTAAAATATAATCAATTTACATAATTCTGTGTATTCAATTTCAAATTTTAATACAGTGTATCAGTTTTCAAAGTATATTGTATTCAGTTTTACATATAGCTAAAAATATATACATTCCATTTATTTATTTTAACCAATGAGAGTCTAATAGATGAGTAACTTTATACATCTTATGATCACTAGTGGTAGAAGTAGAACTCTAGGACTGAAAAAGTTTTTGCATCCTTAAGAAATTATTGAGAAGCCCAAGAACAATAGACATCCTCCCTTCAAATACATGGCTAAATAATTTAAGAGTATATTGATTAAACGAAAAAGTATATTTTTTTCTAAGAACATGTTTGAATCACTCAATTTGAGTAATTTTCTCCGGTTAACTTTTTCTCCGGTGGCATTTTTTTTATTTTATTAGTGTTACTTTCTTGCTCGATGTGCACTAATCCATTTGACTTTTACACGAGTAGGCATGAAGGAAAAAAGTCATTTTTACCTTGGCCAACTAGGTTTTATCATTAGATATATTTAATAATTTTAACTCTATGCAATTCTCTTTTCCTTTCTCAATAAAGTGGATATTTTGAATCGAAAATATAATAAAATAATTAAAAAAATAAGACAGGAAAAGAACTAGGGCTGAGCTTAAAAATTCAAAAAATTGATCAAAAATCGATTCGATTTTTTAGTTAATCGGATAAAAAAAATGGTTAAGGTTTATAAAGTTTAGGATTTAAAGTTTTCGATTCGGTTTCGGTCCACTATTTGAAAAAACCGATGGTTTCGATTAACCAACCAGTTTAATTATATATATAACAAAAAACTTTAATCCTAATATAGTTTAGTTATAAAAGTGTGATTCGTTCTATTAATTTTATTAGTTAAGGGATCCCTAGGCTGATATTCCGATGGCTACATTGAATGTACAAAAATGGTTATAAAATATATAATATATATTATTGAATGTTATAATTCAAAAAGTTATAATTTTAAAATAAAAAAAAAACTATTTTAATAAAAATTTAATAAAAAATAAAATATCTTATTATAGTTTATAGTTGTATTCTATACTAATATTATATAGTAATATATTTAATTACTATTTATATTAAATTTTATATTAAATTCTATAGTCTATAGTAATAAGTAATATACTAAGTATAATTAAGTATATAATAAAATACACTAAGATTTTTCTTATATATTATTTATTAATTTTTATTTAATTTATATCCTTATTTTTTAATTATTTACATATTTAACCTTCCCTATAAATACCCTAGTAAAAACCCTAATTTCTTTTCTCTCCATCATTCTCTCTTCTCCCAGTCCCTCACAGTTGCTCTATCGTCTCTCTCTCTGTCTCTCTCTTTCACGTTCATCTTCTTCTCTCTCTCTCTTTCACCTTCATTTGGGTCTTTTTATCTTGTTGCTTTATGTTTAGAAATTTGATTTTATTGTAGTGATGTATTTGTTTGGGGGTTTGGGATCTAACCTTTTTTTGCCTTTGATTTTTCAAGTTTCATCGATTATTTTTGACAAAGAACGATTAATAACTGAAGGGTCAACAATCTGGGTTTGTTCTTCTCGTTTTGCCTTATTCGGGCATTTATAAAACTCAAGGGTTTTATAACCCTAATCAGATAGAAAAAGGTTTTTTCAATTTGAGGCATTATCACCATTTTCTCCTTTTAATCATCCTCTAGTAAGTTCCTGTTTTGTTACCCCTTTTCTCTTTCAATTTGAACTTCGAGGATAAAAGAAGTTGGGGTTTCTCGAGGACCAAACAGGGTACTTGTGCATATATTTAGAGTTGTTGAATGTTTATGTTTGTTTTTTAATTGAAGGGAAATCTATTTCCATTTCCAATAATTATGTACTACTCTCATGGTATGAGTTTATAGGATGGGTTTAATTTAACATGAGCTAATTGGTGTAATAAGGAAGTTCAATTGGTTGTATATGTTGATAAAGGAAATTCAATAGATTGATTATGTTCAAAGGCGCCACTAATGCCTTTTCACGTGATGGAAATTAATATTTTGTATATTTAACACTCGTGCAAGAGTATAAAAAATGAAAATCATGTTTTCATGTGAAATGGTTGGAATCTAAAAGCATCAATATTAGACTTGTTGATTTTCTTTCAGCCATCAATTTTTATGACGTGTGTGTCTTATTTTGTCGAGGTCATTATACAAGCGTTGCATACTGGTTAAGCTTTATTAAGTATTGAGGACATTCTTGCTACTTTTTATTACTATGTCACTTACCATGTATCCTCATCAATCAAATTAAAGGAAATTTTCTTAGTTTTAGATTTTTGCTTCACTGAGTACCTAAATACATTTTACGAAATGGGTTTAATTTATTATTTTTTATTTTTTCTTAATATTTATCAGGATTAAAGTGAAATATTATGGTGGAATATTGGCAAATTAATTGTCAGGTAAGTTATCATTTACTATACTTAATGTTGCTCGTCTTTGTTGATACAAAGTAATACATTCTAGAAATGATTTGTTTTCATTTGTTATTTAGCATATTCATGTTTATGTTTAATATTTTATGTTATAAGCCTTATGTTTGTAATGTGTTTATTTATATTTGAAAAAATGGGCATTAATTAGTTCAGAAGAATATAAAATATTTTAGATTAATATGTTTATATTAATATACACAAATTATATTAATGTATAAAGTTTTAATTTAAAGTTGGATGCTCTGTTCTCCGCTACATGCAACCCAAGAAAATTAAATAGAAGAATGTTATATCTTAAGGTCCAATCTTATTAAGCTGAAAATTATTTATACATTAAAACAAACTTAATGTATAAATAGTTCAGTTTCATACTTCTATGTTTCCTACAATGGGGTTTTATGATCATAAGTAGTTCAGTTTAACAGAAAAAGAATTAGATTTCTTTTGTTGTTCGGATTTTGGTACATTTTCTATTGTGAAACATAACAAATCCATGGCAATTTTGTTAGTTATTACTAAAATAATTTGCATTTTGTTAAAAATAACTTCATAAATAACCTTTTAACTTTTTTTATAAAAAAATATTTTATATATATAGGCATTAATTACTTTTTTCTCAAAAATAATGATGATAACTGGGTGGTGACATGATAATGATATGAATGAAAGCAGAACATTATAAATTTTGATGAATTATATATAATTTCATGGCAGGTATTTCGTAATGGGACCTATGTGTTTGAGAATGATAGGGATGCATGTAATAAAAGTTTGAGTAGCGTTCCTAACTCATGCACTTGGTCTTGTTGAAATTTTGGTTAGCTTAGACAATAATGTTTTGTTTGGAAATGTTTTGATGTGTTGAATTATCTTATTTTCCTTTTTGGCCATCTCTTTTAAGGAACAAATGTGTGTTTAGTTTTCTTCAACAAGTTTGTTTCCTATTTTCTAGCCAAAAGTATGTCACAGATTATGCATTTGATAGTTTAATTAGTTTCATTACAGGTAAGCAGTTGAAGTAGTAAAGCAGTCGCAGGTTGTACTAATTCAGCCAGCAAAATCAGTGAATTTCTCAAGTAAATGTGCTTTATTTTATATTGTTACATGTAATTTTAGCCTTGAAATTTAACATTTGTATTTAAAGATAATACCTATGCTTTTATGGCCACGTGTTTGTCACTTACTTTTATACCTTAGCTTGTGTTCCAACTTATTATTATTTTTTTAATCCAAAATTTGTACTGCTAATTGATTACACTTTGATTTCTCTTATTAATTTTGATATCTATGATTCAACATTAATGTAATTAAGTGTCAAATGTTTTAATTTTTCAAATATCTTATGAGTTTAGATTTATTATTTGTAAAGTCGGTGTTTAATATGTTATTATTAAAGTTTAAATATTTAAATAAATTATGAAATGAATTTCAAGTGTTTATATATATATATATATATATATATATATATATATATATATATATATATATATAATTCACAGTTTTTTTATACAACCATTTGAAATTCAAATTATAAATTCCTGACCGTT
This sequence comes from Excoecaria agallocha, assembly GCA_037975025.1. Lineage (NCBI taxonomy): Eukaryota > Viridiplantae > Streptophyta > Magnoliopsida > Malpighiales > Euphorbiaceae > Excoecaria > Excoecaria agallocha. Next base: position 9,465,332 of record CM075813.1, on the reverse strand, counting down.
GAAGTAGTTAGAAATTTATGGCATTAAAAATGAAAGTCATGGAAGGAACCTAATTCATTTGTTTATTTATTGTTGTTAACTTAAATTTTTGACTCAAGTGGTGAGAAGTAATTTTTGAATCAAAATGAGTGAGAATAAAGAAAGCAAAAGAAAAACTGATATTTTCTTTGTAATTAATGGATAAAGAAGTACCTAAGTGGGATGCACATTATTACATTATGTAGGAGTAGGATGTTATTTGGTTTTGATTTGGGTTTAAGCCAAACTAGGTTATGGAAGAGGCATGTCACATGTGATGATGGGACCATAGAAAGAAAAAGATTAGACATAAAAAAAAAGATATAAGAACTTGGCTTTTCATGAATCACATTACAATTTTTTCTTCTTCTTTTTTTTTCTTTTTCTTCTTCACTTTGTACCTTTGTACATGCAAATATGTCAAACTGTAATTCAATAATTTTGATACTTAAATTATGTATATGATATTAGTATACTCAAGTCCATTAACCAATTCAAATTTTTCATTTTGGTATACCTTTGTATATATAGGTATATTGAACTACAATACAATAATTTTGATACTGAAATTATGTAGATCTTATAATATACCACGTGTCCAGGAAACTTCTTATCAGAGAGTGAGAAGAATATATATGGTTATTATTGTCACTTAGTTTTATGCCTTAGCTTGTGTTCTAACTTATTTTTTTTAATCCAAAAATTTGTGCTGCTAATTGATTAAGCATGTGACATCCTTTTTTCCTTTAAAACATATAGATATGTGTTTATCTCTAACTCATAAAAGGCCTCAACTTTAGTTTATTTTGATGTTAGCTTATCTAGTCTTTTGCATGTTTGGGTGTTTTCACATAATTTCTGAATTCAAGAGAAAAATGATAAATCTTCCTAGCAAGAAAATTAATACTAATATATTTTACTTTTATTATTATAGGTGATATAATATAAATGTTATAGTGTATGAAGTCATAATATATATATATATATTGATATATATTATTTTGGTTCAAATAATTAGTTGTTAAAAATGACAGCATAGTGATGAATGGTGAAGATAAGAAATAACAAGTTGATATACCAAGACAAGCCAAGGCTGAAAAAATATATAACAAATACTGATATTAGCTAATTATAAAATAATTATTAAAAATATATAATATTTTTAGTGATGGAATACTGACGAAAATATCTATCGTCAATTTTTTTTAGCAAAAGGCAAATTTATCGATGAAAATAACTTACCGTCGTTAACTTTGCCTACGGAATTTATCATTCCGTCGAAAATTTGTCTAAGGAATACTTATTTCTGTCAGTAAAATTTTCGACGGAAAATATAAGTCCATCGGTAAATATGGCAAATGACAACAGTTTTTGGTCCGCACCTCTCGACGGAATTAGCGACGATCAATATTTTTTACCGACAGAAAAATTTTTCGTCGGCAAAGATACCTATAACTGGTTCTCCTTCGCCATTTTCCATCGCTAAATTTTGTCGGTAATTTGGTTTTCCTATGAAAATTCACTCAATTTTGTCGGTAATTTCCATAAAAAAAATGAATTTTTCTTGTACTGTAAGAATGTGCATCGACTATAGACAGTTAAATAAAGTGACAGTTAAAAAAAAGTACCCTTTACCCAGAATTAAATATTTCTTTGATCAGTTGAAAAGTACGAGGGTGTTTTCTAAGATCAACTTATGGTCAGGGTACTACCAGCTTCGAGTAAAGGATATAGATATTCCCAAAATAGCTTTTAAAACCTGATATAGACATTATGAATTTTTAGTAATGCCATTTGGATTAACAAATGCACTGACTGCCTTTATGGATCTCATGAATAAGGTATTTAGATCCTACTTGGATCAATTTATGGTTGTGTTCATAGATGATATATTGGTTTATTCAAGAAATGAAGTAGAGCGTGCAGAAAATTTGAAAATTGTAATACAGACTCTGAGAGAGAATAAATTGTATGCTAAGTTGAGCAAGTGTGATTTTTTGCTTAAGGAAATTTCTTTCATTGGGCATATAGTATCTTCTAAAGGCATTAGAGTGGATCCATCTAAAGTAGAGGCTATTGTGAATTGGAGGCCACCTAGAAATGTGACTAAAGTGAAAAGTTTTCTAGATTTAGCAGGATATTACTATCACTTTGTGAAAGGCTTTTCAGTTATTGCTGCACCACTCACTAAATTGTTAAGAAAGGGTATCAAATTTGAATGGACTAATCAATGTCAAGTAAGTTTCGATCAGTTAAAGAAAATATTAACAGTGTAACATCCATATCCTATACTTAGCTATTACCACAATATCATATACCATAAGACATATATTACAACATTCCCAAGCTTTTTCTAATTATACAACTTAGAGATGAAAGTATAACCATGTCATGTGAACTTAAGAGTAATACCTTAATCATATAAAAGTCCTTAATACATTACAATGTTTTCTCAAACTTAACATTAGTACTTATACAAAATTTGCAACATAATTAAAGTTTCCATAACTTCAAAATATAAGGACAAAAAGAAGACGCTATTATCAATCTTCTAAGATCTGTGTTGGCCAACCTGCAGCAGATATCAGACCTGGAAGAAAGTCCTGTTCTCACAACCTACACGGATAAATAAAAATCCGTGCTAAGCTAAAAAGCTTAGTGGGGAACACTAAATATGACAAACGACTACTCACAGTGGTCGTCAACAAACATACATTAAGAACTATAAGTATAACTTATGCCAAATTTTAATAAAAACAAAATGTAGACACAAGTCCACACAAGGTAACCAAATGACTTAATGATAGTAAATTCAGCATTAATGCTTTATATACACAACATTTAATCATATAAGCATGTTTATCCTTTAGACTTGCAATTCATTCATTGAATGATATACCATTGTTTATACTTAGTCATTCCTTCCACTTACTACATACTTTCGTATACCAGGAATATATACAAATACATATTCACATATGAGCTATGATCAACAAGGACATATGCATATTCGTAAGTAAAACAAAGCATTAGTACTATGAAAGTTTATTATTTATCTAGGATTATGTTTTTAATACTTATTGTACCAATGCATACATAGAATTTCTAGCTTGCTTCTATCTCAAATACCATTATCATGTGAACTTTATCACTTGTAACTCTACAAATACTTTATGTGTATGCACAAGACATTATACATCAATTCTCAATAAAGAGCAAGAACGAGTAGATATAGAGAAAACATATAACCCAATGTATTAATTGAAAAGCAATCACCAACATAAATACCTATACATATACTCTTATAATCCATTGCTATAGAAAACACTTATTTCAGCAAAATATTTTTCATAACTTTCATACACGACGAATCTTGCAAGTCATTTATCTACCTCAAGAAAACCACATATTACTATAGAAAACATATTATCTCTAATATAGTTCATAACTAGATATTAGTGATACACTAGTTCATTCATATAACTCTGTACATACTATTTCTATATGCGAGAATCATGCATAAGTGTATATCGCAGCATCTTTTAATATCAAAATTTCCATATGTGATGAAAAGGAATTTCACATATAAATTAGATTCTGAAATCAATTTATGAATTGTCATGCTTCATAAAACTTTAAGTTGAACATCAAACTTTTCTTAACTTTGGTATAAAGCCTGCACTATTCTAAAGAGGTGGATAATGGGTTATACGGTGGTACCCGAAGGTACAAGTCTGTTTAATCACCCAAACGGGGTTGACTACAACCCAAACGGGGTTGAAAATGATCCAAACGGGACCATGTCTGTTTAGTTACCCAAACGAGGTTAACTACAACCCAAACGGGGTTGAAACTATCGCAGCTGCAAGGTACCCTTATAGGCATGCCTATCTATCCACTTCCTAGACTCAACGCAGGCAATAAAATCTATTTACCTTATCTTTTCTTTATACATTCATATTCTTATATGCATATGTATACTTTTGTATAACTATGAACCACGTACTCATAAAAGCGCTCATGTGTAACTTTCTGTAAACCTGTGAACATTTCATTGTTGGGTATTACTGTTCTGTTCTTGTAATTCTATTAAATCATGTGACTATTATGTATGTTAAGACTATACTTATATAAGGCCATTTGTACCCGTACATAAGCATGTAAAAATATATATCTTCTCTAGTACATATACATATATGCACAATTCATAACAATTTATACACTTTTCTCATATAATAGTCACATGACAAGATACTCCTTCTCTAATGCATACACTTGTATACATAGTCTCATATATCAATGCCATTATATGCTTTAATAAAATTTCTATAATGGAGTCTTTAGCACTGTAGATCTGTATTCAACATGCCAACATGTGACATCACATATTCTTACTCATGTCATTTCAATTAAGTAAAGACATATTCATATATTTCACTTTACACATATACTTTGAATCATTACTCTAAATTATCTTTCAAAATTCAAACCCAATCATGTAAGATCATATTATATATATATATATATATATACATACATATGTTTATATGTTCACATATGATCTACAAATCACAATACTTCTTTCTACCAGTAAATTTGATATTTCAAACTATAAGTATCATATTACATGCCATACTTAATTCAATGTGCTTCCATATAACTATGAATTTATCATAACAACATGTAGTTAAGCTATACATATGTAATCATAACTTGATTTACATCCTTAATTACATGTATTTCTGTGTTAGACATTGCTTAATGATAACTGAGCATATATCATCATCAGAGTATATACATACATTAACCTTGCATATAACAATTATGTACAAATTTAATCACAATTATATGTTAGATATATACATCACTAGTCGTTACCTATGTACACGTGTGAATGTATATGTATACATATAATCTTGTATTCAATAGTCATATTACATGCCCTATCCAATTCATTTTGTAATCACATAAATACATATTGAAAACCATAAAATAAAGTATGTTAAAGAAAATCTGCACAAAGTAGCATTCTAGACTTGACTTATGAGCCACATTTGAAATTGAAGATGTCATTTTTAGGCAAAATGATATTCTACAATCTTACCCCACTTTGTGTCTAGTTTCCATAGCATTAAGATTCATCTTAATATCTGACCTATAGTTTGACTTATTAGAAAAATACTATAGGCTATTTTTACAACTAAAACAGTGTGGTCTGTCACTTAGAAAATTCATAACATAAAATTTAAAAGGATATAGACCAACATTTCTTCATCAAAGTTAGACTTTAATGTCTCTAGTTTCACTAGAATTTTATTTTATAGCATTTAAACATCTTTACAAAAAGTTATGCCCATTATTGTAAAGTCTGTTTCTATTAGCAGTCTAGGGAAACTAGTCCGGATTCAATCCTAAATTCCATATACTTAGAGACAGATTTAAGTTTAGGTTTCTTCATATGAAATATAGGTATGGAATTCTAGTTTCCAACGCAAAATGAATCACTCAATTTGCTGTTCTATAGCTCAACTTATGAGCAAAACAATCTAGATAGGTCAATCAGTCGTGAAGAAATGTTCTACTCGTGAAGAGGCTCACGAGTGAAGTAAAAGGGCAACATTTCACGACTCGTGAAGGGGCTCACGAGTGGAGAAAAAAGGCAGTATTTCATGACTCGTGAAGGGGCTCACAAGTGGAGAAAAAGGGCAGCATTTCACGACTCGTGAAGGGGCTCATGAGTGGGGAAAAAGGGCAGCATTTCACGACTCGTGAAGGGCTTCACGACTCGGCAATGACTCTCACATCTAATTCTGTTCTTCAAAATCATACAAAAACCCCCGATAAAACCCAGAAATCATAACCCTAAATTTTCTGTCAATCACAACATGTTCCAGCAAATAATTCACATGCAATATGAACAGCCCTAAGCTCCCATACCTTAGCTGAAAATCCCTTTGTCTTCAACCCCTTGCAAATTCCTTTCCTTTACTCTTTCTACCTTCCTCTTCTCTTTCACAAACATCATCATTCAATTAAAATTCCAGCACCTTACTCTACCATTACCTCATCAAAATGAAAAGAAGAAGAAGGAGAAGAAGAAGATGTCATTTAATTGAAGTTATTACCTTAATTTGATGCACAATTTCTCTTGATTAAACATTACATGCAAGAATTTTTTCAAAGATTTCTTAGAGAGATTTATCAAAGAATGAAAAGTTGAGAAGAAAGGAAATTCTGCAATTCCCACTAGGAATGGCATCCCCTTCTCCTCTTTCCCCTCTCTCTCACTTATGTAATTCACTATTTATAATAGCAAGGTAAAATTTCCTTTTTGATCCTTCCTCTTTTTGCATGTCACAATAAAACCTCTCACCTTTTTGCATGTTACACCATTGCCTCTTATCTTCTTGCATACTTAACATTGACCACTATATTTTATACTTCTCTTAAATCAACCTCTCAAATCATTATTTTATTCACATTTGACCCTTAAGATGCTAAACTTACACATTGACCCCTAAACTAATACTTTATACTTTAATTACTCCCTTGAATATTATTAAACCAACATAATAATTTAATTATGCCCTTATAAAATTCATACCACATAATTTACATATTTATCACATAATTAATGATAACTTAATAACATTTTTGCCCCAATCAATATCTTAACTCTTAATAATTCATCCAATAATACTCGATTAGACTTTAATAACATGTAATTGCCCTTGAATTCTACTAGGGCTTATTTTGGGTCCTTACAAACAGAGGCTCCAATGTTGATGTAGCCAATTTTGGGAAAAGAGTATGCCATGTACAGTGATGCTTCTAGAGTTGGTTTGGGATGTGTGCTAATGTAAGATGGCAAGGTTATGGCTTATACATCTAGACAGTTAAAACCACATGAGCAAAATTACCCAACCTATGATCTAGAGTTAGCAGCAGTAGTGTTTGCCTCGAAGATTTGGCGATATTTTTTGTATGGAGAAAGATGCAAAATTTATACAGATCATAAGAGTCTCAAATATTTTCTTACTTAAAAAGAACTTAAGACAACGCAGATGGTTAGAATTATTTAAGGATTATGATTGTATAGTAGATAACCACCCTAGAAAAGTAAATGTAGTAGCCGATGCTTTAAGTTGAAAGATAATGGCAGCTATGATGTTACAATAGTGTAGATGGAAATTTACACCAGATGGTGCTTTGAAAGCTTAGTTAAGGGCTTGAATTTATTTAAGGCAAACAGTGATCGACGTATAGAAAGATGATGAAAAGTTATAACAAATTGTGAAATCTTCACACAAAGAGGTTCAATCAAAGTATAAAATGAAAGAAGAAGGGGTGTGTATTATTAGAATATATTATGTGTACTAGACGTCAGGGAATTAAAAAGAATAGTATTACATGAAGCTCACAACATAGTATTCACAATAAGATGTACCAGGATTTGAAATAATTCTATTGGTGGTCTAGAATGAAGAAGGATGTGGTAGAGTGTGTCTCTAAGTGTTTAACTTGTCAACAAGTGAAAGCAGAACACTAGTTTCCCTTGGGATTGTTGAACCCTATTTCTATTCCACAATGAAAATGGAAAGATATTGCCATGGATTTTGTAATAGGATTACCCCTTACATAGAAAAAGCATGATTCCGTATGGGTTATTATTGATAAGTACCAGTCCAAATGAATTATTCCATGGATAAATTGGCAGAACTCTATGTGAATGAGATTATTAGGTTACATGGTATTCTGATGTCAATAATTTTAGATCGTGATCTAAGGTTGATTTTGCAAAGTTTACAACAAGGATTGGGAATACAGCTTCATTACAGTACATCTTTCCATCCTCAAATAGATGGACAATCTGAAAGGGTCATCCAAATTTTAGAGGATATGATGAGAGGATACGCTTTGGATTTTACAGGAAGTTAGGACAGATATTTGGCTTTAATGGAATTTGATTACAATAACAGTTATCAAAGGAGTATTGAGATGGCACCATATGAAGCCTTGTATGGTCAGAAATGTAGAACTCTAGTTTATTAGACTAAGTTATCTGAACTTAGAATAATTGGTTCTGATATTGTTAAAGATATAGAAGAAAAGGTATAAGTTATTAAGCAAAGATTAAAAGAAGCTAATGACAGACAAAAATCTTATACTAATTTAAAGAGAAAGGATATTAAATATCAAGTAGGTGACAAAGTTTTTTTTGAAGGTATCTCCCTAGAGAAAAGTGCTTAGATTCGGGAAAAAGGGAAAACTCAATCCAATATTTATGGGTTCATATGAAATTTCTCAAAGAGTTGGATCGATGGCATATAGGTTGGCTCTTCCTATGGAATTAGCCAAACTTCATGATGTGTTCCATATTTCTATGCTTTGGAGATACCGTTCGGATAAATCTCATATATTACCAATACGAGATATTGAAGTGCAAACAGATTTCACATATGATAAAGAACCGAAAGAGATTCTGGAGATGGAGATCAAACAATTGAGGAATAAGCAAATTTCTCATGTCACAGTATTTTGGCAACACCATGGTATGTAAGAAGTAACTTGAAAGCCCAAAGCAGCCATGAAAGAATAGTATTCCCAATTGTTTAAGAAAGGTATGAATTTCGAGGATGAAATTCTTTAAGAGGAATAGATTTGTAAGGCCCTAATTTTGACCCTAGTGTAGATGCATGATTAAATGGTAATATTCATGGTTAATGCTTAATTAATTATGAGAAATTCAATTTTGGGTAAATAGGGCAGAGTGGTAATCTTATTTATGTTGATTATGTAAGTTATTAAGCATTAACAATTTTAAAAGGTTGTAATTGAAATTAAGAAAAATAGATTCAAGGGTCAAATATTAATAGAGAAAATGTGGGGTTAAATTTATGAAAGGAATAAAAAAGAGGGGGCATCTTCTTACATGTAAATTAATGGAGGACTAAAAGGGAACTCCTCCTTCCATTTAAATAGTCTAAAAGCATACATGTAGGAGAGAGAAATGGATACAATGGGTGTGTTCTTTGAGTGGGATAGCATTTTGATGAAGAAATCTCTCTCTTTCATTTCTCATCTCCTTCTCTAAATTCTTATACTCATCTCCAAGTTTTTCAAGAGAAAATTTCATTGCATATTAAGTGATTTAGAAGTTTTAAGTGGAACCATCAATGTATGTGTTTAAGATTTTATTTTTCTCTCTTCTTCTTCTCCTTCTATCTTGTTATGTTACTTTTCCAAAAGAGAGAATATGCTGGAAATTGATGCGTGCATGAAATGTAATTTTTAGAGGAAGAAGGTGTAAAGAATAAAGGCAAAGAAGTAGCAAAGAATTAAGGAAAAGGTGTGGTTCGGCCAAGGTATGGGAATGGGTGTTTTTGTGTTAATTTTTAATGTAATCAAATGATGGAAATTTTAGTAAAGATGTGGATTATGGCATGAGTGAATGAACCTAAAAGGATGAAGTTTAATTTTTATTTAAGATAGGAGTTATGAGAGATAATGCATGTAAAGAATTATTGGTATCAGCTTCTGTAATTTTAGTATATCTCGAGATATAGACCTTCAATTGACTTGATTCTAGTTGGTAACTAAACCTAATTTATTTATCTACAATTTTGTAGAAGAAATCTAAACTTGGTTTTACCTCTAAATAGTCATAATTTTTAATTGAAGTTGAAACTAAACCGCAGTCTATTATATTGGATAGTTTGTAGTTTTTTATGCATAAGTTGTTGTATATAGGTCAAAATGCTATGAGTCCAATTTATGGTGAAAATATACTTATATATCTACAATTTCTATGAAGAAATCATAGTTTACTTCTAATTCTAGATATGTCAAATTGTGTTGAATCTAGAACTGTTGGCAACACTCTTTCCAAGAATAGCTCTTCATGTTTTTGGAATATCTTTAAATTTAAAAATGCTATTGATGTGATTTTTAATGTTGCTAAAACTAAAAATGTATTGGATCATTTTTGTAGAAGATCACTTTAACTATAAATGGCTTTTGGTAGGTCAAAAATAGCTTTAAAAATAAGCTTGAAAATTTGTCTTAATGTAGAATTGTTGTAATAATTTACCACAATTTTTGTATATATTTTTGGAACATTTTTTTAGCATTTAAATGAATTTAAGCATATTTATAACTTTCTTTTTCTTGTCTTTATACAGTAATGATCTTAAGTATATTAAGTACATTTATAATGTAAAACTAATACATAAAGAGGGATAAGTTCATGGAATATATGAAACAATGTAACATAGTAAATTATAAGTATAATTATTTATTGAAGAATATGTATGATAAAGGTATGTTATTATTCACCTTATGGAAATAAGCATAATGCTTATATATTATAGTTGTATGACATGTCTCTACGTTAAAATGTCAATTTATATAAAGGTATGACTACCAGGATATAAATGCTCATGTACAAATTGATCATAAGATTTTTTGAGCTATACATGTGTTATTGTTTCCGTGTAAGTTTAGTAGATAAGACTTTTGCTCAGGAACATCCTCTGCATCAAGAAAGGCCAACACCAAATTGATAAGAGTTGATGTAGGGAGATTTTGTGATAGTATTCTAAAATATTTTGTATTATGGTTATTACATATATGAGGATGTATTTAAATATGTGTATATGGAATTGTAATCAACTCACGATATCACTAAACAAGTATATGCATGCACGTAGAAACTAAAGTAGCACATATATTACATGGTATGCATGATGCTAGACATGAGATAAGCATGCAAATAGTAAAAGTAACACCCATATGAATATATATATGACATAGCATGATATGAGTAATAGTAACATAATAATCTTATGATTAATAACATAAAGCATGGCAGTGATGGAAAGCATGATCAACATGACTAATTAGATATAGTTAATAAGCTAATTGTATAAGGGTGTGACAATTTTGGTATCAGAGCTTGGTTTACCCTTTTCTGGAAAATAAGAACCTAGGATTCTGTAATGTGGTATGGAGTCTTGTTGGCCTAATGCAAAAGTTTCTATTTTTTTTATAGATCATATATAGAGCATTCTAGAGATGCTATCGAGGAATCGGCTGAAAGAAATAGGCCTGCTAAAATGAATCTTACTAATCCAAGATCTTCATCATCTATTCATAATGAGATTCCTACAGCTATTCCTAAAGGGATGGATTGTGATATCCCATATCAGTTGAAGAGAATAATGAAACATGCCTTATAAGGATGTGAATACCTCTCCCTTGTAGATGCATTTTAGGTGAGTTGATTTTCCAAAAGCAAAATCATATAGGTGTGAGAATCCATGTGAGTTGGTTCTATTGAGGGTCCATCCAAAGCAAATGATGTTTGCAAGCAGACAATCTAGATTGTTACAGATGGTATCAGAGCCAAGTGTCGCATCGGTATGCCAGCAAGGATGCTGGATCCTCTAAAAGGGGTGAATTATGATATCCCATATTAGTTGGAGAGGAGAATAAAGCATGCCTTATAAGGATGTGAATACCTCTCCCTTGTAGATGCATTTTAAGTGAGTTGGTTCCCCAAAAACAAAATCATACAGGTTTGAGAGCCAATGTGAGTTGGTTCCATCGAAGATTCACCTAAAGTGGATAATATCTGCAAGCGGGCAATCTGGGTTGTTACAAACTTTGAAGAGTTTCCATTAGATCATGGTCTACATCCTAAAATGTCACATTATCATCCTAATAACTGACATAAGATTAAAAGATATTATTAGCAAAAAGGGGCTTATCGACCTTGTTTTCCTAAGAGAAAAATTAGGGATAATTTTGGTTAATTTTATCCCTCTTGGTTTAACAAATTCAGCATTTGGTTAGAGTATATACTAACAAAGGATGTTGCATATTTTTTCCACGATTGTCTTTTTAAGTTTGATGCTAAAAAGCAATCAAGAGGTGTGGTACTAGTAGCGGAGGTGTTTACCAATTGAAACAAAAAAAAGATAAATTGAACCTTTACATTGGAGGTCTAAATAGTGCTCAAAATAATGATAGAAGGAATTGTGAGAGTTTGATGAATCAAAATTAGCACATAGAAGTTGCTCTTTCTAAGCAATTTGATCAAGTCATGACTTGTACTAAAAATGATTAACTACATCAATTGATTGCATTCAGTTTCTCCTTAAAGCAAGGATTAGCTTTTTTTGGTTATGATAAGTCAAAAAGTTCATCTAATCAAGTTTACTTTTTTGAACTTCTCAAATTTCTTGTTGATAACAATGAAGATTTAAAAGAATAGTTTTGCAAAATGCTTTTGAGAATAATCAATTAATTGCTCTGGACATTCAGAAACATATTGTTAATTCTATTTTAATTGAGATAATTGATGTAACAATAAATGATCTTGGGGATAAGTATTTTGCTATTACTGTTACTGAGTCACGTGATGTATCCAACAAAGAAGAAATGGATGTTGCTTTGCCTTATGTTAACAAGTTAAGATGTATTGTTGAGCTTTTTCTTAATATAATGTATGTTAGTGATACTACAATTTCATCATTAAAAAGGAAATTGAATAATTATTTTGCCAGTATGGTTTGAATACATCAAGAATTCATGGACAAGGATATGATGGTGCTAATAATATATGGGATGCACTTAATGAACTTAAAAGTTTGATATTGAAAGAAAATCCATTTGCTTTCTATATTTATTACTTTGCTTATCAATTGTAACTCACACGTGTTGCCATTGCCAAGAATTATATCCAAGTTGCTTATCTTTTTAACTTAGTTACTACTTTATTAAATATTGTTAGAGGATCATGTAAGTGGCATTATATGATTTGTGAAAAACAAGTTACTAAAGTTAGAGAAGCACTTGGAAATGGAGAAATCCCTAGTGGTTGTGACTTGAATCAAGAAATTGGTCTTAAAAGAAGTGTCAATACTAGTTCGGGTCACATTATGGCACTTTAATAAATTTAATCATTCAATTTTCACCAATAATTAATGTACTTGAGATTATTAGAGAAGATGGATTAAGTCCAAATCAAAAGGCTAAAGCTAATGGTTTGTCAGACATAATGCATGCATTTGACTTTGTATTCACTTTGCATCTGATGAAAAATGTATTGGCAATCACTAATGAACTATTTTAGGCATTGCAAATGAAGGATCAAGATATCATTAATGCAATGAAATTAGTTAGTGTTTCAAAGTAACAAATACAAAACTTGAGAGATAGTGGATAGGAAACTCTATTGTTTAAAGTACTGTCTTCATTTTGCAAAGCTCATGATATTGGTGTGCCAAACATGGATGGGATGTTTTTATCCAATAGGCTATCAAGACGTAGAGTTCAAGAGATTACCAATTTGCATTGTTATCGAATTGATTTACTTTGTACTGTTATGGATATGTAACTTCAAAAGCTCATTGATCGTTTTAATGAGATAAATACGGAATTGCTTTTTTGCTTAGTATGCTTAGCTTCTGATAACTCATTTTCTGCATTTGACAAGCAAAGGTTAATAAAATTAGCTAAGTTTTATCTACATGATTTTTAGCCACTGATTTAATGGTTCTAGATAATTAGTTAGAAACATATATCATTGATATGAGGAGTAGTGAAAACTTTTCTAATTTAAAACGAATTGATAGCCTTTTCCAAAAGTTAGTTGAAACTAGAAAGCACATTATTTATGCACCAATTTGTTTGCTTATCAAGTTGGCTTTAGTTTTACTCGTTGCTACACTGACCATAGAGAGAGCATTTTCTGCAATAAGAATTATCAAAAGTCAATTGCATAACCAAATGGGAGATGTTTGGATGAATGATTGTTTAATCACTTGTATAGAAGGAGATGCATTTGATAGTATTGATAATAAGCTAAATTACTCAACAATTTTAAAATACGATATCTTGTCGAGTATAATTATGAAAGTTGTATTTTATTTGACTTTAAGTATTATTCTTTTTCAAATTTAAATGAAATATGTTGTTATTGTATAATTTATATGTGTTTTCGATTTTTAATTTTTTATATAACAATTATTATGTGTGCTCTCACTAATCTTGGGTTCTTGCTCTGCCGTTGGAGATGATATGTGAAATACTATATTAATTTAAGGGTTAGGGTAAAAATAAATTTAAATTTTAGGGAGTAAAATTGTCATAAACTGAATGATAAGAGACTTTGGGTTAAATAAAACTTCAATGATATATAATTATGGGTAAAACAAAAATAAGTACCTTCGAATCTAAAGAAAGTGGATATAACTGTCTCACAAACCCACATACATATAAAATGGATAGTTTGGATGATAAAAAAATAAAAATAAAAATTTACACATGAAAATATTTTATATATGAATATATAATATTAAGACATTTTTCTATTTTAAAAGTTGACGTCTAACTTAATAAAACACCATTAGCAAATTAGATTGATGAGATTAATTACAGCAAAAAAAAGGGATATAATTGACATTAATAAATTAGTGTGAATATATATTATGCTAATTGAAATATGTACACATATTTATTATTACTAAATGCGTATAATAAAAGAAAATGTTTGAAGGGAAAATCTAGTTGGAGAATATTTTAGAAGAAAAGTTAAACATTTGCAATATAAAAAATATTTTGGAGGGAAAGTTAAAAATTTGAAATAAAAATAAATGGGGATATACTCACAACTTTAATTATAAATAAATACGAATTCAACAAATACAAAAATAATAACGTAGAAATATAAAAACTTTATTGTGATAAAATTATGTACAAAAATTTATTTATTGTCAAATGTGTATAATAAAAGGAAAAATTTTGGAGGTTTTATTGTGATAAAATTATGCACAAAAATTGATTATTGTTAAATGCGTATACTAAAAGGAAATATTTTGGAGGTAAAGTCTATTTAAAAGACTAGTTGGAGGCAAAGTTATAATTTGTAAATTAAAAAAAAATGGAGAAAAATAATAGAAAGTTAAAAAATTTGGAACATAAAAATATTTGTAGAAAAATGATATGAGGAAAGTTAAAAATTTGTATGTATGTATATGTAGATGCATACTTACATGCATAAATACGTAAAAATGCATATATATATATATATATATATATATATATATATATATATATATATATATATATATATATATATATATATATATATATATATATATATATATATATATATATATATATATATATATATATATATATATATATATATATTTTATATTTTGAGATTTCACATTATATAAAAATTTAATTTGGGGCTTTCGGTGAAATATGCGGGGCCAAGTTATATAGTTTTCTTAGGTGTAAAACTATAGTTTTACGAATAATAATAATAATAATAATAATAATAATAATAATAATAATTTGGAGGTCTTGCACACCGTAGATCCACTTGTGCTACTTAAATTATTTTTATTAAATACTACTATAGATATAAATTAGGGGTGTTCATGGGTTGGGTTGGGTTAAAAATTAAAAAAACAACCCAAACCAATATAGGTGATTTGAGACCGTTTGGGACGGTTTTTTTATTGTAATTTATAATGGTTTGGGATGGTTTTAAAACGGTTTGAAACCGTTTAAATACGGTTTGAAGTAAATTAACTATATAAATTAACTATATACTAAAAAAACTTATAAAAGAAAATAATAAACAAAATAATAATTACATTAAATTATAAATAACACTAAATTTAAATACTACATACTAAATTTAAAATTAATAAATAATAAAATTTATATACAACAAGTATTATACTGAAATATAATATTATCAGTCAAATGTTAAAATGAATATAAGCATTGTACTTAAAATGCTAAAATGGAAAACAAGATTTCAAATGAAAATAACATCCCTTCAGCTTGTAAGACACATCACCTAATCCTAGCTATTGTAACTGAGGAAGCCACACAAACCCATTGATCGATAATGGTCTCATTTTCTGATTAATGAATTCAAGGCACTTGAAAGAAAAGAATAACAGGCAAAAGAGAAACAAATGTATAATTATATATTTATTATATGTCAACGTAAAGCAATTACATCTGAAGCAGGAAAACAGTTTTGATCTTCGCCCACAACAATAATGCAACTCGTGTCATCATTAGCACCTATAAATTATGTGAGGAAATAGCATATATAATGCAGATGCTTCAACAGGTATACTAACATTTTCTAGATACAAAATGAAAAGCTAAAGTAGAGACAAGGCACATTGCCACAAATAAGGATCTGATAAAATATTTATTGCCTATGAGAATTAACGTAGTACGTTGGAGTAAGTGACCTATGCAAGAGAAAGCAATCCCTCTATTTTAGTGAAACACGAGAGGCAGCAACAAAATCAACAAAATCACAATGGCACTTGCAGGACTTACCTTGGCATGATGTGGGTGTTGCATTATTCCCAGTAGGTCATGGTAAACTAACACCCGCATAGGCAACAAGATAAAAAATAATAACTATATTTCAGTTCACAAAGATCAGATAATTTCAGGTTCATCAACATTATATATGAAAATAACTACTCTATTTTCATATCACAACTGCTCAAAAGCACGACTCTGTACTAGTACAGAATTAGGTTCAGCATGCAAAAAGTATCACAGCATGCAAAAATCATTTTTTGAGGGGTTACAAAATTCCAAAAGGATGAAAATACAGTGATACCAAATAATCCTTATCAAAACCACTTGAGAAAGAGACAGTCATGGCAACATTTTTCCATATGAATGGACTATGCTCACTTCATATGATAAATGTCAGTTGAGCTAATATACCAAAGGTGGACAGCAACGCTAATGAAAAATTGAGTGAACATTTGAGCGAACATATAAAACATTTATCCGCAAACAGAAATCCAAACCACAGGACGAAAAAAGAATATATTCTTTAAGGCGAGGAAGCAACTTTTTCTCACATGGGAATAGCTGCAATCATCACTAAATTTTATCAGATGGGAAAAGCCATCATCTTTGTAATAGTTCTTCTCAAAGCAAACGTTCTCTAAAACTTATCAATTAAAATACCCATTATCAGAATATAGAAAATCCTTAACCAGTCAAAACAGAACATAGAAAAGTCATTATTTACCATCATATAAAACAGAATTGTAACATCTTTCAATAAATAAAAATAAAATGAAATACTATGATGGCTTCTATTACTAAGAAACGAGCATAGATAAGAAGAATCAAGAAATGCAATGTCATACAGCATCAAAAATCATGGTCAGGACCAGCATACATTTATATCGCAAACAATTGAAAGACAAATTACTTAGAGACTATAACTTAAAGCATATAACAAATAAGAAACTGATAGAGCAAGACATCCTCACATTTCCCCTGAGTGTAACAGTAATTTATATTATAAATGAATTACGTATACCTTTTATACTCGTTTTAAACACCATCATAGATAATTATTTATAAATGTTACTTAAACTATTTTTAAACACCGATAAATTATATATTTTTCAATTATAAGAAGTAGATAGTTTTTAAATATTTTTTTATCAAAATAAAATCAAGTTTTTCTTTCTTAAAGCACCATTAACAAATATTTAGTGTTATTAAAAAAAAATTACATTTACAATTAATCGTGACATATATACATTAAGGATAGAGAAAATCATTTGACAAAAGAACTGTGGCTAAGTCAAAATTACTAATCATTAGATGTCACAATCAATATTTTTACTGACACATTAATCATTTGTAGTGACATTCTAAAAATCCGTACACAATTTTTTCCTACCCTAAGTTGTAAGTCAAAATTTAACCATTGAAACTCATTCAATGGCTAAAAAATAGCGAGAATACCACAATAGAGGCAATACAATAAAATTTGTGCTTTTATGGTCATTCTCTTTTTCTGCCCAATTCTATGGCTTATATTTGTAAATTTTATTCACTCTTGTATTATGGTACAGATGTTTAATTTCTCTGGTCTTAATTAAGATGAATAAACATACTAAACAAAATATAAAACTCATTTTTTTTTCCATTCTCTTTAATTTTTCTTCGTTGGAGGAAGCCACATTCGCTAAAGTAATATTCCCTTTGCACCAAACATAATATTGTTAAAATGGCCCATTATATGCATAACGCAAGCATGCTTCTCAGTTATTCAAAGTAATTTCTTTTCGAAAAAAAACGCCTATTGTACTTTCCTGTTTTATAATCAGATCAACTAACAATACCATTCCAAATGCTGTGATACAGTGAAAAAGTAAAAAACATAATAGTGCTCAAAACCTAATAGTATAAGGCTATGGACATTCTAGACCTTATGAAAAGCTATTCAACTTTCACGTATGTCTTAATTAATATAGGTTCTCAAAGATCAATAGAGCGTATCCAATCAAGAAAACAACTGCTAGGTTCATGAAGCAAAAGTGTATGTTTGATAGTTCATAGTCTAATATTTACAACATGAAATCAAAATAAAACGAATCGCAATAGATAATTTTATATTTCACTGGATTTCATCCAGCATTCAATCTGTAATATCAAAACAAAGTTTAGCCTCATCCCAAGGGCCATTTATCTCGAATTTGTATTCTTGAATTTTAATGAGCCAATAAGGACAAATTACGCTTACAAAAACCAACAAACCGAACAACACCACAAAAAGTAACCGATGCATCATATAAACAAAGGTCAATGCAACAGCCATCAACCCAAAAGAAAACAGCAGATACAAACGAAAGGAGTATTTCTTGATGCAGAATGTGACAAATGGAGCAAAAAGAAAGACTTGCAAGGAGAAAAGCATTAAGGCAAAAACATGTAGCCTTGATGGAAGGCGAGACGCAATAAAAACAGAGGCAATAACAGAAGCATTTAAAGAGACACAACTTGTCAAGTTTGGGTTCTTAAGAGCACCTGGAGCTCGTATTATAGACCCTGAATAATCATGCAGAAAGAGATGAAGTATGATAAGTGAAATAGTAACTGCCCAAATAGAATCTGCGCTTATGGACCTTGTGAGAGTGTGATAAATAGGAGCCAAAACATATAATCCAGTCGTAAAAAAGAAGAGATTGAGGATATAATGGATGAGAAGGTTAACAGAGAGCATTTCCCTGGTTAAAAGTAACACAAGGAAGCCTGATCCCAGAAGGCTCACATCAAGAAGTAAGAGGGCATTTTCATTAAAGGTAGATTGCAAAGTGTAGCTCCAAACCACACCAACAAGTACAACAATGCACAGATACTGAGAAATGGAAACTGAGTCTTGCATCACCTTCTGCAGGTCCCTTTTTACGACACTAGCATTCATAACCATATCTTCAAGAAAAGAATCATCAGTGTGATTGTCATCAAACCCAGCCTGCATCCCTCCATATGCCACTTTTCTCCATTTAGAGTGAGGCAAAGTGCTCTCATTGTTGATACCTATTGCCATTTAACCGCTCTATTGTGTGTGCAAGCAAGTGAAAAATTTGCAAATCTTGCTACAGCTGAGGGCCTCCAGTCAGTCACATGATTTTCGTGCTACCAAAACACTGCCAAGCATTTCAAATGAACAGAGTTCATCACATAGCCACAAAATAGGATGTGAAAACACAAGCTATATATGAATGGAATATAATAAGGCAAATATATGGATAAATTAAATTGAGACTAAGCAAAAACATCCATCCCAGCACTAGAGATCCATTACTCCGCATCCATAAGTGCGCCATAAATCATCATGTCACATCCACAATACTTTATCAAGGTACAAACTGGGAATGTAAATAATAAAATATTACTATAAGAAGATTATAAAATTAGGATAGTTCTTATAAGATCATTCATTATTACATTTTTTTTTTAAATAATATTAGAGAACCAAAAACTAATTATAATTTGGGTAATTAGAAATAAGATATCAATCTAAAAATTACAATTTTTATTATTCAATTGCCCTTTCTCATGAGTGGAAAAAATATATAACAAAAAAAAGGCTGAAAAGTGGACTAAGCAACCATTACTCCTATTTCTATTTTTGCTTTTAAAGATTCTTTTCATATTAAAACCTTCTATCTTTTTTCATTATAGCATAAGGTATTCCAATTTGAGCAAATATTAGTGCAGCACAATTATTTTATAACTTCCAATTCTATTACACATAAGCATAATAAATTATTATTTTGTTCTCAGACAAGAAAAAAAAGTCCCCTGATCCCTTAAAAATTGAGTTCATTTAGCACCCGAACTAGTAAATATGGGCAAATAACAATAATTGCCCTACCAATATAAAACAATACAGTTTACCCATCTAAATATGCATAAATTATACTATCAGGGCCCACGGGTTTTTATTAGCAGAATACCAAATTGCTTCTAGTTAAGCAACAAAAGAAGCAGATTATGGCCAAAATGACCATATCATCATTCTGAAAAACTGGAAAAGGGCCCCTACTAATTGAAACAGTCACCTATCAACAGGTCTTGCTGTCCCACCTATTCTATAAATCTTCAGGTACCAGAGACCAGATTTAAGGATAAAGGACTATAGGATAAATGGTTACTTTACCAGCATTAATTACTAGCAATCACAAATCATTACAATGAAATTCATTTGTATGTTAAGTGTGAAAAGAATCGTCTAACTTACCAGAAAGATGGAAGAAAATGCACTTCAGGTTATAATTGACCCTGCATCCCTTAGTAAACAAAGCTCCTTTCTCTTTCTCTGCCTTTTCAGCAAGCAACTTGAATCAATAAAATTAAATCAACATAATGCTTCAAAAAAATTGAAACAAATGCTGATAGTAAAGTAAAATCTACGAGCAATTCAAAGCAAATTCAGCAAGGAATTCAATGTAAAACCCTTGAATACTCTATATTAAAAATGCGAATCTTTTTTTTTTCGTCTCTTGTTGATGCCTTTACAAATCAATTCAATTTCAAACATACTCTTGTGAAATTTTTACTTTGGTATGGTTGATTGCCTAAGCCTACTCCTGAGCTGCAAAAGGCCAGTAGGCAAGGTACTCTGTTGTAACAAGATATGCAATCGATACTAAAAGAAACCCTAAATTTGGAATCAATTTTGGCACTACTGTAGAGTCTAAGTTTCAATTAATATTTTTTCCATTTGGAGAAAAAACTATGGAGTAACAGCTCAACATACCTTGTCACAAGGTTTGTAGCTATACTAGTTAAAATAAGGAGGATACATGAAACATAAAGAGACCCAATAGAAGAATTTCAAAGTTCATGATACTAAAGCTTAATTAAAGTTGCCACCAATGAAAAAAAACAAAATGCAGCTATGAAGGAAACAAATATAAAGGTCGACAATTCCATGAATCAAAACCATCATTTAATAAAACACCAGAAGACTCATAAGAGTATGAATTGCCTACTGGTGAAGAATGAAAAGCCATCCAAAAGGTGTTGAAAGCAGAGGAGGAACTTGGAAAGAAGACACCAAGAGAGGAAGCTGTAATGAGTTGAGAATTGCTTACCGTCTCTGGTCAAATTGAAGAGCACAAGTGAAAAAGATGGTGGTCTTTGTTTTCTAGGGAAACCAATAAATTATAATTGGCTGGATATATTCGAAGTGAGAGCAATTTTAGACATCGTATTGGAAAACACGCAAGCTTTCCAACTGAGATTGTTAGAAAATTGCAATGTTTTTAGAACTGGACCAAATGTTGGAACGGCATGCTAACTGGTTCAATCAGGTTTTTTGTTTTTGTTTCTATTTTTATTTTTTTGTAAAATACAATTTTTCATAAAAAAAAATGAAAATATAGTATTAATGACAGTATATACAAAAAAAGTGTGTGTGTGTGTGTGTGTGTATATACAAAAAAGTGTGTGCATATATATATATATATATATATATATATAATTTAGCATAAAAAAATGAAAATATAGTATTAATGACAGTATATACAAAAAAAGTGTGTGTGTGTGTGTAATATATTACTCATTTGCCTATGGGTAACATAAAGCCAAAAATAATTCCAAACAGATATCACAAACTATAGAGTTAAAAAAATGTATCCTTTTGACGAAGAGTAATAATTTTAACTATAGTTGCTGTGAAAAGAAAAAGAGAAGCAACTTTAAGGGAGAATAGCTTAATAATTTTCTAACTTTGGTCTCCATTTGCTTCACACAATAGGATGCAAGAAAACAATGAACCAAACACAGTGCTTGTTAACTTCTACATGGTTATGTGATGTCAATGCTCTATTGCTCGTTTTCCCTTAATCTAGCAAGTTTTATCTTGAAAAGTCATTCTTTAAAAATCAATATTAACTAAAACCTACACACTAAATTGCATAAGCATAGCATAAAATTTCTCTAGTTCAAAAAAAAAAAAAAACGAAGAAGGAAATTTATATAAGTCACCAGGTACTATTTCACCACCTCAGAAAATCAACATAAATAGAGGAAAAAATAAATTGAACAGTGTAATAATATAGCTAAACTAATCAAACTATTATTATCCTAGAATAAACTCCCACTACACAATACCACATGCATAATACATGACAAATCCTTAATACAGGCACTTTTGTTTAAAAGAATCAAAAGCTTGGTGTGATCACAATAACAATTCAATATTGCACATTTTTATTCCCTTTCATTTTTTCACTTTTTCCTTCCACATTGTCTACAATAATTGTCTACAATAATAGTTGTGATGAAGAACATCTACAAAGTCATCAAATTCCTAACTAATATACTCCATACTCCAATTAAGCATAAATCATGAGGTTAATTATCAAAAACATCCAAACAGGTTTTACAATCATACATGTTATGTCCACTTAAGATCTAATCAGTTCAAGCAATTAAATAATTTTTAATCAGAGATTTTAAGAGAGAAATCATTCGAATTGAATAGAGGAATTTGGACCCAAAGGTGAGAAGAAACGCTAGTTTCCACAACGTTATGCAAGTATATTCAAATGCAAGCATTGAGCCCTAACATTCTTTTAGTTCCGCAAACTAGAGTGAGGCCATAAAAGAACAATACAGCAATAGGCAAGTATATTCAAAAATCACAAATCTCACCCCAATAGATGGCTATTTCAAAAATTAACTTCAACAACAATGGCTATTTCACAGGTCATGGCTTATAAAATATATACACTTTGAGTAGAACTTAGAGATCGAAAACAAAAAAAAAAAAAAAAAAAAGAAAAAAAGCTTATAAACATGTACCTATCAAAAAATGGGGAAGTTGGTCAGCGATAGAGCTTTGATCAATGGCCGGCCAGGGGAACTCCGGCAATGATGACTGGGTAAATGAAGAACAGAGGAAGGTAAGGAAAGGAAATTGCATAGCATAATGCAAAAGTGATTCTAGGAATTTGCAATATAAATTTAGGGATAAGTTGCGCACGCATGTGGGCACAGCATTTGATCAACTAGATTAGCACAATTATGGTTAAAATGCATATATACCACTTGGGGTATATGTGGTCTGGAACAATTCGGATTATAAATCTCAAGTGATGTCTTGAAATTTCAAGTATTTTCAAAATTAAGGATTGTTATTATCTTGAAAATTTGAAACAATTCGATACAGTTTTTCCAAAAATTCGATACGGTTTGATTTGGCTCTATTTTTCAGTTCTTTTGATACTAAACGATACAATACAAATAATTCAATATTTCGAATAATTCAATATTTTCTAAAAAATTTTAAAATAAATAAATATACACATAATAAATACAAGTGCAATTAAAATATTTCAGCAAGTATAATTAAAATTTAAGTGAAGGTACAAAACATAAGAAATTAATAAATTCTAAAGTCTATGAGTTTCTTCATTTTTCTATGAGCCAATTTTTTATGCAACAAAAGCAATCAAACTGCGAATTCTTTATGCAACAAAAGCAATCAAACCATCAATGCTCTTAATTGGGGAAAACAATCGGTAATCAAAGAAAGATAAATAAATATGTAGGAAGTAACAAGCAATTACAACTTCTCTCCTAAGCTTATTGTTTAATAGATATGTACACTTGTTTTAATTGCGGTTTTTAGGTCTCATTTATGCATCTTCGAGGATTGGCCAAAACTGGTTTCTCAATGATCGACTCCAACTTTTGACAGCTTAAATTCCTTCTTATTTTCTATGGTACAGACTAAAGATTCCAAGAATCTGACTGAATTAAACCATAAACTTAAATGGGTTCAGTTTGTTAAACTAACAAACAAAAAAACTATTTAAAATCACAACAGTATGCTAATGGTGAAACAGTTGCTTTCATTAATACCTAAAATATATCTATTATATTTATATCAGTATCTTCAAGAAGATGTAATCTGCCAATGTTTCCATTCTAAACAGTGTAGTGTCAGTGAATAGAAGTGATAGTGGAGGAGGAAGGTGGCTGTAAAAAGATACTACAAAGAGTATTTTACGGGTCATTTCATGCATAAATAGCATTAACTAAGACCATTATTTATTGAAATGATATATAATGACTAATTAGCATGAGGCTATAATTGCTGCAAGAAAGGTCATCAGCACAACGATTCTGCTGATGCAGTTGTCAAGCTAAAATTACAAATGTCAACACTCATATATAGAAAATGAAAATAGAACTGAACTGTAGACTTTATTAAGAGTTTGATTATCATAATTCTCAGACACATACTCATTTTCATAGGCAAATCCCAAGATCAAAAAATTCATGTATTAATCAAGAAAAATAGACTAATCAATGCAGAAACTTTAGACTTCTCCAAGTATTTATCATACAGTGCCACACAAATGGCTTCCTGGATTAACATCCAAATTTTACAAAAACATAAAATCTAATTGAACTAGAAAGATTCAATATATATATATATATATATATATATATATATATATCGACACTTGAGATTGGGCACTGGTATAATTCAGAGCAGACGTTGTTAATCAAATTAAAAGCCTCAAATAATTTACAATCAGAATTTTCACATTTAGCAATGGATAGAAAGCATTTGAACCAACAAATTGCCTACATTTTACCGATGCTGTTAAATTGATTTTGAAGGGACTAAAACAAGAAAAAATCACCTGAGAAGCAGAAATGCAAATTCCAGCTGTTGTTCTGACGAAAGAGCAGTTGTGGGTAGAAGCCAAGTGACGATTCTGCAAATATACAAACATCAATCATAATTTCAGACTTATGAAGAAAAACTACTGCAAATTTAAGTTAAGAAAAACCACTGCAAATTTAAGTGGAGAAAATCCACCATAGCATACCTATTCTTAGTCTTGAATTGAGGATAAATTTGGAGAGGGAAAGAGAAAACCCCTAAATGAACATGAATTCCTCATTCAAGGCTTTCATTAAAGATGCAAAGGTAACAGAAAAGAAAAATCAAAATCAAAATTCTAAATTCTAAATTATATAATCAAACCCAAGGATTGAAAAACCAACAGATGTACCATAGTATAGAGTTACAAAAAAAAAAAAATTGAACAGAAGAACAACTGACCAGCAACGCACCAGTCACCAAGGAGAACGGAAGAGGGCGGTGGCCACAGGCGGATGGCAATGGCGAGAGGCGGAGCGCTGTTGCGAGCTCAAATTTGGCGATGGCCACTGGTGAAGCAACAGTGCGCTTAGGGGTTTTGAATTTTGATCGGAAGAAAGAGAAACGAGGAAATGGGGCAACTGACGTAATGACCAGTTAGTGCCCAATTTATTTATTTATTTTTACCTCTGAAAATTTATTTTTTAATATTTTAAAAATCCCCTTATTAATTTTCTAAAAAAATTATTTTTTTCTTTTATTTTATCATTTTTAAATATAATACTAAAATTTTATCATTAATACCAAAAAAGAAGTAGTAATAGTTAGTGAGTAAATTAAATTAAATTATTAAAATAATTAGATGATAAATTATTTAGTTACATATTTTAATAGACATTGATACTAAAAATAGATAGCAGTTCTTAAGTGATACTGATATTAAATAAAATGAATTTATGAAAATAATTATATGATAAATTATTGAGTTACATGCATATATATATTGTGTTAAAAATATATCAATATTAATTGAAAATATTAAAAATAAATTAAATTAGATTAGTTAGGTAAAAAAAGTAGTAATTGAGTGATATTAAAAATAAATAAATTAAATATAAATTGCTTTTTATATATTCATATAAAAATAATATCAAAAATAGAATAGTAGTAGTTAAAGTAAATCAAATTAAACTGCTAAAATAATTAAATGATATATTTTTAGTTACCTCAGTGTAGGGCTGAGTCAAAAAAAAAAAATAGTTAACTGAAAATTTGATTCTAAATCAAATCAATTTTTTGATTAATCAATCTAATTTAATTAGTTTTAATTTCTTAATTTTGAAATTTTCGGTTCCAATTTAAGATCTAAAAAAATTAAGGATTTCGATTAACCAATATATTTCACTATTATTTTTATTCAATTTTTAAATATTAATTAACCATTAATCTACGATTAGTTGGTTTATATATATATATATATATATATTATATTTTTATTTTTATGCTTTAGAATTTTTTTTATTTTTTTAAATTTACATAAAGTAATATTTTAAACTACATTGATATTATATTTTTTATTTTTACACCATAATTTTTTTTTGTATTTTTCTATAAAATTTATATAATATTTTAAACTATATTTAAGTTATGCCATTTTTTTAATTATATAGAGTAATATTTATATGAAGTAACCGATTAAATTTTTAATACGTTTATTTTTATCATATATTAGTGTTCATATTTTACTTATTATCATTTAATTATATTTTCTTATAGTTTAGAATCTATTTTTTTACATTTAATATTATCCAAATTCTTTTCTTAGAATTAAACGTGCTAATTTCCAACAAATATCAAATTCATTTTATAGCTATTAAATTACTGAACATTAATTTTGGCTAGTATATTATGCTTATTTTGTAATTTTATTTTGAATTATTTTATCACTACAAGAAAATCGATTTTTAATGACCAAAATTTAACGAAGAGATGAAAATCCAATCGTAAAAATATACAAATAGCAAATGAAAATTAATTTGATCGTTAATTATAAAATATTTAACGAGTGGTTTAAATTCCTTCGTTGAAACATTATAATTACGGTCGTTACTGCCCTAAAAAAATTGGCGGGACTTCAAAAATGCTTTACCTCCAAAATAATCCTCCATTATTTTATCAAAGTAAAACAAAAAATTGCAATACCCACGCAAAACTAAAAAATAAAAACTAGCAAAAAATCGTGAACCCGGGATGATGAAAAAATAGCAAGAAAACGAAAACCCTTCTCTGTCTGCAAAAAATGTGAACCCTTTTTTGTCTATCTTCCAAACCTAACCTAAACTAAACCTAATAGAAATGGCAGTAGTACTCCATTGCTCTCAACCTTGCTTGGATTATCTCTTACCTGTTTCAATTTTCTTGGTTTTGGAAGATTCAAATTTAATTTTTGCTTGTTCAATCGGTCTAGGACGTTGTGTAATTGGTGTTTACAAGTGAAAAATTGAAAAAAAAATCCTTATTTCTCTCTTTTATACCATATGAATATCTCTTTATTTATAATCTTCTTCCCATGGAATAGGAAAATAGGAAATTTCTTTGTGATTAAATTCAATTTTGGGTCTTTTTGATGTTTTAATTTTTTCATTTAAAAATCGTATCTGCCACTTGTTGGGTTTACATCAATGTCTATGTCTGTTGAATTTTTCTATTTGATTTTTAGGTTTCTCTTTCCATGTTCTTCCTCTAGGGTTTAGAAATTTCACAGATTGAGAGCTTATGTCGTTGTTTTCTTTCCAGCTTTTCTGTCATGGGTTTTTTTAATTTCTTTTTTCAAATGTTAAATATTAAGGATAAGGGGATTGCTCTAATGTGTCTTGCAGGGTCTTGGGGGACCTGGACTGGCTGCAAATGTTGGTTAGTCTGTTTCCCACTATTGCATGCTGGGTTCTCTGTTTGCATAAAATACATCCAGTATAATTCTTTCTTATTTGTATGTAGCAGAATCTCAAAAACAAGTAGGGGGCCCTATAGTTTTTGAGGAATCTTCTCAGCATCAGCCAATTGGTCTGTACATAGCTATAACTGTTGTGATTGTCATGACAGAAGCTTTTGGTGGTGCACAGATCGGGATGCAATCAAATCAAAATGGCTTACCAAGTCAGTCAACATTAGCAAGTGATCCCTTAACTCTTTATTTGGCCAAAATATCAAGGAGTCAACTGAACAAAATAATGTCTGAGCTGAAGGTGTGCATATGAATGAATCTCATACCTAATATGTTTTCCTTGATTACTGTTAATTGGTAATGCAGATAATATATATTTTATTTGTCTTCTCTGCTAAAGTAATAGCCATACAGAACAAGGAACTGCTCGCCAGCTATTACTTGCAAAACCACAGTTGCCAAAAGCTCTGTTTCATGTTGTCGTCTATTATTAACTATTTTTATAAACATTGAGGTCCTATTGTTATTATTTAGTAGCTTTATTAATTGTAGCCTTGGAGGCTAGTTTGTCCAGTTCTTCTTGAAGCCATGTATTTGTATTGATATCTAGTCATTTTCTGTATTTAAAGGGTTTTTTTGCGTTGTATAATAATCGTCACCATATAGAACTACTGTAAAATTGAGCTTATGTATATTATTATAGATAAAATTTAATATTGGGTTAGAATTCTACTCTCTATAGGCAGTGATATTGCTTAAAGGGGAACTTATTCATGTCAGAAATTATACATTCACAAAATATGGTGCTTCTATTATAATAATACTTATATTATTATTTCTTCTACATTTTGATTGTCTATAAATTGTTTGTCATGACAAACTATTTCTCTTGATCTTTTTACAGGCACAAATAATGCTAGGGATGGTGACCCCACAAATGGTTTGTTTTAATACCTAAAAATATAATTTGGTCTTTTTTCTTTTGTTGTTATTTTTAGCACTTATGTCACATAAGATGCACTATTAAATTGAGCAGTTGCAGATGCCAAATATTAAACAGCCTCCACCTGCACTACAGGCCGTACAAGATACTCAACAAGGTCAACAACCGATAATTCAAACTCTTCCTGGGTTACCCCTTTTCCCAGAGGAATCGCCCTGGCTTGATACCCAAAATGCAAGAAGGTCAATTCTCTTCTGCAACTCAAAATTCCTTGGTTCAAAACCAAAATTTTACTCCCCCACAACCTTTGCAACCTCGATTACAAGTAAATTTCATTTCTACTTCAACAAGTTATTGATTTTTTTTTAGTTATGTAGGATCTAGAAAAGCTAATTAATGAATTCGATTGATACTCGTAATGGACTTTAGGGAAATGAAAATGCTGCACTAAGTTATTATATTGTGGAAGTTTATTTAGGTTTTTTATTTGTTGTTCTATTAGTTATGAATTGCATCAATGTAAAATTTTATGTTTGTTGCATTTAATCAACATAATTGGATGATTGAATTTTTACTTTTCTTCGAATTTTGCTGTGAGAAATTAAAGCATATCATTTCTTTAATATGATTTTCCTATGTTTTAAACATTGAATTACGATCTTAGGAACCTTTAATTGATTGCTAATTTCATCCTCTAGAATAAAGTATTCGAATATTTTTAGCACTTTTATGAGAATTTGCCAGTTTTGATATTGGAATGTAACTTGTTGAGTGTACTTGAAAAAGAAAAAGAAATAAAATTTAATTGGGACTTTTTTTTCAATTTTTATTTATTAGGTTGTTTGAATATTTAGTTGATTTTTGTAAATTTAGAATGCATATACATATAAAGTGAAGATTCTAAGAAACTATAATTTTCCATCTTTACATTTTTTTTCTTTGCGAGTCATTAGGACTACCTTTATAAATGAATATTAATTATAAATGAAATTTTTTTTCTTTGCGAGTCATTAGGACTACCTTTATCATATTAATTATAAATTATAAATTATGAATTGCATCAATGTAAAATTCGAATAGGCTACACAGACGGTCGAAGCTAGAAGTATACCAAAACAATATCGGAATGAGTTAAAATTTTTATCATATGTTCTTGAATATATTAGAACACCCGGAGAAAATTTTCAGGGCATTCTGATATGTGAAATGAAAATTCAAATTTCGGGATGTAAAATTGAGATCGAGTCAAATGCATATACATATAAAATGGTTTGGCCCTAGTTAAGTAGAGATGTTGAATATGCTACTTTCTTGGTCTTTCGGCAATTTCAAGTTAGTTTCTTCTTTTCTTTATCCTCTTCTTTTGTTTGACTTTTGGATGTTCTTTCCAGAATTTTAAATTCAAAACTTGAGTACATTTCAAGTTCTTAAATTTGTCTTTATTCTGTAATTGGGATATCTAAATTTTCATGTATTTCCTATAGTCTTTCTACATAAATTTTCATCCTATTTGATTTTGCAATATGATAACATGTTAATATATTATTAAACTTATTATTATTTTTTTACTTTATTAGCCATTTGATCTACTACCTTTATAAATGAATATTAATTATAAATTTATGTTTACAAGTTTTTCGATCAATGGACAACGAAGATCCGATGCTCATTATTCATTTTTTTTGAAAATTGTAGCTAGATAGATGTTGGTATAGCAAGGGGCTATTTTTTTAAACAAATTTATATGTGATAAATAGAATGTTAAATAATTTTGAAATATTGGTATACTTTGTAATTGGTTTTTTGCAATTTATGAAAAAAGTATATATTATATTTTTGGATATGTATGTATGTGTGGGAGTGTGAATGGGGTGTACGTGAAATATTTAAATAAAATTGTTTATATTAATGATCGGATTTACATTTAGCGATGGAAAATCCGATTGCCATTTATAATCATTAAAGACCGTTCCTTTCATTAAAAGATATAAACAATCCATGAAGGAAAATTTTTGGTCTTTATAAGTTAATTTTTACGATTAGATTTCCCTTTGCTGAAAGTGGAAAATAATTAACAAAGGGAAATTTTGGCTACTAAAAGGGCTTTTTTAACGACCAAAATTCCCTTCGTTAAAAGCAGAACACAATTAACGAAGGGAATCCCATCGCTAAAAATTTATGTTTAACATCCAGATTTATTCCGGTTGTTAATACCTTTAACGACCGGATATCAATCCGATCGCCTATACTATTAACTACGAGGCTTTTAAAAATTGATGACGACCGGATTTTTCAGATGGTTATAGTGTTTTAATGACCGAATTTTAACGTTTAACGATTGTATTTCCCTTTGTTAAAGAGCATTTTTTTTTGTAGTATATACATTTGAAAGCTAAAAGAACCCTTGGCATATTTTCTTTTTAGCTAGGGCCAAACCATTCATGTGAGCACCATAAACTTCGACATGAACCTATTCCATAACCTTCTTAGCTTATTTCTTAACTATACACCTTAATTGTAGCCCATCTGCCTACCTTTTGTAGAGCACCCCACCAATAGTGATAAATTAAGTGGATAAATTCATAGCATTTTTTGATCTTTTTTCATAGTCTCCTCAGAAAATACAGACTGTTTAAGGTAATTCTAAATATCAAAGTAAAGCTTCCCATCATTTACCTCGACGTCCATCACCTATTATGTAACACCCCTAAATTTGCATCTGTCATGTATAGTATAATGTAAAGCGTAAATAATTACCCTAGGATAGATTTAGGAGTAATAGGAGTTGCATAGGACAAAAATAATTGAAAAGAGTGTAAAGGTTAAACGTACTCAGGCTCGAAAAACCCATGATAAGGGATCCGACGAGCAGTGTGATCTAAGAGTAGATTATAAAAGTGCAGGTTAAACAGAGTCTAATGGTATAATTTGAGAAGAAATTGAGGTCAAATAGACCTTCAAAAAAGCAAATGAAGAAAATTTTCACAGTTCGATGTAGGTTTGACCACAACTTTGATCACTCATTTGGGGACCCTATAAATCTCCAATGGACCTCATATTTCACATACATGTTATAAATAGTGTAAACACACACAAAAAAAACTTAAAAATAGCAATTCTAACAATTTTGGAATTTCAAATTTCGGACTGGCTATATAGATAGTTAAAGCTAGAAGTATACCAAAACGATATCGGAATGACCTAAAATTTTTATCATATGTTCTTGAATATATTAGAACACCCGGAGAAAATTTTCAGGGCATTCTGATATGTGAAATGAAAATTCAAATTTCGGGATGTAAAATTGAGATCGGGTCAATTGGAAGGTCAAATTTAGGAATTTGACCATGACAGGATACAAGAGTCATTAAAAATAAAGTTATGATCATGTAAAAGTGAGCTTAGGTCAGTAGGATGAGCACATGTGAGTGTATGAGTGACAAGTGGTCAAATTTATGGCCTTTAAATTCAATAGTTAATGATTGAATCTTGACCATTTCTTGTGCATATATATAGGCCATCAGATATGGGTTAGAAATGTCTAGAAACCTTCCCAAAGTTACGGCATCTTCATCCCTTTTCTAGCCAAAATTCAAACCATCCTTTGTTTGCCCTCTTCTCCATTTTTCTTTAATTCAAGCTTTCTCTCTTCAAATTCCAAGCCTAATTCCAACCTAATACTCAGAATTTCATCCTTTTTAACTTAGAAAAGGATTCCCATTAAGGAAAAGTCAAGAAATTAGCGATTTAAGGTAAGAATAATTTGGTGTAATTTACTAATTTCATGAGTTTTATGTGGAAATTGAAGGGAAAATTGTATAAGCATATAGGAATGGGCTAGGAAATTATGGTAGTAACTTTAATTTGCTCAAAATTATAACCTAACTTCATGATTTTCTCTCTCTTCAATTCTACTAAAACAGGGAAAACAAGAAGAAGAAAATAACATGGAAGGAAAGGGAAATAAAAAGGAAGAATAGGTGTATTTCAAGCCCAATTAAGGTTAGTGAATATGTATTACATTAAATTTCACAAATTTTAGTTGAATTTCCTTAATTTTTCTATTATGTAACTATGCTAGATTGCACAAAATGATGAATTAACTTAATATGACATGATATAATGTTAAATTGAACCATTAGGAACATAATTAAGGGAATAAATCAATTTGGAAGTGAGAGAAACTATAGTGGCCGAATAAGGTACCTTAGTGTAAAATGACCTATAATTTGGTATTTAGTAATAATTAGCTAAGCTAATGTATGAGAAATGAAATTATGTTGATTAAATTGCAATATGAAATTTTATACTAATAAGTTAATAGTTACATAATGCTAAAAATGGTGGCAACTTAATGATATTTATGTGAAATTAATGTAATTCATTATGTTATGTCATAAAATGAATCTAAAAACATGTATAACATAAATTTAGAGAAAGAAAGATTATGGAAGTGAGACTTCCCATTATGGCCGAATGGTGTGTATGTGATGAATGGTGTGAATTAAGTGAAATTCATAGCATTAAATACATATATGTGAAAAATTATTAAATATCTAGCTTATATGAGAACGGTTTATGGCATAGTGCAATTAATATGTTGTGATAAAAATAATTATTGTGTAAAATATAATGATATAGCGAAAATTTATACTACTCTTAGTGTTCAGTGGGTGATCCGGGACTTTAGGATAGTATGGTTAGCCATGGGGGTACTTGCCCCACGGTATTACTGTATTCTGACTATTATTGTACTGAAAATATTGTATAGCCGACTTATTATATGACTGCACAGGAGAACAGTATCGTACCTCAGTTGTACGGTCCCTCCAGTGTACTGGATTTACTATTTTGCTTATCCAGTTCATGGTTTCCCACTATTGTCAACTAGGGGTAAAATCATAAAATTTAATGTGAATTGAGTAAAAAGGGTAATTATAATAGGAAAAAATGTTATAAAGGTGAATAGAAATGAAATAAGATGAAAAATAAGATTTAAATGAACAAAAAGGGTAAAAACATAATTATACGATTAACTGAGGGTAAAATGTTTATTTAATAATGATAATACAGCTAAAAGGGGTAAAATAGTCAATTTAACCAAAAAGGGTAAAACCATGATTAAAATAAAGTTCGAAGACTAAACTGTAATTTGCCATTTAAAAAAATATTTAGGGATTAAAATGTAATTTATGTAATTAAATTAAAATAAAAATCAAAGGAAGTCAAATGGATCAAAATTAAGGTTAAATTAGTCAAATTGAGAAAAAGTTAACCCTAAAAGTCAAAAATGGTCAAAATTGAAAAAAGTTAAACTGTAGGTGTTAAATTGTAATCTTTTTACTCAAATTTGGGAAATTTCTGAAGTTAAATAAGAAAAATAATTTTCGAGATAATTAGAAGAAAGTTTTAATGCAAGGAGAATAATTTTAGAATTTACTTATTCATTGAAATCTAAATGAATTAATAAAAATTTAACTATTTTTAATGAATAAAACAATTAGGAGAATTTTATGTAAGTGCATCCACAACTAAGCGACTATGTTGCTTAGCGTGTCGTTTATTATGACTACTCGCAGGGACAGGTATAACAAGACCAACACAAAGAGAACAAGATATGGCATGTACATGAGAGAAAATCTTTTTGATTTTTGTTATGTAAATATATGTATAAACCATGGGATAAATTACGAGAATTTATTGTAAATGGGCATGTAGTCTAAATATTATATGAATTCAGTGAGTTACATGAACGAGCTTTATATGAATTGTGCTTGAGTGGTTGTGATTATGTTGAGATGAAATTATAGAAGTGTTGTGTTATTGATCGGAGTTCTGGAGTTGGGGGAATTATATAGAGAGTGTAAAATTGAGCTTTTGCAGGTTTGGATAGCATAAATTTTAAGTTGTCATGCTACCGAAATTTCATTTAATTGAATAGTAAATTAATAGTACTAGAAATGGTAATAATATAATATGAACTTAGGATATATATATATAGAGGGTGTTACATACTACACTTCGAAACATGGCTTATCAAAGTTGAAAATGAGTATGGGCTTCATTCTTACTCCTTTCAGATTGTCCCACATTGCTAAGGCATCAACTAATTGATTTTCTTCTTGAAGAACATATTTGAAGGTAAAAACCTTGAATTGGTTACTTAACATCTTTAAACATCTTACATAAGGTATCAACCATTCTTCTTTCACCACCCATTCACCTTTTGCTTGGTAAACTACCAAAGACGAGTCACCACAGACTTTAGCATTTCCTACCTCTAAAGCCAATAAGGCTTCTAATCCGAAGATGCACACCTCATATTAAAGTTTTATTATTAATGGCTTTATTTATGACCTTTTTGGCCAAAGGTAACTTTTCTCCCTCAAGGGTTACCAAAATTACTCCTACTCATACGCCTTTATTGTTCACGGCTCCATCAAAGAACATTTGACACCCTTGAGCTACCATAGCTGCAATGTTCTCATCAGGGGACTTGTAAGATATTTCTTCTCCTTCTAATGATTAACTCGCTAAAAATTTTGCTATAGCCCTTCCTTTAATGGATTTTTAGGTGATGTACTCAATATTAAACTCCTGTAAGAGAATTAACCACCTTTCCATCTTTTCAATAATGAAAGCGCTTCTTGTAAATACTTAAGAGGATTCTATTTGGCTATCACTTGCACCTTATACGAATGAAAATAATGCCTTAGTTTTTTTAGAGGCCCAAATGACTAATAGGTAAATCTTCTTTACCTCTATATACATGGTTTCATATGGTAGAAACTTTTTATTGAGGTAACATATAGTGTACTCCACTTTAGAATTATCTTCTTAAGCCATCATGGCTCCTACTGAATTGTGTTGTATAGCTAGATACAAGATCAAAGGCTTTTTGACTTTCGATGGTCTCAATACTTATGGATGTAGAAGGTATTCTATGATAGTGTTAAAAGCCACCTAACAATCTCTATTCCGTATCATGGGCTGATCTTTCCGA
The DNA here is from genome assembly GCA_037975025.1 of Excoecaria agallocha. Taxonomy (NCBI): domain Eukaryota; kingdom Viridiplantae; phylum Streptophyta; class Magnoliopsida; order Malpighiales; family Euphorbiaceae; genus Excoecaria; species Excoecaria agallocha. The sequence goes on along the minus strand of CM075813.1, from coordinate 9,429,427 downwards.
AGTAGCTTGAAAATGGGCTCATAAGCAATGAATTGACTTATATACCGTGGTATACCAAGAAAGCCTTAAACTTCTTTCTCTTTTTGCTGTATAGACATTTCCCTGATGGCTTTCACTTTATTAGAATTTACTTCTATCCCTCTCTAACTCACAATATATCTTAAGAGCTTTCCAAAAGTGACCTTAAACATACATTTCTTAGGGTTCAAAAGAAGGTTGTAACTATTATTCCTGTGGAAGAACTTCTCTAAAGTTGGAAAATGACCTTCCCGAGTTGACTATTTGATCATCATATCATCGACATATACTTCCACCTCTTTATGGATTAGATCATCAAGAATTTTTGTAGCCATCCTTTGATAATTAGCCCATGCATTCTTTAACCTGAATGGCATGACCCAATAAGTATACGTGCCCTATTCAATAATGAATGCCATCTTGATCCTATCCATGATCTTATTCCACTGCAAAAAAACTGCTAATTAGCGACAAAAATTTACGTCGCTAATTACTAGAATTTCGTAGCTAAAATAAATTAGCGACGCCGCGACGAACAGTAGCTAAAAGCCCAGTCGCGAATATATTAGCGACGGAATTCAAAATCAGTCGCTAATTTAGAGACGAAAATTTTCGTCGCTAATTTTTTTTCGTTGCTAATTTATATTCATAATTAGTCACCATTATTATAATAATATTTAGCGACTAAATTTTCCGTCGCTAATTATAAATTAATTGTATAAGTTAGCGACGAAATATTAATCGCTAATTATTTCTGAAATTATATCTATTACACATTAGCGACAGTTTTCTGCCGCAAATTCGTCGCTAAATTATTACATAATTTAATTGTTTCTTTTGCTGTATTTTAAAATTTTAATGCTGATCGCTATTTATTTATTTTCATCTTGTACATAACAATAATCTTACACATATTTATTTCAAATCAGAATATATTCAAAATACACAAAGTTTGGAAAATATATATTATAATAGTATGTAATTCAACTTTTCTATTAGCTTAGAACAAATTATGAAATGTTGCAAATTACAGAGTGCAATTGGGTAATTTCTCAAGCATCTTTTCACATACATCAAAACAAATAATGTAAGGACCCAATCATGACCCTGAGCGCATTATTGTTAATTAATAAGGATTACCGTTAATTAAGGCAAAATTGAATTATTTTGCAATTGTTGAAGTTAAGTCCCAAGAGGGGTAATTTGGTAATTTCAGCATGTAAGTATATGAGTTAAGTTAAATTATAATTAAAGAAAAGGATATAATTGAAGTGAATTAGAAAGTCTTGGGGTTAAGTTAAAAGAAATTGAAATAATGGGGTTTAGTTATGTATAAGGGACATTTTGGGAATTTCTCCTTGTGAGATATTTATCCCACTATAAATTAGGGTTTTGAGGGAATGTAGATCGGCATTTTGAAGGATCTTTCTCTCTCTCTCTCCCTCTCTCTCTCTCTTTGGTCACGGTTTGGAGAAGGATGCTAGGGTTTGGGAGTTAACATGAAAGGTAATGTTTCTCCTTTAAGATACCTTCTTTCTTTTCTTTTATTTGTGATTTCTCTGGTGATGAGAGATTACAAGATCTTGTTGTCATCTTGTGTAAGGAATGAAAGAGAAAGAGAGCTAGATCAATGAATGTTGAAGGAGATTAAGCTTGATTTTAAGGTACGAGATTATTTGAAAAGTTACTATATACATTTCCCATCTCATGTTGCATATGTTTTCTTTGAGAGATTAAGGGTAAATGTAGTAGGTGTTGATGATAATAACATAATTTGTAACTTAAATGATAATATAAGTATGTAGGGAGGTGAGATTTAGGGTTTAATTTTTATGTCTGTATAATCGGGATTCTGGGTTTTCCTTCTTTTCTTCCCACGCATGGCCACTCACCATTTTCTTCTTGTTCATGCATGGTCACGCATGTGTTTTCTCTTGGGGACACACGACCACGCATTGAATTGCCTTTGAGGATGCATGGCCACGTGATGATGTCCTTCCTCCCACACACGACCACTTGCATTTGTTTTTTCTCTCACACATGGCCACGCATGTGTTTTTCTTTAGGAACCCGTGGCCACGCATGTGTTTCTCTTTGGAAACACATGGCCACGCACCATGTATCTCCTTGATGTACACGGCCACGTGTGTGTCTTTTATGTGTTTCTTCTTCAAAGCACGTGGCCACGCATGGAATGCCTTCTTTCCACACACGACCATGCATGGGTTTTCTCTTTGGAAACTCGTGGCCACGTGATGCTTCCCTTCCTCTCACCCACGGCCACGTGATATCCATCTTCCCCTTGTACACGGCCAATTATGCTTTTATGCCCGAAAATAAATGGCCAAGATTTACTCCTTCATTCATTCGAGTATATTCTCATCCCAAGATTTAAGCCATGTAATTAGATATTGAACATAGTATTATGTGGTCCATAAGATCTTGACGAGAGAAAGAATTGAGATAATTGGATTAATAATCAGTATGAGTAATGGTAAATAGTTATTAACTGGAGATGGATATGTCACTTAATTATTAAGGGAGTGATAGATCATGAAAGTTTGTTCTAATGCTAAAGTCTATAAAGATATGATTCAGAAAGACATGAATATAACATGAATTATTATAGAAAGTAAAAGACATAAAAAGCTAATATGATAGGGTGAAGACTGATTTAAGCTGTAATTCATCCAAAGTCACCTACAAATGAATAAAGCATGATCGCTTAAATTGGAAGTATATATATATATATATATATATATATATATATATATATATATATATATATATATATATATATATATATATATATATATATATATATACCTTGTTATACACAGATTAGATTGAAAGGCTTTAAAACAATAATCCTATAAAGATATGAATTGGAGTCCACTTGAACTCTAATTAGGAAGACTTACATATGATAATGCTAAAATAATTAGGCTGCTAAAATGTGTTTTAGTGCATAATGGCATGAAACTATGAAGAGTGAAAGGAAATATAAGAATCATAAGAGTACGCTAATTGATATGCCCCTTTATAGTATAGTATAAAGTATACGCTCGGCCAAAGCGAATAGTTCTACCTAGATACTATACTTTAGTAATCCTTTTCAACAGCATGGGAATAATATGATTTAGCCTAGTTGATAAGAAGATAGTTGTAATGTTGCATGTAATTTAGTAACTGTAAATATACAAGCTAATTAATGTATTTTATATGGGTATAAGGTATGTAATATGCCTAAGTTAAAAGCAAAGGAATGTTTTAAGGGATATTATAAAACTATAGAAACTTAATTATACTTCAAGTCATAATGGGAATTGATGGTGAACTTTGATGTAAAGGATCATACTCATATGTTATTCATACCCTATGATGTAAAATGAAAGTTACAAGTCTGCAAGTAATGCTCTAACGATTAAGATGATATAATCTTATACAACTCCTTTAAGAAAATAATGTTATAAAATAGAAAGTACAAATAAGATGATCATGCTGTATGTGATAACGTTAAGGTAAATAATCTATTGCCTATGATATAATAGACTATAAAAGTGAGCTAAAGAGGCTATAGATAAATAAGGTTGACCTTAAGCCATATGAGAACATAGTTATTCTATCATATGAATCATGAATGCTTGACTACTGCTATATATAATTATGTTTAATGTGATTAATTATGGGAATAGGGAAACTACTCATGGCAAGCAATAACAAGGTAAGTCTTTGAGAACTATTCTTGAGTTATCTAAGTATATGTGGTTGAATTGATTTGAGCATGCTATGAAAAGTAGCTTCATTTAATATGCGAACAAGTATGAGTAATGAAATCATGTATTGTCATGTTTAAACTGCACATATATGTATGAGTGCATGTGGGTACGCGTAATGCTAACCATGAAAGATGATGTGTTGTTATTGTTGCATAAATATGTAACTATTATGATATGAACGAAAGAAATTGACGCAAGCATACTATCATATGATAGCATCCATATGTAATGGAGCCTAAAGCTCAGCATTGATGTATGAAAAGAATGATATGCATTCTTTTATGAAAAGTGGCTTTAAGCCAAATGATGTGCTAAGTAAAGAAGAATATGTTAAATTAAGAGATGTCTTAAAAAGTTAAGCCTGCAGGTCTTAGTTCAGTTGTGGATTAGATAGGCATGCCTAGAGGGATACAATCACAACTGTTATATGTTGACCCCATTTGGGTCTTGTTCCTTAATAGAACCATCGTTTGACCCCGTTTAGGTCCATAGTTTGTTCCTTGCTGGAACCATTGCTTGATCCCGTTTGGGTCCATTGTTTGATATCTTTGGATATCCATAGTTTGATACCTACAGGTATCCATTGCTCTGTTATCCACCCTTTGAACGAGTACTTAGGCAGACTATTAAAGATGTAAATGGTTCAAGAAATAAAGTAACATATGTATCGATCACCCCACTTATATGTATTGGAATCATGATAGTGATTTATTCTATTGCTTTATTCCAAATTACAGTTAGCTATAAACTACTTCTATGAAATGAAATGCCATGTTATGTAGTACTTGATTGTGATGTCTTACATCAACGATGAGAAAGGTCACCATGTGAGTACCAGTGTGAGTCGGTTCCACGGTGAATAATTGGGCCACATAGGCCATAAGCTTACAATATTGAATTGAACGTTACATGAACTATGACATGTATAATAATATTCATGTAGGGAAAAATTATAAAATGTTTGCATGTGGTATGAAGACTTTGTCAGTTAATAATGAGGTGTAATACCTATTCCTTGGAATGGCATGCAAATTCATGAGTATGAATATGAACATTTATTTGTGTATGTGTTTATGTATAATTCTAACATAAATCAAAGTGCAAAGCATGATATGATAAGAATCTGTATGATGTTTAAAGTGTAATGATACCATAGCATTAAGGAAGACATGCATCGAAAACACGAACAAAATGATAAGTTTGTAATATAGGTAATGTAAGCATGCCTAGCAATATCTATTGCAATGTTATATAACATGAGCACTTTCTTTTGGATATGAATAAGCAATAAATGCACATGTTAGGTAACCAAATTGGTTAATGGTATTAAGTTGAAGGTTACAAGAATATAATGATAATATCAGTATTCTGGAATAGAAGAATTATAAGATGCATGAATTGTTCTAATAAATAAGAGAGTATTAAAAATGATCGTTAATTAACAAGTTTCTAGGATAAGATAAGATTACATAATGCTTTTGGTTTTAGCAATGATGACATCAATGGTTAGGGTTGAATGCTCCTCAGAATGCTTAGTATGCCATGATAGATAATTGTAACCTCATGTGTTATTTTATGTTATTATGATAATTGTATTTGGTTTGATGAAGAATATCGTAAGAGCTTGTCTAGATTTTGTTCCCCACTAATCTTTATAGCTTAGCACGGGTTTATTTATCCATGTAGGTTTCAGGATAAGCTCCAGAGGATCAGGTATGATGCAGTTGCCTTGAGGATTTTAGGATACTTGAAGGCCTCTTATGTTATGATTATTTATTTATATGCTAATTATTTATTGTGGTATGTAATTATGGCCTATTTTATTATTATTATTATTATTATTATTATTATTATTATTATTATTATTTTTGCCTGACTTTAATAGGTTTATGATGATGACTATGATGAGGATGATTGATGATTATCCATGGTTAAGAAATTAGGGTGTTACAAATAACATATGCACTGTGTATTCAACTAAAATTTTGTCCTAGTTCCCCATCAACTAAATACTTCAGCATATCAAGGGATACAAAAACAATATATTCAAAAAAAAGGAAGCTAATTTCTTCGCGCAAAAGCTGCAGCAATGCCAATGCCAATTATACCATCTATGGAAAAAAAAATAATAATCAGCAGCTCCACCAAAAGATCAACAACATTATTATTGACACTGGGTAACTTATAGCTTTACAATCTAACCAAGTATCTTATAAATTAGCTTCTCTTAGTATGCTAAATAAAAAAACATCATTAATTCTAGCATGAAGACAAACAGATGAAAGCACAAAGACACTGGTTCTATCTCTTTGGAAACTGGTTCTATACATCATAATAAGAGAGAAAAAATGAGGAAAATGAGAGAACTTGTAGTTCAAGTTTTTATGGCAGTGCACCTTGAAGCAATTAAAATTGAGCAGATATTCACTTGAAAACTACTGCAGTCTTCCACATATCCATGGAACCTAACTATAAACATATCTTATGTACATCAGAAATAGCCTAATTATGGTTTAAAAAGGATAAGATTCTTTGGATAGGCAGAACATAATAATGGAGTGAAATGTTATTATTTGGATATGCATAACATAGTAAGAGCATTAATAGATTTATCTATAGTAATATTTACAAAATGGAATGAGAAAATGTGCAACTCAAATTTTATCATACCACATCTATATTAAGTAATGAAAAAATGAGCAACTTAAAAGAAGCAATCTTACCTAGAGAACATTGACCCTGAACCAGACTATGAAACTTCTCCACTTTGTTTTGCCATGTCAAACTTACCAGTCATAAAGGAAGAAAAACTAAAATTAAAGAATGTATAATCTGTAATTCAATAAAACATAAAATACCAATAGCTTTGGTTGATTAACTACAAAATTGAGCATCCTAGTGCATAACAATACCATTGCAACTGAAAGATTCACAATCTTGGATGAACCAAAAATTTTTGATACCACTTTTAACGGATGCATTAGTTGCCAAGCCCAAAAGAAAGGCAAGGAAACAAACAAAAAGCATCTGGGTCCTAGTCAAATAGAAATTTTTTGAAGCCCAGTGATGGATAACACCAATCGCTAGCACAGTGAGGAGGAGAACTAAAAGGAATGATACCCCAATTTGTTGGAATTGTGGAAAAGTCATTTAAAAATAGATTAATAAGCTAAAAGATGAGATAATTTCAACAACAGATAAACCTCACATACAGTCTATGGTTTAACTACAACGATAACAGCTGATATTGCCCCAAGCAGAAGAAGAAGACCAATACTAACAAATACATATACACCTCGAGAGAGTTTCCAATCATCATCCTTCTTGCAAACAATTTCAGTAGCAGATCAAGAGATAGACAAGCACCCACCACATGCAGTAGCAATTTAAATTTATACCATATCTGAGTACAAATAGGAGATAAGACTTTTAGTAGACTTTTTTATTACAAGAATTCCATAACGTAAACATATTTCTCCTTAATAACTAATATAACATGGAAACAAAATATGATTTTTAATCATCTTAATCTAAATTGACTTGTATTGAAAACTTAAAGTGTCCCAAAAAGAACAAAGTATAGTATATGTGTTATTAACAACAAAAGCTAAATTCTTGACCAACAGTAAATGTAGTAAATATGGAAGAGAATTGTTTATCAGCTATAAGAATAGAATAATTAGTCCATGATGTAAATATTTAAGAAAAAAATCTTAACAAATTTCTTATAAACAATTAAAACAAAATTTTATAGAGTGCAATTAATAAATGGTTAATGATACAATTGAAATTTTCAAAGGAATGACTTCCATTATCAATGTAGTAAAATAAACTGAAACATGTACTAATGTAAAAAGAATATTGAATTGTTAATCAACACTTTTCAATTATCAAAATGAATAATTTTATCTTAATTTTTTAAAATTTAACCATACCATTACAGATTTTCTGATATAGTCATATTAACACTAACTACCTTGTAACTGTGCAGCCTAATTAGCTAAAGTCATTCCTGTAGACATCATCTTAAGTTAACTTCATAAATTCTTATTTATTGTTAATCAATTTCCACCCTTGAATGTGACTAATTATCTAATGTTATAGTCATAAAGCTCATAATACACATAAGGTACGGTAAAAAATTTAACATATTCAAAATTTCCAACTCCTTTCCATTAACTACCCTTGTGTGTCAACAGATACATAATACAAATTATACCCACAAAAATAACTTTTGATTTTAAAAAAACAAAAGAAAGGAAATAAAATAATTCTTTAGCCAAAAATTTTAGAATTAACTTGAACAATTTTCCAGACGTAAATTTGGCAATCACATACTGAATAAGATGATATTTTTGTGTTTTTCTTCATTTTTGTTCATTGGTGTGCTCGCCGGAGCCTGATCGGAGGCTTACTGGAGCTTTTCCGGAGGCACACCGCCACTGCCGTCGTGGAGATCCAGGCCTCTAGACCTTGCTTCTGGTGACTACGCGCCTATCCAAGTTGCCGTTTAGTCGGAAACTACCTAAATTGCCAATCGTTCCCTTTAGTCGATCTATCTGTTGTCGATGATTTGGGTGTGGTGAAGGGCATTGGAATAAGCACCTCTTCTTTGGGAACTCACCCATGCTATCGGAGTTGTCATCCTCCCTTGTGGCTCACCAGAGAGAGAAGATAGGACTTCGATTGCTGTGGAAGGATCGAGGAAGAGAACTTGGATGCCCCATGGGAAAAACAGGGTGGCACTGGCGATGAAGGAGAGTACCGGCGACAGTTGAGATCCCTGCCGATGATCGGCACTGTGATGACAGTGGGCAGGATGACGACATCAACTCTCCCTACTCCCTCTCGTTCCCGATCCACTCTCTCCCTATTCTTTTTTTTTCCATTATTACTCTTTTACTCAATTTCACTTCTACCCCTTTAAAATGTGTGGCCATAACATTCTCTGGAAATGTGTAGAGATTCTATATATTTATTTTCCTTTCCTATTATTATTATTATTATTATTATTATTATTATTATTATTATTATTATTATTATTATTATTATTATTATTATTATTTAATTTAAGCTAATTTGTGATTTACTATAAAAATGTATTTTTAATTTAAAATCACTAATTCAAAATTCTCAAAATAATTGCTTAGTCGTCCTAAGTCCTTAATAAAATTATATCCTTGCTCACCTAAATCAAAATATTATTCACAAGTTAAAAGATATTTTCGGTCGGCCCAGATTCAGGGCGTTACAATGAATTTCTCCATCGGCAATAACAATAGACACATAACCAATCTCTCACTAGAACCTATAAGCTTACACTATAAGAAAATTACCAAAATATTTTCCAAGAGTAACAGTTTATATAGTTTTGCTCGCAAAATATCTGCAAGGATATTTTATTTAGCTGAAAGATCTATTCTCTGTATTCCCTCCAAAGCTACATTTCAAGTGCCGTATCCTTTCAAAAATCAAATAACTACAGCCAAGGCTCATACGCTTTACTCTTACTAAACTCATAAAACCTCCATACGAATAAAACTATCCTAGAAGCTAAAGCACAAATCTAGCACTCCTTGAAGCATGAAGATGAAATAAAATCAAAAGCAACCACTATACAAGTATAAAATCATAAAGAACATAACAAGCAGGTTTTCAAATCATGCCAAAGAAACATTGAGATCAACCAAAAAATAGGAACAAAAACATAATTGAAGCTAGCAGATCTCGAATATGAAGGTGAAATAACCTGCGCTACAAGCAGATCCTTGAGCTCCTTCAAGATCAGCTTTGATGCCATCCCCAAGAAAACAGAAGATAAAATCCCTACATAATTCTCACAAACCCTAGATCCTTTCAGATATTGATATTGAAGGCAAAATTAACTAAAAAGTAACAGCTGAACAGAGAAAGCAAAGATGTTGATACCTAAGAGAGATCCTCCTATTTATTATTAGAATCTGAAAATCGAGAATGTGTAGAGAGAGAGAGAGCGCTTTACATTAAAGAGGAATTCGAGTTTTTATATCGTAAGGAGTGTGTATTGCTCTGCTCTTGCTCCTCATCGGTTCTTCTATTATGGTGTGTGGACCCCATTTCTTGATTCCTATTTGCTTCATAAATCGCAATTATACGTATTTTTCGTTTTATAATTTTCAATTTTCAAAATATTTTTATTTTTTTCCTTTTCGAATAAACTCTAAATTAGATGAATTTATATATTTATTTTTTGACAAATCTACACTGCAAATTAAATATTTTCTTCTTTTTCAATTAAATAATAAATTAAGCTTAAAATCATATACGTATTAAATTGAAACGGTGGAGAGAGGTGAGGGAAGAGAAAATGTTATTTTTATATGTAGGATAAATTTTTAAAATTACTAAAATACCCCTACCAAATTTCATCAGTTTATCCTTGTATTCAAGGATAATTTTGTAAATATATATAACTAAAATTTTTAATAATTTAAAATTTGCTCAAAATTTTAACAAAATAAAAATAAATTATAAATTTTTTATAATCATTTTAAATGAAATAATAAATTTTATATTATTATTATATAACTATTTATATTTATTATTTTTCATAATATGACTATATAATAATTATAACAATTACTTTATTATTATTACTAAAAATGTAAATTTTTTAAATAAATAAGTTTATATTTGGGGATAATTGATAAGGAAATAAATATAATTCCTAATAATTTAATATTTAATTTAAATTATATAAAATAAAAATAAATTACAAATTTTTTATTATTATTTTAAATTAAATAATAAATTTTATATTACTATTTTATAAATATTTATTTTTATTAATCTTGAACAAGCAAATATATAATAATCGTAATACTTAGTTTTTATTATTATTATTATTATTATTATTATTATTATTATTATTAAAAATGTAAATTTTCTAAATAAATAACTTTAGATTTTGGTATAATTGATAAAACATTATTATCAACTTATAAAATAATTTACAATTTTTAGTTACAAAATAAAATATTGATTTCATATGGTCTATATTATAATTGCTTGCAACTTTACATAAATCATGTGAGTAAAATTAAAAAAAACTATTTTTTAATTTATTTGCGACGGATTAGCGACTAATCATTTCCGTCGCTAATTGTTTTACTGTAACAAATTACTATTAGCGACAGACCAATTTCTGTCGCTAAACCGTCGCAAAAAAGCGCTATAATTTTGCTCTAAAATTAGCGACTAAAATGTTCGTCGCTAAATTTTTTGTAACTAATTTCATAAATAAAAAATTATAAAATTTAACAACGAAAATATTTGTCGCTAATTCCGTCGTAAAACATGGCGCGTATACTTCTCGCCAATAATTAGCAACTGTTTATTCATTCCGTTACTAATTCATCACAAAAAAATAGAAAATATCCTACCCACGACGAAATTGTAAAACAGTCGTGAATCCGTGGTAAAATTTGCGACGAAAATGATGTCGTCGCTAATTTTAGTCACTAATTGGCAGTTTTTTTGTAGTGTTCAGAAATTTGGTTGTATCCGGTGTATCCATCTACGAAGTTGTACATTGCACAAATAGCTGCACTATCCAACAAGACATCTATATGAGGAAGTAGAAAATCATCCTTTGGATAGGCATTGTTCAAATCCTTATAGTCCTCACAAACTTGAACTTTTCCATCTTTCTTAGCTACTGGAACTAGATTTGCTAACAAGGTAGGATACTAGACTTTCACTAGAAACTTGCCCCCTATCTGCTTTCTTACTTCTTCCTTGACTTTCTCTACCTATTCTGGCCTAGGCCTCTTAAGTTTCTACTTGATAAGCTTGTACCCAAGATAAGTAGGGATAGTATGCTCAGCAATTGCATGATCAATTTTTGACATGTCTTCATAGATCTAGGTAAAGACTTTCATATTTTTTAATATTCCCTTAAATTCTTGTCTCTTTTCACGGGTAACATCAAATGCTATCAAGATTTCTCTTAGATGCTCAAGAGTACCAAGATTGAATGGAGTAGTACTTATTAAATTAATGTCGAATATAGATGCTTTATGATCATGATCATGTAAAATGGAATTATGTTAAATGTCACACAAGTAAGCATAGTTATTCATATTATCATAAAAAAATGAGCTACATATATCATCGTTAAAAAGTTCAAGTACAAAAATTGTACATCGTTAAAAAGTTCAAGGATGTGGGGTACACCTTCTGGCTTCAACAGATCATTTTTCTTATCATTAGATCTTTTGTAACCCAATCCTTTTCAGCTAGTATGTCTTATTATGGTGATAGCTTTAGAGGGACCCTAGGAATCCTTACCCAAACCAACTCCTGATAAGAAGTTTATTTTCTTCATCATATTCACCACTTGAGGAGTAGAGTCTTGCTCACTTCCATCATCTGCATTAATAGTTGCCATATGAAAATTCACTGAAAGGTTGGTTTGTTATTCCCAGCATAAAGCGTTGATTTTCTCTAGCAGCTTTTATAGTAACCACTTTACCTTCATATGGAATTTTAGTCATCTAGTGAACAATGGATGGAATTCCTTATTGCTTATAAATAAAACCAGGGTCTTCCCAATAATACCGAAAAGTTGGTAGGTATTGGTAACACCACATATTCTATTTTAGCATTGATTTCTCTAGTTTTGACATCAGCCTTAAAAGTACATGCTACTTGCCTATGAGAGTTGTCATAGGATATGACCACCAGATCAAATTTATTTATTATAGACTCATTCAATTCAAAAGCCAAAAGTATTGAAGAGCCATCATCCACCATTACACACGTCGTGTGCTTCCTATTAACTTGGGCCTATTTAAATAAAGGATGATTATATTCCTAAACTTTAATGGGTAGATCTTCATTAATATGTACAATGTTTTCTCCAGCTTTAACCAAATTCAATAGCTCTAAAGGTGAAATAGTAGTGGCAACACTTGACTCCCACAAAGCCTCCACTACCTTCTATTTGTGGGAAGGTGACTACCTAAGAAAATCCTATACAAAGTTTTGACTAGGAGTTTTCTTTAGCTGCTTGAAGATTTGATCATTTTTATGCTCTTTTTCTATGGGTAGCGATTAAGAATATGTTTGTCTCTCCACTTTTGGCACTACTTTTCCACTTCAATTGAGCAATTTTGCTTTTTGTACTTCTTTCTCATTCTCAAAATCCCACAAAACTAGAGGGCTAATTTGACCTTCATCTTCATTAGGTGACTCTTAACAATCAATCACAAACACCCCTAGCTTCAACTACTATTCAACATTTGACCACTCAGGGCGAGTAATGTCTAGGTACTCATTGTCATACAAAACATATAACACATGCCATTTTGGCAAACTCAAACCAATCATTGACGTGGGAGGTGAGACAACATTATAACTCCCTTTCTTCTTTTCTCTTTTCTTTGGATCAGTAATCTACTTATTGTCAATAAGATCTTGGATTCTATCTCTTAGAGTTTTATAGTGATCAATAAGATGGCCCATTTGCTGGTGATATGTATAGTATTGGTCAGCCGCTGGCCTTGACTTTTAATAGTCTTGGGTGGCAAAAGCTATAATTTCCCTTCCTTTATCAATTAATCCAGTACCTAAGACAAAAACTTGCCCAAATTTGAATAATGCCTTCGAGTGTTCTCAGTAGCGGATACCTCGGCTGTCTTTCTAGTAGTGTTTATGCCACTAGTTTTCCTAGTTGTAGCTCCGTACCCTCGATGCCTATAACTAAAACAAGCTTTACTTATGGAGCTTGCTTTCTCAACTAAATACTCACCCTCGACTTTAATGGTAATGTCCTTTAAGGATTCCCAATCATTCAACCCTTTCATCTTTAGGCCTTCCTTCAGATAGGGACTAGCATTCCTAATAAAAAGCCTAATCTAATTAGCAGTATCAAGCTTTCTCTTCATCTCCATTACTTTATTTCTCCATCTTATCAAATACTCATGGAAAGACTCACCCTATTTTTGTTATAGCAATTCATGGTCTTTTAGAGTAACTTCTATCCTCGTGCTACAACCATATTGCCTTAAAAACTCCTCTACCAATATATTCCATTCCTCTTTGGTATATCTATCCAAACCATGATACCAATCGAGAGTATGGCCAATAGGAATAAGGCTAAAATACTCAACCTTCTATCTTTTAGTGAGAGTAGTGCCCTTCGTGACTAAGGTATACTATTTGATGTGAGCAGATGGGTCAGAGGTGCTATTGAACTTAGGTAGGTCAGGCATCTTGAACTGTTGAAGGATCACATCTTCACTTTCCAAGTTCTTATCTTCAGGACTAACACCATATCCAGTTGATAAGACCCGAGCCATGGCTTCTATTTTTTCTTCCATCTTTTTTTGCGAATTGGGTTCTATATTTTGGGAAACTTCCCCCTTAAGGCTTGCATTATTGGTGGTTTTTCCTTCTCTTTAAGGATGGAATCCTCTTTAAGAGTGACACCTTTATCTTTTTGCTATTCCATAAATGGATCTTTTAATTCCTTTCTATTTAACTATTAAAGAAGGTGTCATTTGGGCAGCGTTTAGAGTACTTCCAGAAGCCATAGGCTCCATATGGGTAGCAGTAGTTGTCAAGGTTTGCTGACCAATAGGCTATGTCAAAGAACTCATCATATCAGTCATCATAGACTTAATTCTTTTCTCAAACTCATCTAACCTTTTCTCTAAATCCCGATTGATAATAGCCCTAATTTGTGTTGGATCTGCCATGTCTATTCTTTCAAATTTTATCTTAAAAACTTTAGCAAAACCTAAATCTATCTTCGATACTCACTCAAATAAGCCTGATATGGATCTCCTAACCAAACACCTGTTTGGACTCTTGAACCACTCTGTTGACTCTATAATGATTATAACTACCTATAACCTTGAAGCAAAGCTACTTGTAACCTATTTTGGGCTAGCTAGCTCTGGTGCATCATCCTCCAATTCTTTATTTTGGTTCTGACTAATGGTTACCAAATTATTGTACTCATCTTTAGTCGACCAATGCCTTCGAAGCTTTATCACCAAAACTTTCATCCTGGTCAATATATCAAAATCAATAAATCGTACCTCACCAAGAGATGACCTCATATCCATGTGTTTGACATGGTTAGCCATAATTATTGCTATCCATCCTATAGAAGTCTTCTTAATCTTATTATTCATCTTCTGCAACTCCTCAATTTTTTGACACAGGAGAACAACACCATTGATTTAGATACTTTCAACCATGCATCTCAATCGCATACACTCCTTAGCATTAATAACACTTGTATTGCCAAGATAACTAAAGAAGGTAATAGATAAAACTCTGTGTAAAACCCTCAAAGCATGGCTACCTAAGGCACGTGCTTTCATTTTACTAGGCTTGTAATTCTTTGGATTAATGGGATCTCAAATGAATTCCTAATTTTCTTATGTTGTAGCATTTGGCAATTCACCTATTGTCTTATCAGGAAAACCTAGCTTCTCAGCAAATTCTGGGAAGAGCATTTGATGTCGACATCTCCCAAGCTTAAAACTCATAGTTCCTCAATCTTCTTCATCTTTAAAGGTCAGCTTAAAAGAGGTGAAGAATTGTATAGCTTCAAATGAGTAGACTTTTGGCTTCTTAAGAATGAAATGCTTCCAGCTAATGTTCTAAATTAATGGAAAATTGTCAGCCTATAAGTTGCCATCTCCAATTTCTAAATAAAGTCCCACAAGTAAGTTGGCTTCACAAACTCCATTTCCTTGAATTATTCAGACAATTCAGCATTATCTTCATCAATATAGAGAGAAAGATGTTTCCCTAAAGAAGTAATTGCCTTATCAATTCATGCCTTCTTAGGTGCCACTGCAAAAACACAATATTTTCAACTCAATTTGGATGTAAATTAAAGCTCATTATATTCTATTAAAAAGAAACAAAGCAATTAAGCACTCTTTTTTATCCATGTGTAAATGTAGTGAATGAGATGGGAATCAGATGCTAATTAAGTGCATATATGATGGATTGAAAAAAACAAATGAAATGAAATTGAAATGATGAATTAAAATTGAACATATAGTTAAACTTAGTCTTTGAGGCATTTTACCGAGCATATTGTGTGCACAACTTTGCAAAGCTTTAACTAATGCAATTTTAATTATCTTAAACCCAAATTGGTATAAATATGAACTATTATCTGCACCTAATGCAACTATGATCATAGAAAGCAAAACAAAAATAAAAAACACAGTAAACTATTAAGCCAAAGTAACTATATATTCACATTTTTTTTTGAAAGAAAACATGTAAATAGCAATGAGATTAAAGACATAGCAAGGCAAAATTAAACTTACTTGATTAACTTGTTGATTTACAATGAGATTTTTAACAGTAATTAAAACACTTGGTGAAGTGAAGGTGCAAAAATATGAGAGAAAAGCAGAAAACCAAGGAGAGAATGCACTAATCGGTGGTGTGTGAGTGTGCAAATAAGCAAGCCCCTATTTAAAGAACATCACCCGGCAGAGTGATAGGCCATTCGGTGGAGTGACCTATCACTCTATCGAGTAATTGTCCTTTGGATAGTCATGACATATTTTTTTTCAAGACACTCGGTGAGACACAAAACCACTCCATTGATTGGGATTCCACTCGGTGGAGTGGATTTTGAGTCCACAAAGTGACAACTCTCTGCACTAAAATAAGCAAAAATAAACACTATGACACAATTCCTTAACTGCAAAACTTGTATAGGAGCTTAAAAATTCACCTAATTAATACTGAATGACCAATGTTTTCCCCTTAAATAAAGATTAAAACTCCACTAACTCATTTTTTTTAAATGTACTAAATTAATCAAGAAACATACATTATTTCCAAGAAAAAATTGCTAATGCCTGTTATGCATGAACTTGACTTACCTGCACAATTACTGCTCTTGATAAACAAATTCAAGCCTAGAATGAGCATGAAAAATGTATTCCCCTTATTATTGATGCATGAAACACTTGAAACACTGAAACAAACTCACAAAAGGTTATATAACACAAAACAAAACATACAACAAAATTAAAATCAACTAACAAGAAAAGGTTAAGAGAGATAGTTCTGAGTTTTTAGTTAGTCCTTAGCTAGACTTTTAGGATTGCTTTACTTGTCAAGAAAAACCAGAGTTACCTCAGCAACTTCACGATGAACATTAAAATATGGTTTTAACCTGTGTCCATTTACTCTATACTCTTGCCCATCCTTTGGATTTTTGATAGTGACAACACCAAATTCGTTGCTTGAAATCACTTGATAAGGACCTAACCATCTAGATTTGAGTTTTCCTGGGAATAGCCTTAGTCTACTGTTGTACATTAAAACCAACATCTCGAGAGCAAAATCCTTTTGATTTAGCCTTTTATCATGCTAATGCTTGGTTTTCTCTTTATAGCTTGCAGCATTATCATAAGACCACTATTAAATTTCTTCTAACTCATTGAGCTGCAACTTTCTTTTCTCTCATGCAGTGTTTAAATTAAAGTTAAGCATTTTAATAGGCCAATATACCTTATGCTCTAATTCAACTAGCAAGTGACACGTTTTTACCAAAAATCAACCTAAATGGAGACATGCCAATAGAAGTTTATAAGGGGTTCTATAGGGCCATAAAGCCCCATCCAGCTTGTATGACCAATCATTCCTAGCAGTGTTGACTATCTTTTCTAAAATGGCTTTCAACTCCCTATTAGACACTTTTACTTGCCCATTCACCTGAGGATAGTAAGGTGTTGTAACCTTATGTCTAACACTGAACTTTTTAAGAAATATTTTGAATTAGTGATTGATAAAATGCTTACCTCCATCACTGATGATAGCTCTTGGTGCCCCGAACCTAGTAATAATATTCTTCCTAAAGAATTCAAGCACAACTCTAACATCACATGTCCCAGTAGCTATTGCTTAAATAATCTATGGCTATAAGGATATATTCAAAGCTAAAAGAGTTCGAAAATGGTCTCATGAAGTCAATACCCCAAACATTAAAAATCTCAACTTCTAACATATTATTCATGGAAATCTCATCCCTCTTAGATATATTTCCTATGCGTTGACACCTATCATAAGACTCTATAAAGGACTTAACATCAATGAAAAGAGTAGGCCAAAAGAAACCTAATTGTAAAATTTTTGCTACCATGCGATTTGGCCCATGGTATCCACTAACCTCTCTTTCATGATAGAGTCACATAATGTCCACTTGCTCTTCTTTTGGAACACATATTCTTAACACTTGATCCGAACATATCTTGATCAAATATAGATCATCCCATAAAATAGTATCTTACATCTACTTTCAATTTTTTCTTTTGATGCCATATGAAATCTTTTGGAAGGTAACCTTCCATGAGATAATTAAAAATATTAGCATACCAAGGAATTGAATGATTATAAGAATAAATAGCACATATACATTCATCAGGAAATAAGTAAAAAATTTCTTCCTTTTCTATATAAGTAGGATCTAATCTAGATAGATGATCAGTTACAAAATTTTCAACCCCTTTTTATCTTTTATCTCTATATCAAAATTCTAAAGTAACAAAACCCATCTAATGAGCCTTGGTTTGGAGTCCTTTTTAGCAAAGAGATGTTAAAGTGCCTCCAACCACACTGTTACTTTAGAGCCAAAGAGATATGTCCTAAATTTTTCAAAGCTAAACACTATTGCCAAAAACTCCTTTTCTGTGGTGGTATAATTCACTTGAGCTCCTGTAAGTGTGTGACTAGCATAATAAATGGTGTGGAAAAATTGCTCATTTCTTTGTCCTAAAACTTCTCCTACTGTAAAGTCACTAGCATCACACATGAATTTAAAAGGCAGATTTCCAGTCCGGTGATGCTATGATAGGTGTTGTAATTAACTTATGCTTTAATTTATTAAAAGCCTACAAAAACTCATAATTAAAGTTAAATGCAACATCTTTAAGTAGTAAATTAAAAAGTGATTTAGATATTTTAGGAAAACCCTTAATAAATCGATGATAAAACCCGACATTATCAAGGAAACTTCTAATTTTTTTAACATTTGTAGAAGGTGGCAATTTTGCAATTACCTCTACTTTCACCCTATCAACCTCAATTTCATTTTCAGAGATTTTATGCCCTAAAATGATGCCTTCCCTTACCATAAAATAACATTTTCCCAATTTAAGATCAAGTTAGTTTTCTCACACCTTTCTAAAACCAATGCTAGATTAAACAAACATGAATCAAAATCACAACCATATAAAGTAAAATCATCCATGAAAACCTCAATGAATTTTTCAATAAAATCATGAAATATGGCCATCATGCATCTTTAAAAAGCAACCGGTGCATTATAAAGACCACAAGGCATTATTTTATAGGCAAACATGCCATAAGAGAATATAAATGTAGTATTTTTTATCTTTCAGGGCTATAAGAATTCACATATATCCCGAATAACCATCCAATAAATAGTAAAACCTATTTCTAGCTAGTCTTTCTAACATTTGATCAATAAAAGGCAAAGAAAAATGATTTTTCTTAGTAGCACTATTTAACCTCCTATAATTAATACACACTCTCCATCTCGTTACTATTCATGTTGGAATTAGTTTATTATTTCCATTAGTTACCACAATCATACCCCCTTTTTTAGGCACATATTGTGTAGGACTTACTCAATTACTATGAGAAATGGGATAGATTATACTTGCATTAAGAAGTTTAAATACCTTTTTTTTTCACCACTTTTTGCATAGCCGGGTTAAGTCTCCATTGGAGTTGCACCACCAAATTAAAGTCTATCTCCATCGGTATTCGATGTGTACAGTAACTGGGACTAATTCCCTTCAAATCTAAAGTTTCCCATCCTAATGCTCATTTGTGCTTCTTTAAGACCTTTACTAACAATTCTTCTTCCAATCTTGTGAAAAGCGAAGAAATAATTACTAATTTTGTATTTTCTTCTAAAAATACATATTTTAAATGTGAAGAAAGAGTTTTAAGCTCAGAGTTATTTTGTCCCTTAGGAGAGGACTATTTATCCTCCTGTATTCCTTCACTATGCTCTTTTTCTGGTTTCTGCATCAGCTTTTCCTCTTGCTTTTCTTTTACACACATTTGAAAACTATCTATAAGGCACATAGATTCTTCAAACTCATAAGAAGGATGCTTCATCACCTTATTCACGTTAAAAATCATTTCCTCCTCATTAAATCTTAAAGTAACTGTTTGCTAGTGTACATCTATTAATGCTTTTGCTATGTTCAAGAATGGTCATCTTACTATTAATGGTAACTTATGGTTCTCTTCCATATCCATTACCATAAAATCAACCAAAAATAGAAAATTTCCTACTTTTACCAACAAATCTTCAATAATACCTTTTGGCCTCTTCACAGATCTATCTGCCAATTGTAGTGTCATTCGGGTCTTTTTAATATTTCCTAAATTTAATTTCTTGCAAATTGAATAAAGCATCAAATTAATGCTAGTACCCAAATCACATAAAGCATGTCCAACAAAATTCCCCTCTAATTCATAAGGTAATGTAAAACTACCAGAATCCTCTAATTTTTCAAAAATTTTATTCATTAAAATGGAACTATAAGTTTCAGATAGTTGAATCGTTCCTACACCCTATAGCTTTTTCTTATTAGAACATAAATCTTTCATGAATTTAGAATATTTAGGCATGTGTAACAAAGATTTAACGAATGGTAAATTTACATGCAATTTTTTAAACATGTCTAAAAATTTGGATAATTGTTCATTATTCTTTTCTTTTCTAGCTAGAGATGGAAAAGGTAATTGAGATTTACCAAGCATAGTAAAAACTAATTTCTCCTTACCTTTACCAACAAGTGATGCCTTATTAATAATTTTTGAATTAGAAAAACTTACCTCTGTTGTTAGTTCCACCACTTTCAATGATTTTTTACCAATTTCAGCCTCTTGTACCTATTTCCCATTTTGTAAAGTGTTTGCCTTAGCTTTCTCCTTTAGATGGAAAAGTACCTTGGGTTTGATTGGATAAAAAATTGGCACGTTGTTCCATTTGGTTTTCTAGGTTCCTAATGGATGCCTCTTGATTTCTCATCCAAATATCTTAAGATTTCCACCTACCATCATGATTAGCTAATATCAAATTTTGGAAGGCCATAAAATTAGCAATCATTTCTTCTATATTAGACTTTTTCTCTTGTGGGGGTTGAGGCTTTTGAAATATTTGTGGTTGATAAGAGTGTGATTGATATGTGGGAGGGTAGTAGGGTTAGGCCTGATTTTGATATGAAGGATGGCTATTACTGTTGGAAGCTAAGTTTTGGTTAAAGGAAGCCCTAGGTTGAGGGTTAGAAGTGGATGTTAGGTTCCCTTCCCTTCATCAAAGTTAGGATAATTTCTCCATCTCGGATTGTAGGTATTACTATAAGGGTTCAAAGCATTTACTTTCTTTACTAATCTTTCCCTATTCTTAGCTCCTATTGTTCCTTGATTTCCTACATAAATATCACCTCCATTAGATAAAGCTGATACATTTTATGCCTTAAGCTTATTTATTTCCTTTAAATGCTCTTTTCTCATCAATTCTAATTGAGCCTCAAATCTAGCTATTTTATCTTTACTATATACTCCCTGCTTCTTTTGTTTGGCTCTAGAGGTTTCCCATTGAACATCATTTGTTGACATTTCATTAAGAATTAAGAAAGCTTCTTTAATAATTTGATTCATAAAACTTTCATTTGATGTAGCATCTAATAGGGATCTCGTAGCTTGATTAGCACCTGCGTAAAAGATATGTATTAGTTGATATATAGAAAATTCATGATGTGGATAGCTTTTCAAGAGTCTCCTAAATTTTTCCTAAGCCTCATGGAATGGCTCCTCATAAAACTGCTGAAATTCATTAATATTTTTCCTAATTAGGGCTATTTTGGTAGATGGGAATAATTTACACAAAAATTTCTCTTACATTTGTTGCCATGAGTGAATGGATTGATTTGGTAGCATTTGTAACCAACCCTTTGCCTTAACAATTGTAAAAGGAAACAACTTAAGTCTAATGGCATCTGTTGACACATTCGGGATTTATATCGTGTCACTAATTTCTAAGAACATATCTAAGTGTTGAGTGGAAACTTGAAAATTGATGCCTTTGTAACATTGTGATGGTAGTGGATTTTATCTTAAAAGGTTGGTGATAAGGTGTCCTAATGGTCTTATGTTTTTCATTCCACCTAGGAATAACATAGTCTCTAATAGTTCTAGATCTAAACCCATTCCCTTGGGCTTGATATGGTATGTTTTACTCTTCTATTCTAGGGGGTAGTGGATCATTCATGGATGGATTATCATAAGGTAGGCCATCGATATTAAGAGATGGGTCTAACTCTGGATCATTCATGTTTGCTCGTAGTCTCCTAATCCTATAAAATGTCTTTTCAATTTTACGGTCTATGTGTAAAATTAGATCATTTCTCACCATAAACTATTCACACCTGCAAAATAAAAGAATAAAATCAAAAAATAGATAAAGAAGAAGAATAAAAACATATAACATTCACTTTAAAAATCTTAATAAGTAAACAAATATTAATGATTCCCTGGCAACAATACCAAAAACTTGATCGGTGTCTAGTAAGTGTACTAGATTGGCTAGTAATATAGGAAAATAAGATTAAAACCTTGAATATCAAACCCAAGAGAAAACTGTGAAAGCGTAATAAAATTTCAAATTTTTAAAATGAAAAATTATGTTGAAAGAAATAAAAAATCCCAAAGTTTTGAATAATGAAGAGTAAAATAAACTTTAAAATAGAAATTTAAATAACTAACTAAATAACACTGATGCAATCAACTATAAACTTAAACAAAGCAAGAAAGTAATGATAAAGAAAATTCAATAATAACAAAAATTTCACTGAAGGACTATCCACCTCTATTTCTTATGTATATGACTTAATTAAAGATAACATAGTTGATTATGAAAAAATAAATTTAGATAAATTTTCAGAATATCCTTCTAAGTATCAAATTCCCTTACTCAGAACAATTCAATACTCAGCACAAAAATCCAGTTTATGAACTCCTAAATATCTATCAGACCCTTTCTTAAGAAATCTCACTTTAATTCATTCTTAATTCACCTCTTCATAGCTTTAATTCACCTAAACTCAATACACAGTTACCACATTTTTTAGAAAATAACCATGCTTCAAATTAAATGAGCTAAACTATGAACATGCATACCTTAAGCCAATATTACAGTTGATTATTAACCATTTCTCAACAAATCAACAACCAATATATATATAACTCAAGATAAGGATTTCTACTTAAAAATTAAGAAATAATCAAACTGAATTCAACTAAAAAACAAACTAAGTCATTACATAAAGAAATATAAGGGTTCAAGTTCCCTCAGCAAAAGAAAATGAATTACTCACTCATTGTCATAAAGTTTAAACAAAAATAAGATAAACTAACAAGACTAAGAATTACGTAAAGACAAATAAAAAGCTCTCTAAATTAATTAATGAATGAATCTCTCTATGTTTATCTGTGTATATCTTAGTGCATTTGCTCTTTTTATAGCCTAAAAAGAAGAATTAAAATCAACTTCTACTTCTTATTTTTTCAAGACTTCCAATTGTAACACAAACTTCCTGCTTAGCATAAGAATTTTTATTTCAACAAAAGACTTTTTGTTTAGTAAGAAAAATCAAATTGTAGATAGGAGTTGCTAGAATCTGTGGAGTGTGATTTGAAATGGCAGAGCATGCTTAAGTAAATTACTTTTGCTCAGTAGAGTGACTTTTCACTTTACCGATCACTACACCTAAAACCCACTTCGTGGAGTGGAAAGTCACTCCATAGAGTGACTAGCCTCTGTAAAATACAATCCAACTCTTCCTTCTTTAAAACTTCCAAAATCTAAAATTTCACTTAAGTCCTTTAAAGTTTTCTTATTTTTCTTTAAATAGGTCCCTAAAAACACCAAAATAAACAATTAAACAATTAAAACACTAATAAAGAAACTAACTCATAAACCAACGAAATTAATAAAGAAATAACATAAAAACATATTAAAAATACATTAATAACGTAGTTAAATTTACACTTATCAAAAAATATGATTAATAGACTGAAAAAGGGTAAAAAAATTATGCGGTAAATTAGGGATAAAATCATAATTTGACATCAATAAGGTGATTAAAGAAGTTAAAATAGTCAACTAAGTGAAAAGGGAAAAATTATAAATATAAAAAATTTTATGAGCCAAAATATAATTTACCATCTCATGGGAAAATATAAGGACCAAAATGTAAATTTTGCACTAAAAAAGGAATACAAGTCAAAGGAAGCATAAGAAGTCAAAAATTAAGGTCAAATATGATGAATAAAAAATTTAGGTACCTATTTATAATTTTACATGCAAGTAGAAAATATGTAAGATTTAATAAATAAAATTACTATTGCATAAAGAGATGTTGAAGACAAAAAAAGTAAATTAAGGAGTAAAAATGAAATAAAAGATAAAAAAGAGTAAATATAGGTGAAATGGTCAATAAATAATACAATTTTAGGTAGAAAAGGATTATAAGGGAATTTTAAACAAATTTAGTAAATGAAGGGCCAAACTGAAATTTAGTAAAAAAGTTGAGAAAATAGAGATGAAAATATAGTTTTGTCAAAGAAAGTAAATTTAAGGACTAAAATGAAAGGAAATGCAATTTCATGGTAGAAAATATTAGAAAGAAGAAATGAAGGATAAAATAGTAATTATAAGAAAAGAGATGACAAAAATATCAATTTAGTTAGAAAAGGCGACTTAGATGTTAATTTGGTGGAATACAAGACCTAGATGTCATATTGACGAAAAATAAGACTTAGATGTTATTTTGTTTGAAGTTAAGGATTTAAATTAGATTTTAATAGAGGATGGAAATTTTAAATATAATATGGTAAAAAGGATGGAAACATTAAAGGACTAACAGTGGAACTTGTATTACATAAGAATTATGTTCATATCGAGATCTGAATCATACAATCAATAAACTTAGAAAAATTAAATGTCTAAATTATAATAAGAACAAAAAAAATAAAGTAAAATTGATAAATAAGTTAAGGGTTAGACAAGGACCATTATATAAATAAATAAAAATGCAGCATTACTAGTGTAAATTTATTTTGAAATTATAAGTGACAGGGGTTAGATAACAAAAAGGAGAAAATGTAAGAACATAAAGATAGTAAAGACTAAACGGTAATTTGAAAATAAAAATAAAAATAAATTTATTTAAATGAAATTTTATATAGTTATATCCATCACTAGGCAATAATATTATTTAGCGCGTGATTTATTTGACTGCGCGTAGGGACCGATATTGAGAACGCAATGAAGAAGGAGCGAAATAGCATTTACATGTGTCATATGTGTAGTTATGAAGTCTAGATAACACATGTATTATGTTCTAGATACATGGCTAATAATGTATTATGTTGTGTTGTGGATGTAGAATAGTAGTGAAATTATTTATATGTATATATATCAAAGTATGTGTATGAAATTATGTATTTGTGTTGAAATGGTGAGATGGATGATTTTAGAAGTGCTATGAATTCTAATGGAGTTTTGGAGGTGGAGGTTGCCTTTTGGGATTGTCAATTTACCAATTTACAGGTTTGGACAGTACAGTTTACAAGCTGTTATGCTGTCGAATTTTATACCAACGGAATAGTAACTAAGAGACATCGTTAGTAATAATATGCCATGTACAGAAAATATGAATGATATTAGGGTTTTACATTAAGTGGTATCAAAGCAAGGTTTAGACGGTCTTAATATTGAAATAAACATACCAGTATGGATGAATATTTGGGTCAGTATATGTGCATGCCATAAAGGAATAAGTGAACTCAATATTGAACTTTACATGTCCCTTTTAGGTGTTTCAAGTGATAGTTATAACTTTTGGTCTTAGGCAAATGAGTGAGATGGTGAGCGATGATAAGAGTAGGGCCCCAACTAGTCTAGCAGTAAATGAAATGACTCTCACTAGTTAGTCTTGCCAACCCAGCTAGTATACTTTGCCACCAGCTCGACACTTCAGCTAATTGTATGTATATTTGCATTTCTTCATATATATATAAACCTTTACACACACGAACATATAACATATATATACAGTCATACAACATACTCGCACAATCTACATCACATGATATATCCATGCATTAACCATTCATACAATCATATAATTATAAAAGTTGAACAATA
Source organism: Excoecaria agallocha (assembly GCA_037975025.1). Taxonomy (NCBI): domain Eukaryota; kingdom Viridiplantae; phylum Streptophyta; class Magnoliopsida; order Malpighiales; family Euphorbiaceae; genus Excoecaria; species Excoecaria agallocha. The sequence goes on along the minus strand of CM075813.1, from coordinate 9,403,351 downwards.
AACCTGAAATCATTTTTGGGGTAACTATAAAAGTACAGTATAGAAAAATTTGAAAGCATATGAGTGTTAAACCTACCTAGGCCAAGGAAATCCAAGCATAGGTGACCTGGTACGATTTGAGATAAAATTAAGCTTAAATGGGCCCTTAAATCAAACGGAGAACATTTTACTCGGTACTATAAAAAGGGTTGACCGAAAGTTTGATCAAGCCTTAAAATATTATAAAAATCTTTAAAAATTATTTTAATCAAATAGATCCATTATAAATAGCATAAATGAGCTATTGAAAGTGAAAAATAAATTTTCCAATAGTTTTAAAATTTTGAATTTTGTAATGGCCAATTATGCCTTTGGAGCTAGAAGTATAATGAAAAGATATCGAAATGACTTGAAATTTTCAACATAATCTTCTATATATGTTATTATACATGATGAAAAATTTTAGAGCATTCAGATAAGCAAAACATTAGGTTTAGAAAAACTATAAAAAAACCAAGGTTAAATTAATTAATTGGCTTAATTGCCATATTTCAAATATCATAGGACATAAATATCATTAAAAATGAGCCATAATCACCTACATACAGCAGCATAGCTTAAAGAGGTGTAAGGACCAATGAAATGGAGATAAGTGGTTTAAAAATAAGCCATTGGATCAAATAGTAAATGGATTAACCTTAGCCCTAGATTTTGTGGCCTTAAAGGTAGACTAGAGAGGTCTAAAATCATTTGTAATTTTGCCTAAAATTCTATAAATATCCTCTTTCTTCTTTGAGAAATTCGAACCTACACTTTCTTAGCCATTCCACCATTTTCTCTTTATTTCTTCTTTCTCTCAGCATATCTCAACCTCAAATTTCACCCATACCCATTATAAATCATCCTTTTGAACTTGTAAATTAGTATGGAGATCAAGGAAGCTTGGAGATGGAGAATTTTTAGTGAGAGAAAATAACCTTAAAAAAGTGAATTTTTGAGTTTTTATTAGAATTAAATGGGAAAAATTGTTATAGACATATAGAGCATCATGAGTAGGATTATTTAGTAGCAATTAGATGATTAAATTCATAGCATAAGCTTAATAATTCTTCCTTCCTAAATTTGGCCAAAAGAGGAAATCAAAGGATAAGAGAAAAACAAAGAGGATGAAGGAAGGAAAAAGTAAGAATAAGTGATTTCAAGCTACCAAAAGGTTAGTAGATACAAATTACATTCTATTTCATTTAATTTTTGAATTTTGACATGAAAGTTTCATTGTGTAACTAAGTAAATTTAAAGAATAATGGGAAATAATTTAAGATAACTTAGTAAAATGATGAACTAACGTGAAATTAGAAAGAATTAAACACTAGGTGGGAGAACTAGTAATGGCCGAATGGTATCCTAAATTGCATAATGTGTTATTTTGTTGTTAATTGATATATTAAACATAAATTGAGTAATATCATGATGAATGATTTGAGCTTAAAATAATATATGGACACCATATTCATCATGTAACACAATGATGTACATAAAGGAAATAAACTAGTAATGCTGAAATTTAAATGTACATTAACATAAAGGCCTAAAATAATCATTAAATCATGTTAAGCATGATAATACATGAAAAACCATGATGAAAATATGAGAAGATATCTTGGCCGAATTATGTAGTATATTGAACACTATGATAATTTGATAATATTTGGCACATTAGGCATAACATGTGTATTATTAACTAGAATAAAAACTATACAAATGAATTAAGCATAAAATAATATATAGATATGATGGTCATCAAGTGAACATAATGGTGTATATATGTATAACTAAGAAATAATAAGGTACCATGGATGAATGATAACATATAATCCTATAAAGTAAATTTAAAAACATATAAAGCATGAAAAACAAGAAATCACGTGGCATGTTGGAATTCTTGTTGAGGCCGAATGGTACTTCTTATGGAAATGACATATTTCTATCATGGTTGAATGTTATTCAATATGTACATTATGGCTTTACATGAAAGATGGATGTATGCATGAAGAATGAGATAGTAAAACATGATACATAACTGAAATGACATAAAGTTTGGCATAAAAATATAATATCAAATAAAATAATTAGTTACCTTTAGTGTACGGTAGGTAATCTAGGACCTTAGCATATAATGGCTAGCATTAGGGACCCATATATTGCGGTAGCATTATGAGATCATACATACAATACTGAAGGATGGCTATGCTAAAGTAGTCACGTAATAAACAGTCATACAATGTATTAATATAGTCATATAGTCCTCATCTTACATATCCAGTTCGAGAATTTTAACTGTTCACCACTAAGGGTAAAACAATAAATATACAAAAAATAAGAATTAAAAGATAAATCACACAAAAAGAATTCCATTAAGTTAATTAAATAAGAAATAATGTAAAAAATGTGATTAATGATTTCAAAAAGGATAAAAATTTAAATATATAAGAAAATAAGGATAAAATGATAAATCATGCATGAAGCATACCATAAAGTTAATTAAATAAGAAATGATGTGAAAAATATATTTAATAGTTCAAAAAGGGTAAAATCATAATTACATGAGAAAATAGGGACTAAAATGTAAAGTATGCAAAAAAAGTAATAAATGTGATTAAACGAGTAGTAAATTGAAAAACATTATTTATGGACTAAAAAAGGGTAAAAATGAAATTACATGATAAACTAGGGGTAAAATCATAATTTGACATTAATAAGGTGATTAAAGAAGTTAAAATTGTCAAATAAGTTAAAAAGGGTAACATTGTAAATACTAAAAATTTTAGGAGCTAAAATGTAATTTACCATCTCATGAGAAAATATAGGACCAAAATGTAAATTTTACACTCAGAAAAGGAATAAAAGTCAAAGGAAGCATAAGGAGTCAAAAATTAAGGTCAAACGAGGTCAAAATATAATGAATAAAAAGTTTAGGTATCTAATTGTAATTTTACATGCAAGTAGAAATTATGTAAAATTTAATAAAAAAAATGCTATTACATAAAGAGATTTTGAAGAAAAAAGAAAGTAAATTGAGTAGTAAAAATGAAATAAAATATACAAAAGAGTAAACATGGGTGAGATGGTCAATAAATAATAAAATTTCAGATAGAAAAGGAATAATATGGAATTTTGAACAAATTTAATAAATGAATACCAAAATTATAATTTAGTTAAAACGTTGAGAAAATAGAGATGAAATTGTAATTTTGGCAAAGGAAGTAAATTTATGGACTAAAACGAAAGGAAATGCAATTTCATGGTAGAAAATATTAAAAGAAGAAATGAAAGATAGAACAGTAATTATAAGAAAAGAGACGACAAAAATGCCAATTTAGTTAGAAAAGGATTTAGATGTTAATTCAGTGGAATACAAGACCTAGATGTCATAATGAGGAAAAATAAGACTTAGATATTATTTTTTTAGAAGTTAAGGATCTAAATGAGATTTATACAGAGGATGGAAATTTTAAATATAATCTGGTAAAAAGGATGGAAACATTAAAGGACTAACAGTGGAATTTGTATTACATAAGAATATGTTCATATCGAGATTTGAATCATATAATTAGTAAACTTAGAAAAATTAAATGTCTAAATTATAATGAGAACAAAATAAAATTAAATTAAGCAAAATGAATAAATAAGTTAAGGGTAGGATAATTGTTAAAGAGTATGCCTTAGAGCCCACGTAGAAAGGGATGTATTTCATGTATATGAATTCATGTTGTTAATGAAAAAAGGCACCATTCATTTATTAATGCTATGTTTAAATACTTGTGTTTGTTTACATTAAATTAATGAATGAAGTGCTAGATATTATAAATACAGTGCAAAGGCAATCATGAAAGTGTTCATGATGTGAGATGTCTATTGCATGCAAATGTGATAATATCTACATATTCCTTGTTATAGTATTAACAAAATAGGACATTGTTAATGCGGACAAACTAGCATATGTTATGCTTCTTTGAATAGTTCAAGTAGTAGTTCTCATAATTGTGATTATGGGAGATGATCAAAGCTAACATGTGGATGCTTGTTAGAAGAACAAGTTCATTGAAGACCTACAAAAAGAATCCTCACATGGATATTAAATTTATATCAGTGAGAAATCTCTTCATAGTAGTGGTGCAAGTATCCTTAGACTTAAGATCACCAAAGTTATCTTAAGTGGTAACTGTTATACTTTAACTCCATAACTACTTACCTCTATCTAGGGGTGAACATAGTTAGAAGGTTGGGTATATCATAACCTACTTGAAGATAGTTGAGTAATCAATAAATGATTCACCATCCTAGATTTATTAGGGGAAGTTATGTCACATGATTTTATAATTCTCTTGTTCAGAGAATCTATGGCCAGAGTAATATGCCAAGGTGGATAGGGATGCATAAAGGGCATTTTAGGAACAATGATTAAATTAATAGAGCATACATAATTAGATTCATATGAGTTGTTATAAATCCATACTCAGAATCTAATCAAGATAAGAGTGGTGAAAGGAGTAATTGCACGGTAACTGTTTCTATGGAAGGGTATAGTCAAAACTACTTGACTTTCTTGATATTTGGGTAGTCATAATGCTTAGCTAGAGGCCGCTCATGACTTGTATAATACTGTATCATAAATATAAACAAGAGATTGATAAAATGATTTAAAAAGGTTTAAATCATATAAGTTTTGAATGGAACTTTTAATTACATATTACACTGCCAATATCAATAGGAACCCAATAGGTCACACACATATAGAGTAAAGGATCAAATGGTGAAATGAAAATGATAATAATATTTGATATTATTATGGGAGAAGAAAAATAAATAAGAAAATAATTAATTAAAGAGTTTAATTAATTATGCAGAAGTTGAAATGTTCGCAGAACTTTTTAGAAATATTTTGCAAAATAGACCTAATTGAAATATTTTATTTCATAATTAAATATTATTGGAATATAAATTTTATAAGGCTGATATAATATTAATAGGTTCATTGGAGAAATAATCAAAGGCCCATAAAGTTGGTTTCTACACAGAAGCCCACTAGAGAATGACTTTCACGTAGAACCCCATACAGAAGGCCTTAGAGGCCTAATTTTTGAACTAAAATATATTAAATATATTTCATAAGTGTTATGGAGCCTATATATTTAATTTGGTTGGATTTAGAAATGATTTGGATAATTAAATCTAAGTGTATGCATAAATGGCCTAGTTTATAGGTTATATGCACGGTCCTTTATAAAAGTGCTTGGATTGGATTTTAATTAAGTCCAAATGAATTAGTAATAATTTTAGAAGCCCATTTAATATTTGTACAATAATTTTTAAAGAGCCCAATCCCATTATGAAGTTAGATTTTTTAACCTAGCTAAAAAATCCAAAATAAAGGGATTTAGGGTTAAGAGTTTTTTTTTTTTTTAATTTTTCTTCTTCCCTAGTCGCCACCCTCCTTGCTAGCTTCAAGGGAAATTTTGGCCTCCTTGAGTTCCCATGTTAATTGGTTCATTTGATCCTTCTCTTGTGTGGATTATGATTGGAGGTGTTTAATTTTGGACACTGTGATTTCCGACAACCCGGTGAGAAGGAGAAACAACTGTTCAACAAAAATCAAAGGTGATTTTCTTATTCTCATTAATATTTACATTGCATATTGATATACTTTTTCTAAAAGCTTAAATACCGCAAGTATACGGTGTACCGGTTATAATACTTTAGATATCGATCCCACGAAGAAATGTTGATTGAAATTACCCACTATTACTACTCAATTTTAATCTTGTTTACGACGCTTATAAGTGAAAATTAATTCTAAACTACTCTATTGTATAAATTAATTAAATCTCAGTTAAATATAATAAAAAAAGACAGTAAAGATAATGAAATTCAATGATCATGCACTTGTTACCATTATTTTAATTAATATGTTTTAATCTTATTAGTAAGCCAAGTGGGAATATATTTCTAATCCACTCTCTTGACATGAATTATAATGCCTAAAACATGCAATTAAAGTGCTAATTCTCAACTCTCGTTAATGAACTAGTATGTCTTTAATTACTCATTTTAAGATTAACTACCAACCTATAGCAATTATCTCCACATGTGATCTCTCAAAATATGCTTTGATAATGAATTTTCTATTAACTTTCAATAAGACGTTGCTCTCGCTAACTCTCTTATTTATGACCATTATGATTATTTTCAGAGAAGGAATTGCCATCTAAGGTCTTTTACCTTAACCTATAATGATACTAATAAAATTTCAATAGCAAATTCTACATTCAAGATCAATTATGTAAATGGAAAATAGTAATTGTTCATATATAATCAAATACCAAAAATAACATTCATTTAAAGTTTACAAGGAAGAAATAAAATTAAGAAAAAGAAGAAGGGAATATCTCAACCCTTTTCCCTTCACAAAAAGTATCTTATCCCTTGCTTGTCTTCTTCTTCAAGACATGAAAATTAAACAAAAAACACTAAAGAAAACTATTGTTCTTAAGATCACAAAATCAAAATCCAAAATTTCTCCCTCCTTCAAAATTTTGTTCAACTTGATATATATATGTATCTCGAAAAAGAGATGTCCCTTCAGAAATGACTCTTCACAAAAGTTACAATTATTGATAAAAAAATGCACCTCTTCAAATTCAACTTCCTCATCCGCCCTCCGTCGCGCTCGTGACAAGACACGCCCAGGCTTTGGCTTGCTCAACTAGCTGTCGCGACCTTTCGTCCATTGTCGCGCTTGCGACAATGCCCTTGTAGCCCCACTCATTCTCCTTATTCTCCAAATGATCTCCTTTAAGCCCCAAATCATTTCCTTTCTCCTAAAAACAAGCAAAACATCCATAAGCACACAAAACACATAAAAGCAACAAAGTACAAATAAAATAACAAAATAATAAATACTATTCTCAATAAAACTATACATAAAGACAAAATATTTATGAGCTTTTCAAGCTCATATCATATATTCATGGCAAGATCAGAAATATTGGTTAAAAATTTTAATTTCCGCTTATACATGTGATGTATGTAACCGATCAATTTCCAACATGGTATTAGAGCCTGGTTTTACCATGAATCTACAATTTTATATTATTCGCGAAATAGTTTTTATTTTTTTAGTTATTTATTTCATGAACTTTAAAATATCATATTTGGTTGTTTATGAATAAGAAATATTGATTTTTACATGTATGTGATTAAAAAAATAAAACGAAAGAAGAAAATGATTCTTTTATATTAAGAATCATTCTCCAGGCGTAGAGAAGCCTTTTCAATAAAGTTAAGGGGCTGTTCTAAATAAAATTTTAATTGATCCACTCTAAAATTATTTTGATGATAATTTATGTGTTTAATATGTGATATTAAGCCATAGGATCACACAAAATTAAAATCGAACAGGTTTTGCATGAAAATTAGTTTAATCGAAAAGTTCAATAAATTGGTGTTCTTTATGTATTCTTGGTAAGTTCATGTTTAGAATAATTTTTAATCTTCTAAATCTGATATATTAATGTGTTTTTAATTAATTAGATTAATTAAAATGGTCTTGAATTACATTAAAGCCACTTATTGGGCTTAATTATGTATACATATTTGATTTAAATTAGTAAATGACTTGGTGGACCCAAGGAGCTCATTTAATTTAAATATTATAGACTTTAATTAAGTTTATTAATGGGTTTTAAGGGCTGAAGTGGGATTGGCTCATTCCAAAGGCTCAAATGGTCCAAAAGATACAAAACTAGTTTGTGTCTGAACACACTTTTGGGTTTAATTTATAGGTTTCATCCTACCCATTGCTTTAAACCCAAAATTGATTCTTTAATTATTTAATATGATTAAATAATTAAATAATCAATTAATAATTAATTGGATTGATAATTAAGACAAGAACACATGCATGCAAAATGTTGCCTAAATTGGAAAGTTTGCAAAATGGAAAAAATTTCCTAATTTGAACACATTATTAAAATAACTCAAAAATAAGTTTCAAGAGTTGAAACATAGTTTGTATTCCATTATATGGTTTTATTTTTATGCATTATAAATGCATATAAGGGTGTATGATTGTCATGATGGATAGTTATGGACAAGGCCTGATGTGATTGATCATAATACATGTTTTGGCCCATTGAGGACTTTTATGTCCTAGCCACTTGTTTTTGGTTTTTATTTTCTTTTCAAATTCTAATAAGTAATTAGATTACTTAAATTAGTGTTAGAAATAGATATGGAGACCACTATCAAGGAGCAAGATGGGCCGGATGGAGATCCAACAAGAATTAAGATAATGTAATTATTTATATTTGTTTGAATCATGCATATTTACCTAGGTTTGACCTTTTGATTTCCCTCTTGGCTTGGGGAGGTCAATATAGTAAAGTACATAACTATGCCATATTTGTATGGTTATATTTATGCGATAGATATAAGATGGATACCAATGTATGCCAATCATGTATGATGAGACTTAATTAACTAAAATCCTTCAAACTAATACTAAGGTATATAAGCTTTCCATTAATTAGAGAAGAACCAAAGTTCTTTATAGTATGGGTTGTTAACAACAATTAAGCTCACATTGTATCAAATATGTTCAAATCTAATTAAATGGGCCATCTTAGCTAGCCTATTAGCTTGTTGACCACAATCAAGGCTAATGGTTTTAGAGGCAAGATTAGGGAATGTATATATGATATGCATGTATCAAGAGTTGATAACCTAATGATCGAATAATTATGTAAAGATACAATTAGTATAGAGATACTTATCTTTCAAGGGTATGGATTTTGAATTGTTGACCACAGTCAAGGTCAAATTTCATATCAAGGATTGAATGTTATCCCACTAAGAAAACCATCGGATTTTCTCGGGTTATATAGTGAGAACTATTGATTTGTAATAAAATAGTGGGAGTAAATTGATTAATTAAAGACCTAATTAATGCATACATATATATGAAAATACTCTCATATATTTTTCTTTTTTACATCTAGGTCATCATTATGAGCATATCAAATATAAACATGTGATCAATCTTGGATAACAAGCTGGTTGGTAGCAATTATTCTTATTGGATCAGATAAGTGAGAATTATTCTCAGAGCTGAAAAGATCCATTATGTCTTTGATAAAGATCTATCACCAATTCCATTAGATGATGCCAATGATAATATCAAGGACATTTATCATAAATACATGGAGGATAGTGAAGTAGTGGCATGTCTGATGCTAGGTGCTATGTCCTCAGAGCTTCTAAAGCAACATGAGATGATGGGTGTTAGAACTATCATTTTTCATCTAGAGGAGTTTTATGCTTATCAAGCTAGAACTGAGCAACATGTGATTTCTTGAGCTCTATTTAGCTGTAAAATGGTGAAAGGCACTTCGGCTGCTACTCATGCATTAAAGATGTATGGATACATTAAGTATTTGAGTAGATTTGGCTATGTAATGGATAATGATCTATACATAGATTTATTATTGTACTCAATGGCTCTAACTTTTGCAACTTTTGTGCTTAACTTCAACATGAATAAGATCCAAGTAACTATTCCTAAGTTAATCAATATGCTAAAAATAGCTGTTGGATCCTTCAAGAAGGATTCAAAAAGTGTCATGGTTATCACTTCTACTAAAGGCAAGAAGCAATAAAAGAAGAAAAAGACCAAGGCACACCTAAAGCATGGTGGGATCTTCAAGAAGAAGGTTGCTAAGAAGGAGAATCCCAAAGGAACTTGCTTCCACTATGGGAAAGATGGTCATTGGAAGCATAATAAGGCTTATCTAGATTCTCTCAAGGAGAAGAAGCAAGCTGATGCTTCTACTTCAGGTATTCATATGATTGAAATTAATACTTATTCTATTGCTTTAAAAATATCTTGGGTATTAGATATTGGATGTGGATCTCATTTGTGTAATGATTTACAGGGGCTTAAAAGTAGTAGAAGAGTTGGAAGGTAGAAATATGTCTACAATTAGCTACTGGACAAAATATCTCTACAACAGTTGTGGGAACTTATCATTTACCTCTTCCAAGTGGATTAATAATGGAGTTAAATAATTATTATTATGTTCCAACATTATCTAAAAGTATTATTTTTTTAGTTGTTTATTAAATGATTATGACATTTCTTTAAAGGATAAATGTTGTTACATTTTTAAGAACAATATATTTTATGCTAAATCTATCATTGAGAATGGTATATTTGTTCATGACTTAATTAAAGAAGTACATAATATGGATACCAAGAGAATGAAATAAGATAATCTAAACACCTCATATTTATGGCATTGTCATTTAGGCCATATAAATGAGAAACGCATGACCAAATTACACAAGTTAGGTGATTTGGGATCATTTGATTATGAATCATTTGATATATATGAATCTTGTTTATTAGGAAAAATGACAAAAGCTCTCTTTATTAGTAAAGGAGAACGAGCTAGAATTATTTTGGACTTAATACATTCAGATGTATGTGATCCAATGACTACACATGCCAGAGGAGATTTGTAAGGACCCAATCATGACCCTAATCGAATTATTATTAATTAATGAGGATTCCCGTTAATTAAGGAAAATTTGGATTATTTTGCAATTATCAAGGTTAAGTCCCAAGAGGGGTAATTTGGTAATTTCAGCATGTAAGTATATGAGTTGAGATAAATTAAATTAAAGAAAAGGATACAATTGAAGTGAATTAGAGAGTCTTGGGGTTAAGTTGGAAGAAATTGAAATAATGGGGGTTTAATTGTGCTTAAGGGCAATTTGGGGAATTCCTTGGAAAGATATTTTCCCCACTCATTTATTTTAGGATGCTTGGGGAGATGGGGGATTGGAATTCTCTCTCTTGGTTACGGGATTGAGGAAGAAAAACTAGGGTTTTGGGTGTTTCAATCTCATGAAGGTAATGTTTTCCCTTTAAGATCTCTTCTTCTTTCTTTTCTTTTTAATTTGTCATTTCTTTGGTGATGAGAGATTTCAAGATCTTGTTGTCATCATGTGTTAGGAAATGAGGGAGAAAGGGAGCTATATCAATGGATGTAGAAAGAGTTCAAGCTTGAATAATAGGTATGGGATTGGTTTTGGAAAAGTTACTGTATATATTTTCCCTCTCATGTTGCATTGTTTTCTTTGAGAGATTAAGGGTAAATCTAGTAGGTGTTGATGATTATAACATGATTAGTAACTTTCCATGACAAAAACACCTTTCTAAGTTTATATGTCCGTAGATACTAGAGGATAGAGAGAGCATGAATAGAAAACCATATGCATCTGCAATTGGTTCTATCATGTATGCTATGTTATGTACACGTCCAGATGTAGCATTTGCTTTGAGTTTCATAAGCATATTCTAATCCAATTTTTAAGGAGAGCACTAGGTAGCTGTCAAGAATATCCTTAAATACTTGAGAATGACTATGGATATATTCTTGGTATATGGAGAGGGTAGTTTGGAAGTAAATGGATATACTGATGCCAGCTTTCAATCTGACAAAGATGACTATAAATCATAGTCTGGTATTGTGTTCATAATTGAAATAGGAGCAGTTAGTTGGAAAAGTTCCAAATAAGAAACAATTACTTATTCCATGACAAAAGTTGAGTACGTTGCTACTTCAGAGGCAGCCGAAGAAGCAGTATGGATCAAAAAGTTCATATTTGAACTAGGAGTGGTGCCTAGCATTATTGATCTGATTCCTTTATATTGTGATAACAATGGAGCCATTGCACAAGCAAAGAAACCGTGGTCTCATCAGCGGTCTAAGCATGTTCTCAGATGCTACCATCTCATAAGGGAGATAGTAGCTAGAAATGATGTGAAGATAGAAAGGGTCCCTATAGATGATAATGTGGTGGATCCCCTCACTAAGGCACTTTCTATGAACAAGCACGATCACCATATAAATAACATGGGTTTAAGACATATGAGTGATTGGCTCTAGTGTAAGTGGGAGATTATTAGAGAGTATGCCTTAGAGCCTACGTAGAAAGGGATGTATTTCATGTATATGAATTCATGTTTTAATGAAAAAGAGGCACTATTCATTTATTAATGATATGTTTAAATACATATGTTTGTTTATCTTAAATTAATGAATGAATTCCTAGATATTATAAACATAGTGCAAAGGCAATCATAAAAGTGTTCAAGATGTGAGATGTTCATTGCATGCAAATGTTGTAACACCCTAATCCATCAAGCATGCATAATCATCAATACTAACATAACTCTACTAAAGATCAGGCAGAAATAATAATAATAGTACAAGCCTTAATTACATGCCACAATATAACTAAATCAAACTCTAAAATAAGGAGACATAATATCAATGGCCTTCATTGCACTAAGAAATCATCTAGGATAGCTGAAACCTGCTAGATCTTCTCTTCAATATGGATCGAGCCATAATAGCTTTCAACCAAAGTGGAGCTTATTCAAAAACCTACACGGATAAACAAACCCGTGCTAAGCTATAAAGCTTAGCAGGAAACAAAACTTTATGGATAAGGTCTTAACAAAATATCATCAATACACTACAATCTTCATAATTAAAATAAACATATATGTCTGCAGTATTAATCATTTTATAATGAACATTTCAGAGGAATCTTCAACCTTAACGATACTAATATACTTACAATAATGTAGAGCATTTTGTGAACTTGCCTAGTTCCTGAAGACTTTTCAAATTACTTTTATTATTAACTCTCTTACTTGATAAACTCACATAATTTATAAACCTCTTATTCCTTTCATTCATGAATCCCGAGCTCGTTATTACTGATAGTACAAACTCGAATCATATGCATTTAATCCTGTTAGTTACATAAAATATGCATTTAATGTTCATTCAAAGCGTAAGGAGTGTATATGCCATGTAACTTCTAGAAAAGATATCGCTAGGCAGGATTAGTTCACATATATCATGCAATCATAATTATAGAATACAATTATAACTCATAACTTCTGCTCACAACCATGTGTTCCTTAATACAGTTTTATTATGGCAACTAAATGTCAACCAATATCATATTATATCATACACTATCCTTTGGCTTATGTCAGAGTTGTTGGTGTGCACATGCATGTGTAAACATTTATATGTATTGACTAATCAGTTTTACATGCAGTTATAGAGAACAACATTACATATCATGATTACCCGAGAAGGTCCAATTATCACATACATACATTTCATAAATTCCAAAGCATATGAAACTCATTGTGTATGTTAAAGCCCAAACAATTCTTGTTATAATATTGTACGCATTCTACCATAGCTTGGCAAACAAAACATCGAAGATATACATTTCAATAATTTCATTTCATTGAAACAATTATAGCAAAAAAGGAATTATGATAAGGTATTATAATAGGCCATCCATCATGCTTATATTATATAAGTGAAGCAATCGATACCTACTTCTTTATTTCGAACACATTCTTAATCTTTAATCATTAATAGTCTGCCTAAGTACTAGTTCTAAGGGTGGATAACGGGAGCACTAGATACCCAAAGATATCAAATGATGGACCCAAAAGGGCCGAACTATGGTTCCATAAAGGAATAAACAATGGATCCAAACAGGTTCAGCTATGGTTCCGTAAAGGAACAAACACTGGACCCAAACGGGGTCAACTATGGCAGCTGCAACTGTATCCCTTTAGGCATGCCTATCCAATCCACAACTGAACTAAGATTCGCAGGCTTTACCAATATTCTGAACATCTTTGATTCAACATATTCCTCTTTACTTAGTACTTCATCTTGCTTAAAGCCACATTCGTATAAAAAAGAACATTATTCCGTCATAGATCAATAGTGAGCTTTAGGCTTTAATACATATGGATGCCAGTCATATAAACACATAGTTGCATCAATATTCATTCATCTATATCACAGTAGTCGCATGATTATGAAAACATAATGGAATACAACCTTTTATTAATATATCTTGTCATAATCAACATTATAGGGGAGTTCCATAAGGCAATATGAAAGTATGGTTCTTTCTACTAAAAGTCTTCATAAAGTTAAATGCATGCCCATATACATATAAATGCAACTTGAATCACGGCAATACATGCTTTGGATATTCATACTTATTCACATATTAAATCAGACTACTTATCAAAGCATAGATACATCAACAATAAATATTGCATTTATCTACTTCATTGACAGTTCTCAATGGCATACCTTGTTACTGTTTGCCATGAGTAGCTTCCATATCATATCATAGATATTCATATCAACACACAATCACTTTAACAATATTTATACATCTATGAGCACTATAATAAGACAAATATATTAATTTCATCCAAAGGTCAACACTTGTTCTTAGTTAAGTCCTTAGTTCACTTTTATAGTCTATTAGATAATAGACAACAGGTTATATACCCTAGCATGGTCATACATGTATCAATTCATCTTACCTGTACTTTTTATCTTCTAATATTTCACACTCAGGTACATTTATGCAAGATTATTCCATCTTATATGTCAGCACACTACTTGTGGTTATAAATTTTACATATTAAAACACATTGCATCATCAAACAGTCAAGCATGTTTCTTTATATCAAGGCTAGTCACTACCTTCCATTATGACTTAAAGAATAACTTAACTTCTATGGTCTCATGACTAAGCATAAAAAGGCAATGTCCCATCTATTTAACTTAGAATTAAAACCTTGCAACTATCATCTCATGGTCCCTAAGCCATATCATAGTATTTTAATATCATGCAAAGACACAGCAATGCGTAACATTAGGGCAAGATAATTTACTTTAATAGGTTAAATACCTAATACGACCTTATATGGCATGACCGAATTCTAGCAAGTGTACTAGATCAGCTAGTAATATAGGGAAATAAGATTATGACCCAAAATATCGAACCCAAGGGAAAGTTGTGCTTGTATGTGCTATTTCAATTTCAAAACCAATTTTTGTGTGTAAAAGACAAAAGAAATCCAAAAGTTGTGATGATTGAAGTTTTTAAAACTAAAACAAACTAAAACAAAATAAAGAGTTAAAATAAATAAAGATCTAATAAAAGCAAGTAAATTGAGTGAGGTAAAAATCAATATTAAAAACAACTTTCACTAAAGAACTATCCACCTTAACAAATATTGCTATGACTTAAACAAAAGAAAACATACAAGTGATTATGAAGAATTCAGTTTAATAAACCCAGATAACTTTATTCAAGATTATCATTCCAAACATCAAAATTTTCTTATTCAGATAAACTTAACACTTAGCATAGAGAACTGAATTAACTCTCCTAGATGTCTATTAAAACCTTTCTCAAGAGATTTAACTTTCACCTATTCTTAGTTACACTTTTCTCAATCTTAACTTACTTAAATCAACACACAATTATAGCTTATTCAGATTATAGTCATGCATTAATCCAAATAAATTAACCTAAGAGCATGCAAGTCAATAATCAACTCAAATCAATTAATTAACCAATGCTTAATCAAGTTAAAAATCAACTTAAATTTGAGTAAAGACAAGACTATGTTTAAGAACTAAGAAATAACCAACTTGTATTGAATTGAAGAACAAACTCAAGTCATAACAATACAAGTTAAGAGTTCAAGTATCCTTTAGCAAAAGTTAAAGAAAACTACTCACAAGACATTCTTAAAATTAAAACAAAGTTTGAAGAAAAACAGTAAAAACTAAGTAACGTAAAAACAAACTTAAAGAGAATAATGCTTAATTCTATAGTTGATCTTTCTAATTGATCTCCTTTCTCTGATGTTTTTGACTGCTATTTATAGGGAAAAATCGTAGTAGATTTCATCTTAAACTCCAGACATAGAATAGGAAGTGAACTCTGCTAAAACAGGAAGCTCGAAAATCCTTCGCGAAGTGGGAGTAGGAATCACGTGGCCACGCCCTTCCATATTCATTTTCTACACGTGGTCACGTGTCTTCAAGTTCTTCCTCACACGTGGCCACGTGTGAATTATGCCTTCCCTCACACGTGGTCACGTGTCTTCAATGCTTCCTTCAATTTCTCTTTCATGTGGCCACGATTGAAAGTAGCTTAACCCTTCACGTGGCCATGTCTTCCAAGTTTTATGTCTTCACATGGCCATGGGTAGAATTCTTCACTGATTTCACGTGGTCACGTGAAAAGCTTCTGGACTGAACGCTCGTTTTCTTGCATCAACTTCCAATATTTGCACTTTTGACCCTAAACTTTGCCCTTTTTACAATTTAAGTCCTTTTATATCAATTTTATCCTGAAAATCAAACAAAATATGAAATTAACCTTTAAAACATAAATATTAACAAATTAACTCTAATTTAACCTAAATAAAACCAAAATAACTAAATAACAAAACTAAAAACATATCAAAAACTATATATAATTCACACTTATCAAATACCCCACACTTAAACCTTGCTTGCCCTCAAACAAATTAGAACAATCCCACCTTCAAAACCATCAAACTTGTACAAAGATATGCAATTTCAAAACCAAACTTAGCATTCTAACAAAAGCACTTAATATAATCTCTAAATAGATCAACTTCGTACAAGAGAATATAAGTTAGTTTCCTTGAGTGTGTGCAAGACCAAATCATTTTAAGCAATTTTGAAAATCAAAACATCAACACAACTAGATAATGAAGTACAGAATAAATGAATGCATAATCATACAATCGATTTCGCACTTGAAACTCTAGAAACACAATAGGCCTCTCCTTTAGCACCGGAACCCGAAGGTCATCTCCGCTAAACAACTCAAAACAAGCTTAAAATCACTTAGGTCTTTTAAAGGTTGTAATGGGGCTAAGGTATTGGTTAACAAAGAATGGATAAAAGATAATCAAAATGAATAGCCACTCTAAGATAAAATAAATTACTAAACCCCAATAACTTCAACAACATATTTTGCTTATTCTTGCCTCACTTTCAAACTTTCTTTTAAGAGATAATATGCCCTTTTACCAAGAATTCATTTTTCATTCATTTTTCCTTGTACTATCCCACACTTATATTTTTTCATATTTGCTAGCTCTCTTTTTCTTTCTTTTTCCTTTTCTCAAACTTCAAACGTTTTTCTCTTTTTTTTTTCAAATAAACTAGCATTCACAAGTTACTTTGAATAATCTTAAGGTACACAAGGTAGTTTTCTCACTTGATAAGACTTTCTTGCTAAACCCAATAAACTTTTAATCTCCTCACATATCCATTTAATCCTAAAGTGGCCAATTCCATAAGGTGAGATAAAAGCTTTTTAGGTTATATGGTTAAAACATTAGGTGTAACAAGAAAATATTAATGGTACGCCTTAAGCACACCTCATTAGGCTCAAAATGGCTTAACAAAGGACAATTTCATCAAGGTAGGACAAAAGTCTTTAAGAAAGTTTATAAAAAAAATTGTTGCCTAGATCATTTTTTAAGTTGTTTGAGTTGTTCATATGCTTTGAAGGGTGATGAGGAAGGTTCTAGTGTTATAAATTTCTTTACTTCACTACTTCATTGTATTGATTTTTTCTCTAAGTCAAAAATTGGTCTAAGTGCTTTCAAGAATTTGGAAACTAACAAATATTTATCAAGCTGAAGATTAACCTATCTAAAGATTTATTAAACAACATAAATGTCTTCTTGCTAAGCAAAGGTTCAAAACATGCATATTCCATATCCAAGTTCAAATTATTCAAAGTTTTGAAGTCAACTAGGGCAAACTAAGTTCTTATGCAAACTAAGTGAAAAGGTGAGCTACATAAGACTTCAATAAGTTTTACATACTTAAAAAAACAAACAAACTTACAAAAAGCGAAATAAAAGAAAACAAAACACAATACACAAAACAAAACCCGATTCATGAAAAAGAAAAAGAAAAGTTAAAGACAAACTCCCTAAAAGGAGGCTACCCCCACCTCAAAATTTTGCTATCCACAGCAAATGAAGATCTATTTCGGTGGAGGCGGAGGTGGAGGAAACCGCTGCCAAAAGTGGTGGATAAAATGCTCAGTAGTCCTATTGCCCGCCATCACCGTATCTCGTAGCATGTCCAGTCTTCCTTGCATTTGATCTAGCCTAATTTGTTGAGCATCCAAACGGCTACTTAATTGATTAAATGGACCTTCCCATTCAGGAGTTGTAATGTGTGGAAAAGGAAGAGATGATAGGTAGGAGAGAGAGAAAAATGACAAAGAGAGAGCAAATGGTGGTCGGATATGGTGATGATCGGTGGTGAGTGAAAATTCATGGTCAAGAGTGAATTTTTGTGTTAGTCAAACGTGGGCACGGTGAGAACAAAAACAAGATGAAGAAGAAGAAAACAAAATAGCGTGAAGTGTTTTTAAGGCAGAAGTGTGGGACGTGGCCACGTGAAGTTCATAGGAAGAACCACACGTGGTCACGTGTGCCTTTGTTCCTTGCGCATGCGTGGCCACGTGATGGTTACCCTTGAATTTCACGTGGTCACGTGAATTGAAAATGGAAGGGGCAGTATCTTAAGCGGTGGCCACGTGATTGTTTCTCTTGGAATATGCGTGGTCACATGATGTTTAAAAGATAGGGTAGTAACTCCATGCATGGCCACGTGATGTTTCTCTTATGAAATACACGTGGTCACGTGATTTAAATGATCTTGGGACAATGCCTCAACCCGTGGCCACGTGATGGCAAAGGGAAAGCCACACGTGGTCACGTGTACATGCATTTTTCTACCTTAATTGCATTTTTGAAACAAATATGCACAATTAAGCTTCCTTAGATGCAATTTTGCCATTTCAAGCTTTGAAAACACCAATTCTTTTCCAGGAAAAACATGTCTTCATTTTAAAACCTTGTTTATGTACTCTTTTCATGAATCAAAACACACAAAATATGAAAGCACAAAGGCTAAAAAAATAAAAAGAGGGATAGATTAAAAGTTCTGAGTTTTTAAAGTCTCCAGCTAGACTTTCCAAACCATTTTTTAAGTATCTTGAAGAACCATGGTTGCTTCAGCAACCTCTTGTTGTTCGATTTAGTATGGTTTGAGTTGATGACCATCGACTGTAAATTCACGTCCATCCTTTAAGCTTTTGATCGTCACTACACCAAAATTACTGCTCGACATCACTTGATATGGTCCAAGCCACTTCGATTTCAGTTTTCCTGGAAACAAACGAAGACGACTATTATAAAGAAGCACTAACATTCTCGGAACAAAATATTTTACCCTTAAATGCTTGTCATGCCATTGTTTGGTCTTTTCTTTATAAAGTGCAGCATTGTCATATAACCATTGTTGAATTTCATCGAGTTCATTGATCCTTCGTTGAGGTTGCACTACCGGCTTAAAATTGTCCTCCATGGGTGTACAATGTGTGCAATAGCTGGGGCTCATTCCTTTTAAGTCAAATGTTGCCCAATCAATTTGTCTTTTATGCTTCTTGAGGACTTCAATGAGTTTTTGCTCTTCCAAACTTGTCAATAAAGATGAAATAATTACTGGCTCAGCATTATCGTTTAAAAATACATATTTCAAATGAGATGGAAGTGTTTTAAGTTCAGAATCTCCCTTAAGAGGGGACGGTTCATCCTCCGTTTCATCATGTTCACCGTGCTCTTTTTCTAGATTTTGTACCAACTTCATCTCCTTCGCTTCCAACTCTTCCATTTACTTGGGATGCATTATACAACTTTGAATCTCATCATTGAGAATGATTTCCTCTTGTGTTGTGTTGACACATTTGATAAGTGTGAATTATATATAGTTTTTAAATATGTTTTTAGTTGTGTTATTTAGTTATTTTGGTTGTATTTAGGTTAAATTAGAGTTATTTTGTTAATATTTATGTTTATAGGGTTAATTCTGTGTTTTGTATGATTTTCAGGGTCAAATTGATAAAAAAGGGCTTAAAGTGTAAAAAGTGAAAAGTTTTGGGCCAAAAGTGCAAAATTGAAGAAATTAAGCAAGAAAAAGAACTTCTAGTCCAGAGTTTTAACACGTGACCACGTGAAGCTATGTTGGTTTAAGGCACGTGGCCACGTGAAGATGTGAGAAAACATGAACTTAAAGATACCGTGAAGATATGAGGAAATAAGTAAAGGAAACAAGGAAGACACGTGACCACGTGGATTCCTTTGAAGGACCACACGTGGCCACATATGGAAGATTGCCTAGAAGTCCGTGGGCACGTGTATAAATACACAGGGAGGAGCCGTGGCCACGTGATCTGATTCTCCAATTGTGCGAAGGATTTTCGACTTCCTGTTTTGAGCAGAATTCACTTCCTATTTGGTTTCTGCAGTTTTGGAAGAAATCTACCACGTTTTTGCCTATAAATAGAAGGCTTAAACACCAAAGAGAGGATCCAGTTTTAAAATTAGTTTAGGAATTAGATTAATTAGGGAATTTACTATTTAGCTTTACTTCAGTTTTTTTTTACGTTATTTTCTTCAACTTTATTTTAGTTATTAATTATGTTTAGGAAGTAATTTTTCTTCTTTTGCTTGCTAATGGATTCTTGAAATCTTATATTTTCATTGTTATGACTTTGTTTTGAGCTTAATTTCAATATCGGTTGATTATTTCTTGGTTTTAAGCATATTCTTATCTTTGATTATGTTGAGATTGATTATTGATTTATTGAATAAATAACTAAAAATTGGTTTTGACATAGTTAATGATTTGCATGTTCTTGGGTTAACTCTTTAATGTTCATGCATGATTATGTTCCGAAATATGAGATGATTATGTGTTAATTTTATTGGTTAATACTAAGAGAGGAAGAACTAAGAATAGGTGAAAATTAAATCTCTTGAAAAAGGCTTTAATAGACATCTAGGAGGATTAATTCAGATTTTTATGCCAAGTGTTGCAATTGTTCTGAATAAGAGAGTTTTAATACTTGGAATGATAATCTTGAATAAAGTTATCTGAGTTTATTTATCTGAATTCTTCATAATCACCGGTGTTTCTTTTGAATTTAAGTCATTACAATGAAAGTTAAGATGGATAGTTCCTTTAGCAAGAGAATTCCAGTTATTGTTTTGTTTTTAATTCATGTTTTAGCTTTTATTTTGTTTAATTGTTTATTTTGTTTAATTTTTGCTTTTAAATCAAAAACATTTGGGAAACAATCTCGGATTAATTTAATTCATACATAGATATTATCCTTAGCAATCCATGTTCTCTTGGGTACGATATTTTGGGGTCTTAATCTATATTTCCCTATATTACTAGCCGATCTAGTACACTTGCTAGATACCGGTCAAGTTTTTGGCACCGTTTGCCAGGGAACAGCGGTGTTGTTTGTTTAATATCTTTGGTTGAGTTAGTCTGAGATTTTTATTTTTATTTTGTTTTTAATTTGGTGATTGTTCTTTGCAGGAACAATTCTAAACATCTTTCAAGATGATGCAAGATGAGGTCTAAGATTATGAATTGTATCTTTTGAAACAACGAATGAATGATCTACTAAGAGAAAGAGAGGAGATAGAATGATTGCAAAATCCTTATTCATCACCATCCACAGCTGAAGATTCTTATTCTCTTTGGACTTTGAAAGCACAAATGGAAGAATTGAAAAGAGAGAATCAAGAATTGCGATATTCAAAAGAGGCCTATATTTCTGAGAATCAACGTCTTCATAACCAGCTTTTATGTAAGGACGAGCAATTTAGGGCAGAAAAAGAAAGATGGAGGGCCACACAAGAAGCTATTCTCTCCGAAACCAAAAATGTTTATGACTTGCTTATAAGAAAGGAAAGGGAATATTATGCTGAAAAAGGAGAGTTGGAGGCTACATTAAAGGCTCAAGAGGAAAAGTTTAGAATTCAAGAAGAGAAAATAAGGGCTCAAGAGGAAAAGTTTAGAATTCAAGAAGAGAAAATAAGGGCTCAAGAGGAAACAATTAAAAGTCAAGAACATTTATTAAGGGATAAAGAGCATGGAATTGAAAAGTTGGAATCTAAGCTAGAACTTTTGAGGACTCAAGTTGATGGTGGTAAGGAAAAGGAACCAAATCATTCATTTATGGAGGATAAGGAACAAGAGGAACAATTCATATTGGAGGATAAGTCATGTGTTTATTTAGAGGATGTTGGATCTCTAGTGGAGAATTTATCACCAAAGGAGCAAGAAGGAAAGGATTCTCAAGTAGAGATACTGGATTCAGTCCGCTTAGAGAGATTATTTAGGCTAGAAGAGCCGGTAGAGTTCGTGATAAATGAGCCAAAGGATGAGTCATATTTTATTGAAGATATGGAGTTTCCAGCATTGATAAACTATGACAAGTTTCTTCTACTAATGGGAGAAAAATGAGGAGCAAATTTCGGAAAGACCTATATTTGGATCACAAGCTTGACCTCCCGAGAGTAACAAGAGTCAAGCTGGGACTCAATAAACCAGAACTTCTTCTCTAACTCTTCTCTTTAAATTTTCATTTTTTATGTTTTGCATGTTATTTGTTTTGCTATTGTTTTTATTTTTTAGTTTAAGGTCTAATGCATGTTTGTTATTTGTTTGTGTCTTTTAATTCATGAGTTTAAGATATGGGTTTGAACAAAAAGCTACTTCTAATGATTTTTATGCTTCATGATATAAATTTGGGATTAGTAAGAGCTTTTAAAGGAATTAAAGACCTAATATGATTTTTGAGGTAAGTGAAATTGAACTTGTCAAAGATT
Source organism: Excoecaria agallocha (assembly GCA_037975025.1). Classification (NCBI taxonomy): domain Eukaryota; kingdom Viridiplantae; phylum Streptophyta; class Magnoliopsida; order Malpighiales; family Euphorbiaceae; genus Excoecaria; species Excoecaria agallocha. The sequence goes on along the minus strand of CM075813.1, from coordinate 9,380,643 downwards.
TATGAGTTGGTTAGATGTGAGTTTGATTTTAAGCTTCAAGAACTTAGCATGTCTTGAGTTAAAAGTGGACTACAATTAGAATTTAATTGATAGATGTGCATATTATTGCATAATTTAATTGTAGCTTGGAAAAAAGGAAATGCATAAATAAGTGAGTATGAGCTGTAATTGGTTTATATGGTTCAATGCTTGGTTTACATTGTTAATGTGATTGATTGAAAATGGTTAAAGATGAATTAAGATGAATAAAAGTTAATTTGGTGCTTTAATGTGCCAGGAAAATGAAGCGTCAAGAATGCAAAAGTGAAGACCATTGCGTGCCCACGTGAAGGAATCAAGCCAGTAGCTGCGTGGCCACGTGTTGGAGTTCTGCCTGGAAGTAGCCTTTCGCGTGCCCACGTCCTCTCTCTCCAATTCCTATGCATGGCCACGGGTTGCTTCCTTTCTCAGTCATGCGTGGCCACGTCACAATCTTCCAAAGGATCTTGCGTGCCCACGTGAGTGAAAACTCCCTAAGCAGCAGCTTCATACGTCCCCACGTCTTTCTTCTCCAATACCCCAGGCGTGCCCATGCATTAACAAACTGCCTTGCCCCATGAATTTCACGCCCCCACACAATCAACCTCACCTTCCTTTATGCCCCCACGTGAATGGATGTCTGCTTTAACAGTAGTCCTATGCGTGACCACGTGTGGGTATGCCTAAATCCACACGTGCCACGTGTAAGGGCATTGCTTCCATTTTCAATGGCCACGGTATTTGTTTACTTCGTCCCTTACATTTACATTTTCTTTGCTCTTACCACTCCCCTCACTCATACATCACCCCTATACTCACACACCCTCACTCATTCACACTCACATACTCACTCAAGCACGCAACTCAGAGATTGAATTCATTTTCTCATTATTTTCATCCTTATTGATTCAGGTAAGCACATATTCATTTGTTTAATATTGCACTGTAGTCGTGTTTATTTCTTGCATTGATATTGAATAACCAAGTGCTGATATGATTGCTCAGAATTTGATTTGTTTCAGAGATTCAGAATAAGGTTTTGTGCAGAAATTTTTTCATGAGTTCCTCGTTGCTTCAAAGCTGCGAGGGGCGCTGCCCCTCAGGAACCCCGTAAGGGCGTCGCCCCTTAACTCTGCCCGCTAACCGGCTAGCGGACCCGCCGTGTTATCTAATCCTAGCGCCTTAAATTTTATTCAAGTCATTATCTGCAATTTTGATACATCAATGTTTATATGAACATTTAGTTGAGCATATTATGGATGACTTGATTTTCATTAATATCTTTATGATGCATGGCATGGCTAGTTGAGATTTTTATGATGAAGCATGTTACACTTCAAGCACACACCTTTTCACTAAGATACACACTTCATTTTTCATTTGCATGATTTACTTGATGTACTTAATTCAAATAAATTTGCATAGGTTTCATTAGTGTTGAATATAAGTTTGCTTAGAGATTGATTTTCAGTTATGCATTGCATTTACTATTAGCTACTTATTGTTTGACATTGAACTTCATTATGGCTTCATATAGGTTGAGTTTGTATTTGAATTGGCTTATTTTCTTTTGTGCTTAACATGACCAATTAAAAACTTTCTCTTCCTTTTATTTAAGCCTAACCATCACCAATTATCTTTACACTTGAGATTATGCATTCATACACTGTCCACCTTATCACTTATGGATAGTATGTATTGAGCACTTAAGCAAGTTGGGCCTAGTTACATCTCTTCGCTTAGTTACCATGAGTATTAAGTTTTGTTCATTGCACTTTATTGGTTTTAGAGGTATGTATGTTTTTTAACTCAATTCCATTAATCTCTTGCCTTCTTTTTGACTTGATTATGGTTCTAAGTATGGTGAGCTTACATTTTTCTTTGGTCACTAACTTGTTTCTCAAAAGTGATAAAGTGTGCTGAAATTTTCATACTTTGCTAAGGACAGCAAGATTTTAAAGAGGGGAATAGAGCTCAGTTGAGCTAGAAATTGAAGATCCAACTAAGGGAGTTTTTTCTTACCTTACTCATTTTCTTACTCATGAATTATGTGATTTATTTTGTTTTAGTCATTTTTTTTTTGTTTTTGTTGTCTAGTTTTGTTTTTAGTTTGCATGTTTAGTTTTTAATTTGCATGTTAGTTTAGTTAATTCATTTATCATATATTGTACATTTAGCTTAGTTTGCCCTAGTTATTCTCAAAAATTGAACATTTTGAACTTGAATTTAGAATGTGCTATGTTTAAAATTTTTGTTTAGCATTAGAACAAGCATGTTGTTTAATAAATTTTTAGTTAGTTTAATATTCAACTTGACTTATATTTGTTAGTTTCTTCATTTTCGAGCACTTAAGACCAGTTTTTGAACTTAAAGAAAATCAATGCATTGAAATGGTTAAGTGATGAATTTTAGAACACTAGAACCTTCCTCATCACCCTTCAAAGCATATAAATAACTTAAAACAACTTGGAAAGTGATCTAGGCAATTTTTTTCTTGTTGAGCCATATTTTAACTTATTTTCCTACTCTATATGCATATTTATCCGTTGTTAACCTATTTTAAGCCTAATGAGGTATGCTTAATGCGTGCCATATTTATTTTTTTTTTACACTCATTTATTTTACCATATAGCCTAAAAAGCTTTTATCTTTCCTTCTAGAATTGGCCACTCTAGGATTGGATGGATTAATAGGAATTGAGTATCTTGATGAGTGTAGTAAGATAATTTTGAATTTTATTATCAAGGGCTATTGTTGAAGTCAAGTGAATAGTGAATTGTGATTTTGTGATTACCCATGTTATATTATTGTACTGCCAACATCAAAGCTAGTGAAAAGAAAAAGAAAAAGAAAGAAAGAAAAAAAAAGGAAAAAAAAAAGGAAAAGAAAAAGAAAGAAATATTGAAATAAAGCTAGCATGTATGGAAAAATCTTAAGTGTGGGGTAGTTACAAGGAAAATTATGACTTCTAAAAGGGTATGAATGGTGAAATTGAGAGAATTTTAAGATTGTACTTTGAATTGTGAAGGGTTGGGAAATTTTGGCTAAGTTAAATGTTTAAGTTAATGGGATAAAATTTGTGAATTATTAGTCTATTTTATCTTAGAGTGGCTATTCTTATTGTTGATCTTTTATCCATTCTTTGATAACCAATACTTTAGCCCCATTACAACCTTTAAAAGACCTATGTGATTCTAAGTTTTGTTTTTGAGTTGTTTAGCGGAGATGACCTTCGGGTTCCGGTGCTAAAGGAGAGGCTTATGGTGTTTTTAGAGTTTCAAGCGTGAAACCCTGTGTATACTCATATATACATTCATTCTAAACTTGACTATGAATTTGCATTGGTGTTTTGGATTTTGAAAATACTTAAAATGTTTTGGTCTTACACCCACACAATGAAACTAATTTATATTGTCTTGGTTGAAATTATTCTAGTTGAAAATTTTATTAAGTGCTCTTGTTAATTGCTAAATTTGGTTTTAAAATGCATGATTCTTTATTTGAGTTTGATTATTTTGAGAAGTTGGATTGTTCTAATTTGCTCGAGGGCGAGCAAAGTCTAAGTGTGGGGTATTTGATAAGTGTGAATTATATATAGTTTTTAATATGTTTTTAGTTGTGTTATTTAGTTATTTTGGTTGTATTTAGGTTAAATTAGAGTTATTTTGTTAATATTTATGTTTATAGGGTTAATTCTGTGTTTTGTATGATTTTCAGGGTCAAATTGATAAAAAAGGGCTTAAAGTGTAAAAAGTGAAAAGTTTTGGGCCAAAAGTGCAAAATTGAAGAAATTAAGCAAGAAAAAGAACGTCTAGTCCAGAGTTTTAACACGTGACCACATGAATCTATGTTGGTTTAAGGCACGTGGCCACGTGAAGATGTGAGAAAACATGAACTTGAAGATACCGTGAAGATGTGAGGAAATAAGTAAAGGAAACAAGGAAGACACGTGACCACGTGGATTCCTTTGAAGGACCACACGTGGCCACATGTGGAAGATTGCCTAGAAGTCACGTGGGCAAGTGTATAAATACACAGGGAGGAGCCATGGCCACGTGATCTGATTCTCCAATTACGCGAAGGATTTTCGACTTCCTGTTTTGAGCAGAATTCACTTCCTATTTGGTTTCTGCAGTTTTGGAAGAAATCTACCACGTTTTTGCCTATAAATAGAAGGCTTAAACACCAAAGAGAGGATCCAGTTTTAAAATTAGTTTAGGAATTAGATTAATTAGGGAATTTACTATTTAGCTTTACTTTAGTTTGTTTTTACGTTATTTTCTTCAACTTTATTTTAGTTTTTAATTATGTTTAGGAAGTAATTTTTCTTCTTTTGCTAATGGATTCTTGAAATCTTATATTTTCATTGTTATGACTTTGGTTTGAGCTTAATTTCAATATCGGTTGATTATTTCTTGGTTTTAAGCATATTCTTATCTTTGATTATGTTGAGATTGATTATAGATTTATTGAATAAATAACTAAAAATTGGTTTTGACATAGTTAATGATTTGCATGTTCTTGGGTTAACTCTTTAATATTCATGCATGATTATGTTCCGAAATATGAGATGATTATGTGTTAATTTTATTGGTTAATACTAAGAGAGGAAGAACTAAGAATAGGTGAAAATTAAATCTCTTGAAAAAGGCTTTAATAGACATCTAGGAGGATTAATTCAGATTTTTATGCCAAGTGTTGAATTGTTCTGAATAAGAGAGTTTTAATACTTGGAATGATAATCTTGAATAAAGTTATCTGGGTTTATTTATCTGAATTCTTCATAATCACCGGTGTTTCTTTTGAATTTAAGTCATTACAATGAAAGTTAAGATGGATAGTTCCTTTAGCAAGAGAATTCCAGTTATTGTTTTGTTTTTAATTCATGTTTTAGCTTTTATTTTGTTTAATTGTTTATTTTGTTTAATTTTTGCTTTTAAATCAAAAACATTTGGGAAATAATCTCGGATTAATTTAATTCATACGTAGATATTATCCTTAGCAATCCATGTTCCCTTGGGTACGATAGTTTGGGGTCTTAATCTATATTTCCCTATATTACTAGCCGATCTAGTACACTTGCTAGATACCGGTCAACATTCTTGAATTTCACCAACAAAATAAATGAATTCTTCAAAATCATAGGAGGGGTGTTTTAAAATTTTATCGACATTGAAACTCATTTTCTCCTCGTTGAATCTCAAAGTGACTGTTTGTCCATGAACATCGATTAGTGCTCTTGCTGTGTTCAAGAATGGCATCTCCATAATTAATGGCACCTTCCTATCTTCTTCCATGTCCATGACCATAAAATCAACTGGAAAGCAAAAATTTTCGACTTTAACTAATAAGTCCTCAATGATTCCTTTTAGCCTCTTCACCGACCTATCCACCAATTAAAGCATATTCGGGTTTCCTTCAAATCACCTAGATTCAATTTCCTGCAAATTGAATAAGGCATCAAGTTAATACTAGCACCCAAATCACATAAAGCATGCCCAACAAAATTTCCTCCTAGTTCACAAGGCAATGTAAAACTACCAGGATCTTCTAATTTTTTAGGAATTTTATTGGTTAATATGGCACTACAATTACCGAATAATTGAACGGTTCCTATGCCTTCTAGATTTTTCTTATAAGTGCACAATTCTTTCATAAATTTAGCATATTTAGGCATGTATAATAAAGCTTCAGCAAATGGTAAATTTATATATAGCTTCTCAAACATGTCTAAAAATCTACTCAATTGTTCATTTTGTTTTTCTTTTCTAGCTAGAACAGGAAATGGTAGTTGAGATTCATCAAGAACAGTCGAAACAAGTTTTTCTTTACCTTTACCCTTCTTAACCGTAGGAGGCACTTTTTCATTATTTTTCGAGTTAGAATTACTTACCTCCGTTGTTAGTTCCACCCTTGGGGAAGAATTCTTACCAATTTCAGTCTTCTTTAACTCTTTCCCACTCCTTAAGGTGATTGCTTTGGCTTCCTATTTTGGATTTTGGTCTACATTGGATGGAAATGTCCCTTGAGTCCGGTTTGATAGAGAACTAGCAAGTTGTCCCATTTGGTTTTCTAGATTCCTAATGGATGCCTCTTGGTTCCTCATCCAAATATCTTGCGATTTTCATCTAGCATCTTGGCTAGCTAAGATTGAATTTTGGGAGGCCATAAAGTTTGCAATCAATTCTTTTATGTTTGATTTCTTTTCTTGAGGAGGGGGAGGTTGAAATTTTTGAAAATCGGGTGGTTGGTGGTATGATTGTAATGGGTATTGGTTTGGGTAATATGGTGGAGCTTGGTTTTGGTATGGAAGTTGATTATTGGGAGGTTGATTATGGTTAAATTGAGGTCTAGGATTAGGGTTAGAAGATGAACCTTGATTACCTTCCCTCCACGAAAAATTTGGATTGCTTCTCCCTTCCGCATTGTAAGTGTTGCTATACGGATTCAAGGCATTTACTTCTTCCACCATACCTTCATTATTTTTCATTCCCAAAGGTCCTGAAATTCCTGCATAAGAATCAACTTCATTAGATAACATAGAAACATTCTTAGCTTTAAGCTCATTTATTTCTTTTAAATGTCTCTTTTCCATTAATTCTAATTGAGCTTTTAACATAGCTACTTCATCAATATTATGAACTCCCTATTTCTTTTGAGTTGCTTTAGAGGTTTCCCATTGAGCATCATTAGTAGCCATCTCATCAAGAAGCAAAAATGCATCTTCGGGAATTTGGTTCATAAAACTACCATTTGAGGCTGCATCTAGCAAAGATCTTGTTGATAGATTGGCACCTGCATAGAAAATGTGTATTAGTTGAAAAACAGGAACTCCATGATGTGGACAACTTTTTAAAAGTCTCCTAAATCTTTCCCATGCTTCATGGAATGGCTCCTCATAAAATTGCTGGAAATCACTAATTTGATTCCTAATGAGAGCAGTCTTAGTAGGTGGGAAGAACTTGCAAAGAAATTTTTCTTGCATTTGTTACCAAAAATTGATGGATTGACTTAGTAGCATTTGTAACCAATTCCTAGCTTTTCCTATGAGGGTAAATGGGAAGAGTTTCAACCTAATTGCATCAGTCGATACATTAGGAATTTGAACAGTGTCACTCACTTCTAAGAACATATAAAAATGTTGTGCAGGATCCTCTATGTCCGACCCCGAAAATTGGTTTCTTTGTACCATAGTGATGGTAGCGGGTTTAATCTCAAAGGGTTGGTGGTGAGGAATCCTAATAGTTCTATATTCTTCATTCCACCTAGGGATAGCATAATCCCTAATGGTTCTAGGACTATACCCATTCCCGGGAGCATGGTGGGGTATGTGTTGCTCTTCGATCCTAGGTGGTGGATCATTCATAGGTTGTTCTATTTCTGGGTCATTCATGTTGCCTCTTAACCTTCTAATCCTATTAAATGTCCTTTCAATTTCAGGGTCTAATGGTAGGATGGGGTTTTCTCTCACCATAAACAACTAGTCACCCAAAAAGAAAATAAGAAAATAGATGAAGAAGAGAAGAAAAACACAAAAAAATAACTTTAAAATCAAAATAAATAAACAAACGCCAATGTATCCCCGGCAACGGCGCAAAAAACTTGACTGAATTCTAGCAAGTGTACTAGATCGGCTAGTAATATAGGGAAATAAGATTATGACCCAAAATATCGAACCCAAGGGAAACTTGTGCTTGTATGTGCTATTTCAATTTTAAAACCAATTTTTTTGTGTAAAAGAAAGAAAAGAAATCCCAAAGTTGTGATGATTGAAGTTTTTAAAACTAAAACAAACTAAAACAAAATAAAGAGTTAAAATAAATAAAGATCTAATAAAAGCAAGTAAATTGAGTGAGGTAAAAATCAATATAAAAACAACTTTAACTAAAGGACTTTCCACCTTAACAAATATTGCTATGACTTAAACAAAAGAAAACATACAAGTTATTATGAAGAATTCAGTTTAATAAACCAAGATAACTTTATTCAAGATTATCATTCCAAGCATCAAAATTTTCTTATTCAGATAAACTTAACACTTAGCATAGAGAACTGAATTAACTCTCCTAAATGTCTATTAAAACCTTTCTCAAGAGATTTAACTTCTACCTATTCTTAGTTTCACTTTTCTCAATCTTAACTTACTCAAATTAACACACAATTATAGCTTATTCAGATTATAATCATGCATTAATCCAAATAAATTAACCTAAGAGCATGCAAGTCAATAATCAACTCAAATCAATTAATTAACCAATGCTTAATCAAGTTAAAAATCAACTTAAATTTGAGTAAAGACAAGACTGTGTTTAAGAACTAAGAAATAACCAACTTGTATTGAATTGAAGAACAAACTCAAGTCATAACAATACAAGTTAAGGGTTCAAGTATCCTTTAGAAAAAGTTAAAGAAAACTACTCACAAGACATTCTTAAAATTAAAACAAAGTTTGAAGAAAAACAGTAAAAACTAAGTAACATAAAAACAAACTTAAAGAGAATAATGCTTAATTCTATAGTTGATCTCTCTAATTGATCTCCTTTCTTTGATGTTTTTGACTGCTATTTATAGGGCAAAATCGTAGTAGATTCCTTCTTAAACTCCAGACATAGAATAGGAAGTGAACTCTGCTAAAACAGGAAGCTCGAAAATCCTTTGCGAAGTGGGAGTAGGAATCACGTGGCCACGCCCTTCCATATTCATTTTCTACATATGGTCACGTGTCTTCAAGTTCTTCCTCACACGTGGCCACGTGTGAATTATGCCTTCCCTCACATGTGGTCACATGTCTTTAATGCTTCCTTCAATTTCTCTTTCATGTGGCCACGATTGAAAATAGCTTAACCCTTCACGTGGCCATGTCTTCCAAGTTTTATGTCTTCACGTGGCTATGGGTAGAATTCTTCACTGATTTCACGTGGTCACGTGAAAAGCTTCTGGACTGAACGCTCGTTTTCTTGCATCAACTTCCAATATTTTCACTTTTGACCCTAAACTTTGCCCTTTTTGCAATTTAAGTCCTTTTATAACAATTTTATCCTGAAAATCAAACAAAACATGAAATTAACCTCTAAAACATAAATAATAACAAATTAACTCTAATTTAACCTAAATAAAACCAAAATAACTAAATAACAAAACTAAAAACATATCAAAAACTATATATAATTCACACTTATCAAATACCCCACACTTAAACCTTGCTTGCCCTCAAGCAAATTAGAACAATCCCACCTTCAAAACCATTAAATTTGTACAAAGATATGCAATTTCAAAACCAAACTTAGCATTCTAACAAAAGCACTTAATATAATCTCTAAATAGATCAACTTCGAACAAGAGAATATAAGTTAGTTTCCTTGAGTGTGTGCAAGACCAAATCATTTTAAGCAATTTTGAAAATCAAAACATCAACACAACTAGATAATGAAATGCAGAATAAATGAATGCATAATCATACAATCGATTTCACACTTGAAACTCTAGAAATACAATAGGCCTCTCCTTTAGCACCGAAACCCGAAGGTCATCTCCGCTAAACAACTCAAAACAAGCTTAAAATCACTTAGGTCTTTCAAAGGTTGTAATGGGACTAAGGTATTGGTTAACAAAGAATGGACAAAAGTTAATCAAAATGAATAGCCACTCTAAGATAAAATAAATTACTAAATCCGAATAACTTCAACAACATATTTTGCTCATTCTTGCCTCACTTTCAAACTTTCTTTTAAGAGATAATATGCCCTTTTACCAATAAGTCATTTTTCATTCATTTTTCCTTGTACTACCCCACACTTATATTTTTTCATATTTGCTAGCTCTCTTTTTCTTTCTTTTTCCTTTTCTCAAACTTCAAACGTTTTTCTCTTTTTTTTTTTCAAATAAACTAGCATTCACAAGTTACTTTGAATAATCTCAAGGTACACACGGTAGTTTTCTCACTTGATAAGACTTTCTTGCTAAACCCAATAAACTTTTAATCTCCCCACATATCTATTTAATCCTAAAGTGGCCAATTTCATAAGGTGAGATAAATGCTTTTTAGGTTATATGGTTAAAACATTAGGTGTAACAAGAAAATATTAATGGTATGCCTTAAGCATACCTCATTAGGTTCAAAATGGCTTAACAAAGGACAATTTCATCAAGGTAGGACAAAAGTCTTTAAGAAAGTTTATCAAAAAAATTGTTGCCTAGATCATTTTCTAAGTTGTTTGAGTTGTCATATGCTTCGAAGGGTGATGAGAAAGGTTCTAGTGCTATAAATTTCCTTACTTCACTACTTCATTGTATTGATTTTTTCTCTAAGTCAAAAATTGGTCTAAGTGCTTTCAAGAATTTGGAAACTAACAAATATTTATCAAGTTGAAGATTGTCCTATCTAAAGATTTATTAAACAACATAAATGTTCTCTTGCTAAGCAATAGTTCAAAACATGCATATTCCATATCCAAGTTGAAATTGTTCAAAGTTTTGAAGTCAACTAGGGCAAACTAAGTTCTCATGCAAACTAAGTGAAAAGGTGAGCTACATAAGACTTCAATAAGTTTTACATACTTAAAAAAACAAACAAACTTACAAAAAGGGAAATAAAAGAAAACAAAACACAACACACAAAACAAAACTCGATTCATGAAAAAGAAAAAGAAAAGTTAAAGACAAACTCCCTGAAAGGAGGCTACCCCCTCCTTAAAATTTTGTTGTCCACAGCAAATGAAGATCTATTCTGGTAGAGGCGGAGGTAGAGGAAACTGCTGCCAAAAGTGGTGGATAAAATGCTCAACATTCCTATTGCCTGCCATCACCATATCCCATAGCATGTCCAATCTTCCTTGCATTTGATCTAGCTTAATTTGTTGAGCATCCAAATGGCTACATAATTGATTAAATGGACCTTCCCATTCAGGTGTTGTAACGTGTGGAAAAGGACGAGATGATAGGTAGGAGACAGAGAAAAATGACAAAGAGAGAGCAAATGGTGGTCGGAGATGGTGATGATCGGTGGTGAGTGAAAATCCATGGTCAAGGGTGAGTTTTTATGTTAGTGAAGCGTGGGCACGGTGAGAGCAAAAACAAGATGAAGAAGAAGAAAACAAAATAGCGTGAAGTGTTTATAAGGCAGAAGTGTGGGACATGGCCACGTGAAGTTCATGGGAAGAACCACACGTGGTCAAGTGTGCCTTTGTTCCTTGTGCATGCGTGGCCACGTGATGGTTACCCTTGAATTTCACGTGGTCACGTGAATTGAAAATGGAAGGGGCAGTGTCTTAAGCCGTGGCCACGTGATTGTTTCTCTTGAAATATGCGTGGTCACATGATGTTTAAAAGATAGGACAGTAACTCCATGCGTGGCCACATGATGTTTCTCTTGTGAAATACACGTGGTCACTTGATTTAAATGATCTTGGGACAATGCCTCAACCCGTGGCCACGTGATTGCAAAGGGAAAGCCACACGTGGTTATGTGTACATGCATTTTTCTACCTCAATTTCATTTTTCGAAACAAATACGCACAATTAAGCTTCCTTAAATGCAATTTTGCCATTTCAAGCTTTGAAAACACCAATTCTTTTCCAGGAAAAACATGTCTTCATTTTAAAACCTTGTTTATGTACTCTTTTCATGAAGCAAAACACACAAAATATGAAAGCACAAAGACTAAAAAAAATAAGAGAGGGATAGATTAAAAGTTCTGAGTTTCTAAAGTCTCCAGCTAGACTTTCCAAACCATTTTTTAAGTATCTTGACGAACCATGGTTGCTTCAGCAACCTCTTGTTTTCCAATTTGGTATGGTTTGAGTCGATGACCATTGACTATAAATTCACGTCCATCCTTTAAGCTTTTAATCGTCACTACACCAAAATTACTGCTCGACATCACTTGATATGGTCCAAGCCACTTCGATTTCAGTTTTCCTAGTAACAAACGAAGAAGACTATTATAAAGAAGCACTAACATTCCCGGAACAAAATCTTTTACCCTTAAATGCTTGTCATGCTATTGTTTGGTCTTTTCTTTATAAAGTGCAGCATTGTCATATAACCATTGTTGAATTTCATCGAGTTCATTGATCCTTCGTTGAGGTTGCACTACTGGCTTAAAATTGTCCTCCATGGGTGTACAATGTGTGCAATAGCTGGGGCTCATTCCTTTTAAGTCAGATGTTGCCCAATCAATTTGTCTTTTATGCTTCTTGAGGACTTCAATGAGTTTTTGCTCTTCCAAACCTGTCAATAAAGATGAAATAATTACTAGCTCAGCATTATCGTTTAAAAATACATATTTCAAATGAGATGGAAGTATTTTAAGTTCAGAATCTCCCTTAGGAGGGGAGGGTTCATCCTCGGTCTCATCAGGTTCACCATGCTCTTTTTCCAGATTTTGTACCAACTTCATCTCCTTTGCTTCCAACTCTTCTATTTCCTTGGGATGCATTAAACAACTTTGAAGCTCATCGTTGAGAATGATTTCCTCTTGTGTTGTGTTGACACATTCTTGAATTTCACCGACAAAATAAATGAATTCTTAAAAATCATACGAGGGGTGTTTTAAAATTTTATCGACATTGAAACTCATTTTCTCCTCGTTGACCTCAAAGTGATTGTTTGTCCATGAACATTGATTAGTGCTCTTGCTGTGTTCAAGAATGGCCTCTCCATAATTAATGGCACCTTCCTATCTACTTCCATGTCCATGACCACAAAATCAACCAGAAAGATAAAATTTTCGACTTTAACTAATAAGTCCTCAATGATTCCTTTTGGCCTCTTGACCGACCTATCCGCCACTTGAAGCGTCATTCGGATTTTCTTCAAATCACCTAGATTCAATTTCCTGCAAATTGAATAAGGCATCAAGTTAATACTAGCACCCAAATCACATAAAGCATGCCCAAAAAAATTTCCTCCTAGTTCACAAGGCAATGTAAAACTACCAGGATCTTCTAATTTTTCAGGAATTTTATTGGTTAATATGGCACTATAATTACTGGATAATTGAACCGTTCCTATGCCTTCTAGCTTTTTCTTATTAGTGCACAATTCTTTCATAAATTTAGCATATTTAGGCATGTGTAATAAAGCTTCAGCAAATGGTAAATTTATATGTAGCTTCTTAAACATGTCTAAAAATCTACTCAATTGTTCATTTTGTTTTTCTTTTCTAGCTAGAACGGGAAATGGTAGTTGAGATTCATCAAGAATAGTAGAAACAAGTTTTTCTTTACCTTTACCCTTCTCAACCGTAGGAGGCACTTTTTCATTATTTTTTGAGTTAAAATTACTTACCTCCGTTGTTAGTTCCACCCTTGGGGAAGAATTCTTACCAATTTCAGTCTTCTTTAACTCTTTCCCACTCCTTAAGGTGATTGCTTTGGCTTCCTCTTTTGGATTTCGATCTACATTGGATGAAAATGTCCCTTGAGTCCGGTTTGATAGAGAACTAGCAAGTTGTCCCATTTGGTTTTCTAGATTCCTAATGGATGCCTCTTGGTTCCTCATCCAAATATCTTGCAATTTCCATCTAGCATCTTGGCTAGCTAAAATTTAATTTTGGGAGGCTATAAAGTTTACAATCATTTCTTCTATGTTTGATTTCTTTTCTTGAAAAGGGGGAGGTTGAGATTTTTGAAAATCGGGTGGTTGGTGGTATGATTGTTATGGGTATTGGTTTGGGTAATGTGGTGGAGCTTGGTTTTGGTATGGAAGTCAATTATTGGGAGGTTGATTATGGTTAAATTGAGGTCTAGGATTAGGGTTAGAAGAAGAACCTTGATTACCTTCCCTCTATGAAAAATTTGGTTGGCTTCTCCCTCCCGCATTGTAAGTGTTGCTATACGGATTCAAGGCATTTACTTCTTCCACCATACCTTCATTATTTTTCATTCCCAAAGGTCATGAAATTCCTACATAAGAATCAACTTCATTAGATAACATAGAAACATTCTTTGCTTTAAGCTCATTTATTTCTTTTAAATGTCCCTTTTTCATTAATTCTAATTGAGCTTTTAACATAGCTACTTCATCAATATTATGAACTCCCTGTTTCTTTTGAGTTGCTCTAGAGGTTTCCCATTGAGCATCATTGGAAGCCATCTTATCAAGAAGCAAAAATGCATCTTCGGGAATTTGGTTCATGAAACTACCATTTGAGGCTGCATCTAGCATAGATCTTGTTGATGGATGGGCACCTGCATAGAAAATGTGCATTAGTTGAAAAACAGGAACTTCATGATGTGGATAACTTTTTAAAAGTCTCCTAAATCTTTCCCATGCTTCATAGAATGGCTCCTTATAAAATTGCTGGAAATCACTAATTTGTTTCCTAATGAGAGCAGTCTTAGTAGGAGGGAAGAACTTGCAAAGAAATTTTTCTTGCATTTGTTACCAAGAATGGATGGATTGATTTGGTAGCATTTGTAGCCAATTCCTAGCTTTTCCTATGAGGGTAAATGGGAAGATTTTCAACCTACTTGCATCAGTCGATACATTAGGAATTTGTACAGTGTCACTCACTTTTAAGAACATATCAAAATGTTGTGCAAGATCCTCTATGTTCGAACCCGAAAATTGGTTTCTTTATACCATAGTGATGGTAGCGGGTTTAATCTCAAAGGGTTGGTGGTAAGGAATCCTAATATTTCTATGTTCTTCATTCCACCTAGGGATAGCATAATCCCTAATGGTTCTAGGTCTATACCCATTCCCAGGAGCTTGGTGGGGTATGTGTTGCTCTTCGATCCTAGGTGGTGGATCATTCATAGGTTGTTCTATCTCTGGGTCATTCATGTTACCTCTTAACCTTCTAATCCTATGAAATGTCCTTTCAATTTCAGGGTCTAATGGTAGGATGGGGTTGTCTCTCGCCATAAACCACTAGTCACCTAAAAAGAAAATAAGAAAATAGATGAAGAAGAGAAGAAAAAAACACAAAAATAACTTTAAAATAAAAATAAATAAACAAATGCCAATGTATCCCTAGCAACGGCGCCAAAAACTTAACTGGATTCTAGCAAGTGTACTAGATCGACTAGTAATTTAGGAAAATACGATTATTACCCAAAATATCGAATCCAAGGGATACTTGTGCTTGTATGTGCTATTTCAATTTCAAAACAAATTTTTATGTGTAAAAGAAAGAAAAGAAATCCCAAAGTTGTGATGATTGAAGTTTTTAAAACTAAAACAAACTAAAACAAAATAAAGAGTTAAAATAAATAAAGATCTAATAAAAGCAAGTAAATTGAGTGAGGTAAAAATCAATATTAAAAATAACTTTTACTAAAGGACTATCCACCTTAACAAATATTGCTATGACTTAAACAAAAAAAAACATACAAGTGATTATGAAGAATTCAGTTTAAGAAACCCAAATAACTTTATTCAAGATTATCATTCCAAGCATCAAAATTTTCTTATTCAGATAAACTTAACACTTAGCATAGAGAACTGAATTAACTCTCCTAGATGTCTATTAAAACCTTTCTCAAGAGATTTAACTTCCACCTATTCTTAGTTACACTTTTCTCAATCTTAACTTACTCAAATCAACACATAATTATAGCTTATTCAGATTATAATCATGCATTAATCCAAATAAATTAACCTAAGAGCATGCAAGTCAATAATCAACTCAAATGATTTATTTAACCAATGCTTAATCAAGTTAAAAATCAACTTAAATTTGAGTAAATACAAGACTATGTTTGAGAACTAAGAAATAACGAACTTGTATTAAATTGAAGAACAAACTCAATTCATAACAATACAAGTTAAGGGTTCAAGTATCCTTTAGCTAAAGTTTAAGAAAACTACTCACAAGACATTCTTAAAATTAAAACAATGTTTAAAGAAAAATAGTAAAAACTAAGTAACGTAAAAACAAACTTAAAGAGAATAATGCTTAATTCTATAGTTGATCTCTTTAATTGATCTTCTTTCTCTGATGTTTTTGACTGCTATTTATAGGGAAAATCGTAGTAGATTCCTTCTTAAACTCTAGACATAGAATAGGAAGTGAACTCTACTAAAACAGGAAGCTCAAAAATCCTTCGCGAAGTGGGAGTAGGAATCATGTGGCCACGGCCTTCCATGTTCATTTTCTACACGTGGTGACGTGTCTTCAAGTTCTTCCTCACACGTGGCCACATGTGAATTATGCCGTCCCTCACACGTGGTCACGTGTCTTCAATGCTTCCTTCAATTTCTCTTTCACATGGCCATGGTTGAAAATAGCTTAACCCTTCACGTGGCCATGTCTTCCAAGTTTTATGTCTTCACGTGGCCACTGGTAGAATTCTTCACTGATTTCACGTGGTCACGTGAAAAGCTTCTGGACTGAACGCTCGTTTTCTTGCTTCAACTTCCAATATTTGCACTTTTGACCCTAAACTTTGCCCTTTTTACAATTTAAGTCCTTTTATATCAATTTTATCCTGAAAATCAAACAAAACAAGAAATTAACCTCAAAAACATAAATATTAACAAATTAACTCTAATTTAACCTAAATAAAACCAAAATAACTAAATAACAAAACTAAAAACATATCAAAAACTATATATAATTCACACTTATCATGGCACATTAAAGAACATATAATCTTTAGATTACTATTTTGTCTCCACTTTTGTTAGCTATGTGTCCAAATCAGTACCCAAAATACATTCTGGCAAAATTATTGCTATTAGCATTGCCTATGCAAGTCTCACTCTCAAACAGCTTTCAAGCGAAACCCCACCTTACCTCAGTAGGTCTTAATACTCTAAACTCCTCACTCTTAATATATATATATATACACATACATACATAGGATTTCTCCCAATTAAATGATCATACCACCATTCATGTATTAATGACTTTATGTGACTTACAATCTAGTTTAATCTATTCCCTCACATAAATACATTCATGTCATTCAAATTCAAATAATAGCTCATCCTAAGGTTACACCATTCTTATTATATCTTACTAACTTCAGCAATGGGAAGACTTTACAACTGTAGTGATTCATAGTGATCGGATGACATACTACCCACCACTTTAATATACAATTACCATCATCATTACTCATTGCTAGCATAGTTTACATCAATTATATACCATACAATACTGGTTTCATGATTTATGAATAATTTATAACTTGGGTGAATGAGAACAAACAAAAAGGTAATGTACATGTGGCCATGCATTAAGAGAGGGAAAAACCATGATTGGCCATGCATCACTGAGAACAAAAGGCTAATTGGCTGAGCATGAGAAGAACAAAGAGCATAAGTATCCGTGCATGAAAGAAGAAAGGCCACACGCAGCTAGGCAAGCCATACGCTATCATGCAGGAGAAACTAAAAGAGCTTACATGGTCAGGCAAGGAATTTCAAGGAGGCACAACCAGACACTCAAGGGAATTACAATGGCCATCACATGGCTGTGCAGGGATTTACTAAAGACTTTGCATGACCGCTCAAGGGATAAGAAGCAATGCACAATAGTGTATGGGAAATGGGAGAACTTCGTGTGGCTACTCAAGGAAAAGAAGCCACGCACGGCCATGCATGGAAAGATAAACTACCATGCGCGGCCGTGAAAGGGCTCTCAAAAGGCATAGCTTGAAAAGAAATCTAGAATCCCAGATTTGCAGAACAAGAACTTAAATCCCAAATCTCACTTCACCACTTACTTAAATGATTATTAAAACTTTAAATCATTCTAACTCATCTAAATTACTAAATTTAACCATAACCTCAACTAAGAGAACACATACAAGAAAAGGGTAAAAATATCCAGTAACAACTTATAAACAGTTTCCGTACCTGATATTCAAGCTTCATCTCTTTTCAAAATCTACTGATCCATCTCTTAAGGTTATCCTTCCCTTACATAAGAAGATAACAATCATATACCCTTTTACCTTAAATCCAAAAATGAAACCCAACCATAAAAGAAGGATTGCAAGAGAGAAAAACATTACATTAAGGATGCTAGCTCTCGAAACCCTAAGCCATCATCTTCTTCAATTAGTAACCAAAGAGAGAGAGAGAGAGAGAGAGAGAAATCTCTTCTCTGCCCTTATCCCGATCTTCGCTTTCTCAGGAAGCCTTAAAAGGGTGAGTGGGGTAAATATCTTACTTAGGAAATTCCAAAATTACCCTTATTCATATTAACCCTCAAAACTTGTATTTCTTGATATTTAACCCTAAATTTCTAACTTATGTTAATTGCATCCTTCCTTCAAATTTAACCACACTTCAATACACTTGGGCATAATTACCAAAATATACCTCATGGGACTTAACTTTAATAATGCAACTAATCAAATTTTACCTTATTAAACCATAATCCTCATTAAATTACCATAATACAATGAGGGCTATGATTGGGGCCTCATAATTCTCTCTTCCTTAAAAGAATTTTGTCCTCAAAATTCAAACCCCAAAATCTTTATCTTTATTGCTACCTATTTCCCATCTCTATCTTAACTATAAGCAACTATAACCATAAGCATTCTATAAGTATAACAAACTCATCCATCTATAACATTAGTACCTATTCTTAATCTCCAGATACCCTTATGCTCGTTATACTTTTTATCAATGTTTCCCTTTCAGTTAGGCCATAATATCATGTTGCACTATTTATGTGTTATGAGATGATATGGGATGCTATCTAATGCATCAATGTGTTCATGTATGCAATGAATACCAACTTGTATTCTCATATACCGTACATACTTTATCTCCCCATCCTTATACCAAGAAATATATTCAATTGCCCAAGCTGATTAGGAAAAATTATGAAAAGTATATAGAGCAACTTAATAACCTCGACATCTCGCATCATCATTAATGCCACAATCATATTCTCTTCTAATCATACAAAATTTTCCTAAAACATCTAAAGAAACAATCTAGATGTACTCAGAATCAGACTAATACTATATTTCAATCATAGGACATCAAAGCATTTATACTTCCAATATCAGGAGGTGAGGCATACTAGCAATTCCTCTAGCATCACTTCACAATCTGTGACCCAAAATCTTACTACCACTCCAAAATATATCAATCATAGGTCAATTATCCATCGCAATCATCAAAACATGTATCCTAATAACAATAACACCAAATATGGATATTTGGTCTAGACTAATTCATCTCAACCTTCAAGAACAATTTCTTAATTACTTATTGCACAAAAAAGACTAAACTTGGGTGCTCTGATACCTCTAACTGTAACACCCTAATCCATCAAGCATGCATAATCATCAATACTAACATAACTCTAGTAAAGATCAGGCAGAAATAATAATAGCATAGGCCTTAATTACATGCCATAATATAACTAAATCAAACTCCAAAATAAGGAGATATAATATCAATGGCCTTCATTACACTAATAAATCCTCAAGGACAACTGCAACCTGCCGGATCTTTTCTTCAATATGGATTGAGCCATAACAACTATCAAACCAAAATGGAGCTTATCCAAAAATCTACATGGATAAACAAACCCGTGCCAAGCTATAAAGCTTAGCGGGGAACAAAACTCTATGGATAAGGTCCTACCAAAATATCATCAATACACTACAACCTTCATAATTAAAATAAACACATATGTTTGCAGTATTAATCATTTTATAATGAACATTCCGGAGGAGTCTTCAACCTTAATAATACTAATATACTTACAGTAATGTAGAACATTTTGTGAACGTGCCTAGTTCCTAAAGACTTTTCAATTTACTTTTATAATTAACTCTCTTACTTGATAAACTTGTATAATTTATAGACCTCTTAATCCTTTCATTCATGAATCCTGACCTCATTAATAATGACGGTACAAACTCCAATCATATGCATTTAATCCCGTTAGTTACATAAAACATGCATTTAATGCTCATTCAAAGCGTAAGAAGTGTATGTGCCATGTAACTTCGAGAAAAGATATCGCTAGGTAGGATTACTTCACATATATCATGCAATCATAATTATGGAATACAATTATAACTCACAACTTCTGCTCACAACCATGTGTTCCTTAATACAGTCTTATTATGGCAACTAAATATCAACCAATATCATATTATATCATACACTATCCTTTGGCTTATGTTAGAGTTATTAGTGTGCACATGCATGTGTAACCATTTATATGTATTGACCAATCAGCTTTGCATGCAGTTATAGAGAACAACATTATGTATCACGATTATTCAAGAAGGTCCAATTATCACATATATACATTTCATAAATTCGAAAGCATATAAAACTCATTGTGTATGTTAAAGCCCAAGCAGTTCTTATTATAACATTGTATGCATTCTATCATAGCACGACAAATGAAACATCAAATATATACATTTTAATAATTTCATTTCATTGAAACAATTATAGGCAAAAAGGAATTATGATAAGGTATTATAATAGGCCATCCATCATGCTTATATTATATAAGTGAAGCAATCGATACTTGTACTTCTTTATTTCGAACACATTCTTAATCTTTAATCATTAATAGCCTACCTAAATACTAGTTCAAAGGGTGGATAACAGGATCAATGGATACCCGAAGGTATTAAATGATGGACCCAAAAGTGCCGAACTATGGTTCCATAAAGGAATAAATAATAGACCCGAACGGGGTTAACTATGGTTTTATAAAGGAACAAACAATAGACCTAAAGGGGGTCAACTATGGTAGCTGTAACTGTATCCCTTTAGGTATGCCTATCGAATCCATAATTGAACTAAGACCCGTAGGCTTTACCATTATTATAAACATCTTTGATTCAACATATTCCTCTTTACTTAGTACTTCATTTTTCTTAAAGCCACATTCACATAAAAATGCACATTATTCTCTCATAGATCAATAGTGAGCTTTAGGCTTCAATACACATGGATGCCAGTCATATAGACACATAGTTGCATCAATATTCATTCATTTATATCATAGTAGTTGCATGATTATGCAAACATAATAGAATACAACCTTTCATTGATCTATCTTATCATAATCAACATTATATGGGATTTCCATAAGGCAATATGAAAGTATGGTTCTTTCTACTAAAAGTCTTCATAAAGTTAAATACATGCCTATATACATATAAATGCAACTTGAATCATGGCAATACATGCTTTGGCTATTCATACTTATTCAAATATTGAATCAAACTACTTATCAAAGAATAGATACATCAACAATAGATATTGCATTTATCTACTTCATTGACAGTTCTCAATGGCATACCTTGTTACTGTTTGCCCTGAGTAGCTTCCATACCATATCATAGATATTCATATCAACACACAATCAGTTGAACAATATTTAAGCATCTATGAGTGCTATAATAAGATGAATACATTAATTACATCTAAAGGTTAACACTTGTTCTTAGTTAAGTCCTTAGTTAACTTTTATAGTCTATTAGATCATGGACAACGGGTTATATAACCTAGCATGGTCATACATGTATCAATTCATCTTACTTGTACTTCTTATCTTATAATATTTCACACTTAGGTACATTTATGAAAGATTATTCCATCTTATATGTCAGCATATTACTTGTGATTATAAATTTTACATGTTAAAACACATTGCATAAGCAAACAGACAAGCATGTTTCTTTATATCAAGGCTAGTCACTACCTTCCATTATGACTTAAAGCATAACTTAACTTATGTGGTCTTATGACTAAGCATAAAAAGGCAATGTCCCATCTATTTAACTTAGACTTAAAACCTTGCAAAGACACATCAATGCGTAACATTAGGGCAAGACAATTTACTTTAATAGGTTAAATACCTAATATGACCTTATATGGCACATTAAAGAACATATAATCTTTAGATTACTATTTTGTCTCTACTCTTGTTCGCTATGTGTCTGAATCAGTACCCAAAATACATTCTGACAAAATGATTCCTATTAGCATTGCCCTATGCAAGTCTTGCTCTCAAATAGTTTTCAAGCGAAACCCCACCATACCTTAGTAGGTCTTAATACTCTAAACTCCTCACTCTTAATATATATATATATATATATATATATACACACATACATACATAGGATTTCTCCCAATTAAGTGATCATACCACCATTCATGTATTAATGACTTTATGTGACTTACAATCTAGTTTAATCTATTCCCTCTTATAAATACAATCATGTTATTAAAATTCAGATAATAACTCATCCTAAGGTTACACCTCTTTTATTATATCTTACTAACTTTAGCAATGGGAAGACTTTACAACTATATTGATTCATCAGTTATCAAATGACATACTACCCACCACTTTAATATACAATTACCATCATCATTACTCATTGCTAGCATAGTTTACCTTAATTATATGCCATACAATACTGGTTTCATAATTTATGAATAATTTCTAACTTGGGTGAATGAGAACCAACAAAAAGGTAATGTACATGTGGCCATGCATTAAGAGAGGGAAAAACGTGATTGGTCGTGCATCACTAAGAACAAAAGACCAATTGGCCATGCATGAGAAGAACAAAAAGCATAAGTGGTCGTTCATGAAAAAAGAAAGGCCACATGTGATCAGGCAAGCCATAAGCTACCATGCAGGTGAAATAAAAGGAGCTTACATGGCTGCGCAAGGAATTTTAAGAAGGGATGCACGACCGCTTAAAGGAATTACAATAGGCATCATATGGCTGTGCAGGGATTTAGTAAAGACTTTGCACAATCGCTCAAGGGATAGAAAGCAATACGTGACAGTGTATGGGAAATGGGAGAATTTTGGGTGACCACTCAAGGGAAAGAAGCCACGTGTGGCCATGCATGGAAAAAAGAACGATCATGCATGGCCGTGCAAGGGGTCTCGATAGGCATAGCTTGAAAAGAAACCCAGAATCTTAGATTTGCATAATAAGAACTTAAATCCCAGATCTCACTTCACCACTTACTTAAATGATCATTAAAACTTTAAATCATTCTAACTCATCTAAATTACTAAATTTAACCATAACCTCAACTAAGAGAACACATACAAGAAAAGGCAAAAAAAAATATCTAGTAATAACTTATAAATAGTTCTCGTACGTAATATTCAAGCTGCATCTCTTTTCAAAAACGCTAGCTCTCAAAATCTTAAGCCATCATCTTCTTCAATCCGTAACCAAAGAGAGAGAGAGAGAGAGAGAGAGAGATCTCTTCTCTGCCCTTATCCCAATCTCTACCTTCTCAAGAAGCCTTAAAAGGGTGAGTGGGGTAAATATCTTACTCAGAAAATTCCAAAATTACCCTTATCCATATTAACCCTCAAAACTTGTATTTCATGATATTTAACCCCGAAATTCTAACTTACTTCAATTACATCCTTCCTTTTAATTTAGCCACACTTCAATACACTTAGGCATAATTACCAAAATATCCCTCATGTGAATTAACTTTAATAATACGAACTAATCAAATTTTACCATATTAAACCATAATCCTTATTAAATTACCATAATACGATTAAGGCTATGATTGGGGCCTCACAAATGTGATAATATCTAAATATTTCTAGTCATAGTATTAATAATATAAGATATTATTAATATGGATAGACTAGCATATGTTATGCTTCTTGAATAGTTCAAGCAGTAATTCTCATAACTGTGATTATGGGAGATGATCAAAGCTAACATGTGGATGCTTGTCAGAAGAACAAGGTCATTGAAGACCTGCAAAAAGAATCCTCACATGAATATTAAATCTATATCAGTGAAGAATCTCTTCATAGTAGTGGTGCAAGTATCCTTAGACTTGAGATCACCAAAGTTATCTTAAATAGTAACTTATATACTTTGACTCAATAACTGCTTACCTTTATCTAGGGGTGAACATAGTTAGGAGGTTGGATATATCATAACCTATTTAAAGATATTTGAGTAATCAATAAAGGATTCACCATCCTAAATTTATTAAGTGAATTTATCTCATATGATTCTATAATTGCCTTGTTCAGAGAATCTTTGGCCAGAGTAATATGCCAAGGTGGATAAGGATCTATAAAGGGCATTTTAGGAACAATGGTTAAATTAATAGAACATATATAATTAGATTCATATGAGTTGACATAAATTCATATTCAGAATCTAATTGAGATAAGAGTGGTGAAAGGAGCAATTGCACGGTAACTGTTTCTATGAAAGGGAATAGTTAGAACCACTTGACTTTTCTGACATTTAGGTAGTCATGATGCTCAGCTAGAGGCTGCTCATGACTTGTATAATATTGTATAATAAATATCAATAAGGGATTGATAAAATGATTTAAAGAGGTTTAAATCATATGAGTTTTGAATGGGACTTTTAATTACATAGTATACTGCCAATATGGATAGGAACCCAATAGGTCACACACATATAGAGTAAATAATAAAATAGTAAAATGACAAGGATAATAATATTTGATATTATTATGGGAGAAGATAAATAAATAAAAAATCATTAATTAAAGCGATTAATTAATTATGCACAAGTAGAGATGTTCGCAAAACTTTTTAGAAATGTTTTACAAAATGGACCTAATTGAAATATTGTATTTTATAATTAAATACTATTAGACTATAAATATTATAAGACTAATGTAATATTAATAGGTTCATTGGAGAAACAATTAAAGGCCTATAAATTTGGTTTCTCTGCTAAAGCCCACTAGAGAATGGCTTTCACGCAGAACCCCATATAAAAGGCCTTAGAGGCCTAATTTTTGGACTAAAATATATTAAATATATTTCATAAGTGTTATGAAGCCAATATATTTAATTTAGTTGGATTTAGAATTGATTTGGGTAATTAAATCCAAGTGTATGCATAAAAGGCCTAGTTTATGGGTTATGTGCAGGGTCCTTTACGAAGGGGCTTGGATTGAATTTTAATTAAGCCCAAATGAATTAGTAATAATTCCAGAAGCCCATTTAATATTTCTCCAGTAATTTTTAAAGAGCCCATTCCCATTATAAAGTTAGATTTTTTAACCTAGCTATAAAATCCAAAATAATAGGGATTTAGGGTTAAGAGTTTTTAAAAGAAAAAAAACTCCTCTTCTTCTTCCCTAGCTGCCACCCTCTTTGCTAGCTTTAAGGGGAATTTTGGCCTCCTTGAGTTCCCATTGTAATTGATTCATTTGATCCTTCTCTTGTGTGGATTACAATTGGAGGTGTTCAATTTCTAACATTGTGATTTGTCGACAACCCGGTGAGAAGGAAAAACAATTGTTCAACAAAAATCAAAGGTGATTTTCTTATTCTCATTAATTTTTATATTGTATATTCATGGCGAGATTAGATATATTGGCTAAAAATTTTAATTTTTGCTTATACATGTGATGTATGTAACCGATCAATTCCAAACAATAATGACCATTATGTAATTAAAAAAATAAAGTGGCACAAGTGTAAATTTTATTTTGAAATTATAAGTGACAGATGTCAGATGGAAAAAAGGGGAAAATATCAGAACATAAAGACAACTTGAACTAAATGTTTTTTTTAAAAATAAAAATAAAAAATAATAATAATGAAAATAAAAATAAATTTATTTAAATGAACTTTTGTATATTTATATTCACCACTAGGCAACAGTGTTGCTTAGCACGTGGTATGTTTAACTACGCGCAGGGGCAGGTATTGAGAAAGCAATAAAAAAGGAGCAAAATGGCATTTACATGTGTCATATTTATGGATATGAAGTCTAGATAACACATGTATTAGGTTCTAGATACATGGTTAATAATGTATTATGTTGTGTTGTGGATGCAAAATAATAGTGAATTTATTTATATGTATATATATTAAAGTAAATGTGTATGGAATTATGTGCTTGTGTTGCAATGACTAGATGGATGATTTATAAGTGCTATGAATGCTAATGGAGTTTTGAAGGTGGAGGTTGCCTTATAGGAGTATTAATTTGCCAATTTGTAGGTTTGGGCCGTAAGGTTTACAAGCTATTATGCTACTAAATTTTATACCAATGGAAGAGTAACCAAGATACATCATTAGTAATAACATACCATGTATGGAAATCATGAATGATAGTAGGGCGTTACATTAAGTAGTATTAGAGCATGGTTTAGGTTGTCCTAAGATCATAGTAAACATACCAGTATGGATGAATATTTGGATCGATATATGTACATGCCATAAAGGAATAAGTGAACTCAATATTGGAATTTAACTATCTTTTTTTGGTATTTCAAGTAATAGTTATAACTTTTGGTATTAAATAAATGAGTGAGATAGCAAGAGTGGGGCCCAGCCAATTCAGTAGTTAACGAAATGACTTTCACTAGTCAGTCTTGCCAACCTAGCTAGTATACACCACCACCAGCTTAACACCTCAGCCAATTGCATGTATATTTGCATTTCTTCATACATATAGACCTTTACACACATAGACATATATCATATACATATAATCATACAACATACTCACATAATTGTACATCACATGGTATATCCATGCATTAACCATTCATTCAGTCATACAGTTATACATTATAGACCTTTTACAGATGGTGGTGAATTTGCTATATCAATGATTCTAGGCCGCCATCTCGGCCACCTAGAAAATTCATAGCAACATTGTTGAAAAAGTTAAAGACTAAAGATTTAGCAGCCTTAGAGGCTATGAATGCTAGGTTGACCATAACTAAAGATGTAGCAGCTGTAGTTGAAATGTAGTTTAAACTTAATTAGTTACAATAAGTAAAGGTCATACAAAAATTAAAAGAACACTTAAATTTCATTATTTATTGAATAAAATCAAGAAAAAGGATGTGAGTTCTCTCTGGGTAGAGATGATTGCCCACACTATAATAAGGGAATATGTGTACCAGAAGAGCACAGTTAAGTAAGAACATCTTGACAAAAGCTCATAAGCAATGTTGTGCATTTATACAATAACAAAAGGGTATTGAGATAAAAAAAAAAACAATTCATAAATGGTGTGGATAAAAGGAAAAATAGCGAGCTCATGAGAAATGATTGACATGTTAGCAAGTAAGAGATAAACATCAAAGTGGCATAGAAAAAGCTTGGAAAACTAACTTAATGAAAGCAAGTGGGTCAAAATCAAATTTACCAAAGAAGTCCAAAGAATTTTAACTTTGTCTAGATTTGTCATCTAATGAAAAACCACTAAGAATTCTAGCTAGAAGGGTAGTAAGCTTAGGAATAGGAAAATATCACTCATCAAAGTACTTGGTCACGTCATGACATGGAGGAAATAACTTGGAAACTTGCGAAAACCATAAGATAGTAGTATTTATAGCTTTGCCATTTAAGTAAAGTTTAAGGATAAAATTTTAATTCAGGGGGAGAAATGTAACACCTTAAAATTTATATCTAACATTCATGGTATATTCTAGAGCATGAACAGTAACATTGGAACCATTTTTGAGGTAATTATAGTAGTATAATATAGAAAAATTTGAAAGTGCGTAAGTGTTAAACTTGTTTAGATCAGGCAAATTCGAGGATAGGTGACCTAGTGGGCAGTTTGACTTAACATTGGAATAAGAAAATAGTTATTAAATGAAGTTCGGTGGTACCATTTAAGATGAAATTGAGCTTATATGAGCCTTCAAATCAAACAAAAAAGATTTTACTTGGTACTGTAAAAAGGGTTGATTGAAAGTTTAATCGAGCTTTAAAATATTATAAAGACCTTTAAAAATTATTGTAATCACATAAATCCATTAAAAATAGCATAAATGAGCTATTAAAAGTGAAAAATAATTTTTTTGATAGTTTTAAAATTTTGAATTTTATACTGGCCGATTATACCTTTGGAGCTAAAAGTATATCAAAACAATATCGAAATGACTTGAAATTTTAAACATAAGCTTTTGCATATGCTAATGTAGTGAAAAATTTTAAAGCATTCCGACAGGCAAAACATTGGGTCAAAAATGGTGAAAATGAGGTTAAATTAATCAGTGGATTTAATTACCATATTTTAAATAACAAAGGGCATGAATGTCATTAAAAATGAGCTATAATCATCTACATACAGCAACATAGCTTAAAGAGTCATAAGGACCAATGAAATGATGACAAGTGGTTTAAAAATAGACCATTAGACCAAATAGTAAATGGATGATACATAGCCCTATATTTGTTAGAGTTAAGGGTAGACTAAAGGGGTCTAGAATAATCTATAATTCTACACAAAGTTCTATAAATATCCCCTTTCTTCCTTGAGAAATCTGAACCTTCAATTTCTTAGCCATTCCACCATTTTCTCTTCATTTATTCTTCCTTCCACTATATCTCAACCTCTAATTTCATCCATGCCCATAAGAAATCATCCTTTTCAACTTGGAAATCAATATAGAGCTCAAGAAAGCTTGGAGATGGAGAATTTTTTTTGAGATAAAATAACCTTAAAAAGGTAAATTCTTAAGTTTCTGTTAGAAATAAATAGGAAAAATTATTATAGGCTTGTAGAGCATTATGAGCAGGATTATTTAGTAGCAATTAGATGATTAAATTAATAGTATAAGCTTATTAATTCTTCCTTCCTAAATTCAACCAAAAGAGGAAATCAAATGAAAAAAGAAAAGCAAAAAGGAGAAAGAAAGGGAAAAGGAAAAATAAGGGATTTTAAGCTACTAAAAGGTTACTGGATACAAACTACATTCTATTTCATTTAATTTTTGAATTTTAATATGAACATTTCATTATGTAACTAAGTAAAAAAAGAATAATGGGAAATAATTTAAAATAACTTAGTAAAATGATAAACTAGCATGAAATAAGCATGAAATTAGAAAGAAATTAAATATTAGGTGGGAGAACTTGTTATGGCTGAATGGTGTCCTTAATGGCATAATGTGTTATTTTATTTTTAATTTATATATTAAACATAAATTGAGTAATATCATGATGAATAAATACATTATGAATGATTTAAGCTTAAAATAATATATGGACACCATATTCATCATGTAAACATAATGATGTACATAAAGGAAATAAGCTATTAATAAAGAAATTTAAATGTACATCAATACATAAAGGCCTTAAATAATCATTAAAGCATGTTAAGCATGATAATAAATGAAAAACCATGATGAAAGTATGAAAATATATCTTGGCTAAATTATGTAGTATATTGAGCACCATGATAATTTGATGATATTTGGCATATTAGGCATAACATGTGTGTTATTAACTTGAATAAATGTTATACAAATGAATTGAGCCAATGAGCACAAAATAATATATAGATATAATGGTCATCAAGTGAACATAATGGTGTACATATGTATAACTAAGAAATAATAAGGTGTCATAGATGTATGATAACATATAATCCCATTAAGTAAATTTGAAATCATATAAAACATGAAAGAAAAGAAGAAATCACATGGCATGTTGGAATTCTTGTTGAGGCCGAATGGTACTTCTTGTAGAAAGGCCATATTTTTTATCATGTTTGATTGTTATTTATTATGTACAATATGGCTTTACATGAAAGATGGATGTATGCATGAAGAGTGAGAAAGTATGAAATGATACATAATTGAAATAATATAAAGTTTGGCATAAAAATATAACATCAAGTAAAATAATTTGTTGCCCTTAGTGTGTGGCGGGTAATCAAGGATCATAGGATATAATGGCTAGCCATAGGGACCCATATACCGTGATAGCACTATGAGATCATACATACAATACTAAAGGATGGCTACACTTAAGTAGTAACCTCACGCACAATCATATAGTATATTCATACAGTCATACAATCCTCATCCCACTAGGGGCAAAATAGTTCACCACTAGGGGAAAAATAGTAAATATGTAAAAAATAAGAATTAAATGATAAACCACACATAGACAATGCCATAAAGTTAATTGAATTAGAAATAATGAAGAAAATGTGATTAATAATTTTAAAAAGTAAAAACCTGTAAATATATGAGAAAACGAGGATAAAATGATAAATCATGAATGAAATATACCATAAAGTTAATTAAATAAGAAATAATGTGAAAAATGTAGTTAATAGTTCAGAAAGGGAAAAATTATAATTACGAGAGAAAATAGGGACCAAAAAGTAAAGTATGCATAAAAGAAGTCATAAATGTGATTAAATGAGTAGTAAAGTGCAAAATATGTGTAAAACCATAATTTGACTTCAATAATGTATGAACATAAAGACAGCCAAGACTAAACGGTAATTTAGAAAAAAATAATAAAAATAAAAATAAATTTTTTTAAATGAAATTTTTTGTTGTTATATCCACCACTAGGCAACAGTATTGCTTAGCGCGTGGTTTGTTTGACTGCACACAAGGACAGGTATTGAGAATGTAATAAAGGAGTGAAATGGCATGTACATATATCACATTTGTGGATATGAAGTCTAGATAACACATATATTAGGTTCTGGATACGTGGCTAATAATTTATTATGTTGTGTTATGGATGCAGAATAGTAGTGAATTTATTTATATGTATATATATTAAAGTATATGTGTATGAAATTATGCGCTTGTGTTGCGATCGTGAGATGGATGATTTTAGAAGTGCTATGAATGCTAATGGAGCTTTAAAGGTGGAGGTTGCCTTTCGGGATTGTCAATTTGCCAATTTGCATGTTTGGGTAGCACAGTTTACATGTTGTTATGCTGCCAAATTTTATACTAATGGAATAGTAACCAAGAGACATCTTTAGTAATAATACGCCATATACAGAAATCATAAATGATAGTAGGGTGTTATATTAAGTGGTATCAGAGCAAGGTTTAGGCTATTCTAAGATCGGAGTAAACATACTAGTATGGATGAATATTTAGGTCAGTACATGTACATGACTTTTGGTCTTAGGTGAATGAGTAAGATGGCAAAAAAGATGACGAGAGTGGGGCCCCAACCGGTCCAGTAGTTAACTAAATGACTCTCAATAGTCAGGCTTGCCAACCCAGTAGTATACACTGCCACTAGCTCGACACCTTAGCCAATTGCACGTATATTTGCATTTCTTCATACATAGACCTTTTCACACACAAACATACATCATATATATATATATACATTTTTACAGTGTACTCACATAATCATACATCACATGGTATATCCATGCATTAATCATTCATATAGTCATACAGTTATAAATTTTAGACTTTTTACAGATGATGGTGGATTTGCTATATCAGCGATTCTAGGCTAGAGCTCTTTCATAGTCATAGCATCAGCCACCATATCGGCCACTCAATAAATTCATAGTAAAGGCTAAAGACTTAGCAACCTTAAAGGCTATGAATGCTAGGTTGACCATAGCTCAAATTCTAGCACTTGTAGTTGAAACGCAGTTTAAACTCAGTTATTTACAACTCCTTTAGACAGTAGCTTTTTCAGCACAAATGGGCCTTCCCATATTGGTCTAAACTTGCCTCTAATATCAAGAATTCCTGGTCTTTTTTTGCTTGAAGACCAAATCTCCTTCATTTAAAGGCTACTTTTTGACCTTTTTCCTAAAAAATTGTGCTAACCTCTTCTGATAAATTTGATTGTGATAAAAAGGCTTGTATTTCCTCTCTATCTAACATATTAAGCTGAAGCAACCACTACCCAGGCCATTTTGTTTCTGGCAACTTAGCTTCCAAAACCACCCTTAATGACTGGTGCTCAATCTTTACTAGCAACATAACTTTTGTTCCATAAGGAAGCAAGAAAGAAGTGACTCCCATTGAAGTATTGGCTGCGGTTCTATATCCCCATAATGTAAAAGGCAACTTCTTAGTCCAGTCCTTATAGGTTCTAGCCATTTTGGCAAAAATTCTCTTAGCATTCTTGTTAGCTGCCTCGACCACTCTGTTGCAGTGTATTTACTTTATACCTTAGTCTCTAAGACTTAGAAAGGGTGAGAAGGATGTCAAACTCTGGGAATAAATTTCATGTATAAGTGTTATCTCGTGCTAATTGGTTTGATACTAAGATGGATAAGCAATCATAAAAAATAGGGTTAATTATGTTAATTTCTTACTAAACTAAACTAATGTTTAATATAAAATATAACTTACAATCAATCAATATAAGTGTTAAAACTACAAAGCATTGATCTTACAATAATTTAAATAAACACATAAGCATGCCATGAATGGAGAATAAAGCCCACTATCCCTGGATGCAACTGTTATTGTCAAATAAGGGCATCCCTATCTAAAGTCCATGAGCACTCTCGTGTCATCATGGATATAGATGAGAACTATAAAGTTCATGGCCTATTCTTAAGCCCCTTAAAGTGAAACCCTTGTCTCCTAAGTGATTTCTAACTTTAAGTAAGATTTATTATTTTTCCACCAAAATGTCCCAAATTTCATTGTGAATAAATTGATTAACATATTATATATGGTGATCAAGCATACATAATAAATTAAGAACCTAACTAACTTAATTCATTCATACTTAAACAAAATAATATATAAAAATAAAGTTTAATTCATGATTGCAATATTAACAAAATAAAGTTAGCCTAAATACATGTTGGGAAAACAAACACACAAGATGAAAAATTAAAGTTAAGTAGAATCTAAAGAATGCCAACACAGTATGAAACATGCAAAACATGCCAAATCTATGAAAAACAATAAATCTAATTTAAAGAATGCCAACACAGTATGAAACATGCAATTATGAGAATTAAATCAAGTTATTCTAATACATCAATAGAAGAAACCAAGATCTTATCATACCATTCTAATGTATTAGGCAATTTTAAATCATCTTGGCATAACAAAAAAATCCTTTTTTACTACCTATTACATTTTTAAAAATGAAATACATCCAAAATAACAAACAAAATAAAAAAAAATAAATACATAAATACATAAAACAAGCCAACCATAAAAACATAATGTAAGAATTAAATGTAATAAAATAAAAGGGAAGGAAGAAAGAAAAAGTCTTTGAAGGACAACCTCTAAAGCATGATAATCTCCCAAAAGTACTCTACAAGTGCATAAAAATAGTAGCTCAAAGAAACATACAAAAATGGCAAATTAATTAACACATAAATCAAGATAAATCAAATAATAAAATAAAATATCATAAAAACATACTAGAATAAAAAAATATTAAAGAATAAAATGTAAATCATGTAGAACAAAGGCAAAAACAAGATTAAAATACATCTAAGCATGTAAAATGGATTAAACATATGAAATACATTGAAAAAATGCCTACAAATCCTAAAAAATGCATAGATGCCCCAAAACAATGATAGACGGCCTAAAGGAGGGACAGAGATGGGATAAGGAGAAGGCACCAAGATGTCTCATTGATCGTGCTGATCAACAAATATTTTTCTTGCCTTCTTCTCATCTATCACTAAAGGAACAAGCATAATGCAAAATTTTTACATCAAAAACAAGGAAAATCAAGTTTAAATCCTAAACATGCAATTATGAGAATTAAATCAAGTTATTCTAATACATCAATAGAAGAAACCAAGATCTTATCATACCATTCTAATGTATTAGGCAATTTTAAATCATCTTGGCATAACAAAAAAATCACTAACAAATGAACTAACATGAAATATAGCATCATAAGCAATAGGTAAGCATGTTAACTATATGAGCAGAACATGAATTTAGAGACAACAAGTGAATAGAGCCTAGAATATTACCCTCAAGAATGTGATTCCATAATTATAGAAAGCGCACCCTAAGCTTCCAATCATGATTCCCACATTCAAGATAAAGGAAAGGTGTTTGTTTGGTTTGAAAGAATGTTATGTATGTATGTATGTATGTATCTTTGTATGTATGTATGTATGTATGTACCTATTCTATCTGGATTGTGATGGTTTAAAGGTCTAACACTAAGATGGTTAAATTTGAACCTACAAGTCCTGTTGCTAATCAAGTTAGGCATGCATGAGTCCTATTGCAGCTACTTCTTTGACATATTAGTTTCTTCTAAATTTGATGTATAACACTTCTGAATTATGAACTTTGGGGTAAAAAAAACTCCTTCTATTAGACACTCGCTAAAGGTGTCTTCTGCTCCGTCTTTATCTCACAAGTATAAAAGTATTAGCAGGTTATCTACCACCTGTTTATGCCACTTCTGTGACATAAAAGTATTAATAGAGATGCCTAAGTTTCCAGCATGTTGATGCCACTTTGACTCTTGTATTCCTTTATCTACCACCTTTGATGATAATAAGAAGCTTGATAATAATTTTTACATAACCCTCTCTATTATGTCAATATTATTATTTTGTTCAAGCTTCATCAATTCTAGTAGAACTCAGATAAATACTCCAATCAACATACTTTCCTCTATCTATTAAATTATACATTATAGATGTTGATAATTTATAAGTTATTTTTTATTAAGCTTGCTCATTTTAAATGTTAGTTTCCACCAAGTGTAGCCTTAGCATATATTAAGCTTTACTCTTAGCATTGGCTTTACATTTGTACAGTGACTATTTGTTTAAAATGAGAGCTAGAGTCAGGACAACAATGGTTGGGTTCAAGTTTATGCCATTCCTTTTTGTATGTACCAAGTATATTTTGTAACAGCTCATTAATTCTTTTTATCTAAATAATTATAAATAATTTGATAACTTAGGCGTTAATAGTTTGGTTTTTGCCCTCATATACCCTCTTACGGGGTATAAGGGCATGTCATAGTCCTTATTTAAGCAGATTAAAGTTTAATGCTTTGGTGCATCGCAACATTATATTTCTATATGATGTTACACACACACACACACATATATATATATATTGAGACATGCACTCCTTTATGGGAAAGAAAGAACACCATAGCACATATTTTATACCATGTGTGCTTAAGTCGATAAAGGGATGGAAATTTAATGCAACTGATCTCAACTTTCGCTAGTGTCAAACCCTATTGAATTTCGACCCTTAATTTATCCTTAAGGTACGGTTCAGTATGGTCAGCTTTGTTAGTCTTCAAGAGGCCATAAGAAAAACTTGGCTTAGCAGATTTAGCTAGAAAAGTGAGTTGCGTCATTGTAAATGACATATAGTAAAAGGAAAAGATAGCCTTTTGATCACATTTAATCGATACATGATTCACCGGCATGCCTATTATAGTTTATATAAGTAGAGACATAATAGTGAACATAAAAATTATTTTTTGAGATCTCGAGTTAAAAAAATGAGTATGAGAAAGCAATTTAGGCTTAGGTATACGTGGATAAGAGGATCTTGTTTTTTCGATATGCTATATATATATATATCCTTAACCGGTGTATAGTAACAGTACTTTTGAGGTATGTTGATCGCATGATCTATCTATTTGTGTGACTAGAGATTATGACGGGATATCGTCAAGTGCCATTGGGCATTTTGTAGGAGGCTCATTGGGCATCAAGGGCTAGACCCAAACAGGTCACATATTTAGTAGATCATTTTTGGATTGGTCCAATAGGCATTTTTTGGTTTGGGTTGGGTTTGAATCTTTTTTTTTCTGTACAGGTTTGGGTAGGATTTTGAATTTGTACCAATTTTACCGGGCCTAATTTACAATGTATTATTATTATTATTATTATTATTATTATTATTATTATTATTATTATTATTATTATAGCTCAAAATGTAAACAACTCATAAAATTCTCTTTTTAAAAAAAATATATCTAATTTTTAAATAAAATTGAGATGAAAAAAAAATTTATATATATATATATCCACATCTATAAATATCTATAATTTATAAATAAATATGGCATAAAATAAAATATA
This sequence comes from Excoecaria agallocha, assembly GCA_037975025.1. Classification (NCBI taxonomy): domain Eukaryota; kingdom Viridiplantae; phylum Streptophyta; class Magnoliopsida; order Malpighiales; family Euphorbiaceae; genus Excoecaria; species Excoecaria agallocha. Next base: position 9,344,868 of record CM075813.1, on the reverse strand, counting down.
ATTAAAAAATTGAATTACAAATTCGAATCAAATTTTAGATATGTTCAGGTGAATTTTTTAAATTTTAGATTCGGATTAGATTTAAATTTAAAATTTACAGGTTAGATCCATTCAGGTTTAGCTCCGAGTTTGGATCACTATATTCCAACGGAAATGAATTTGATTTTCGGATCAAGTCGAAAAGCACAAAGTCTACTTTTCTATCTGTGGCATATAACTACTAGTTACAACTTAAAGTTTTAGATTATGTCTAAATGATGTTATTTTATTTCATGCATTTATATGCTGTATGTTATATTTCATTTCGAGTTCTTCAAATTACAGTGTTAGTGGAGATAATTTACGATTTTTCTGAAATTTTATAAGTTTTTGGATTTTGAAATTTATTTCATTATTTTTAATAATTAATTTCATTTAAAAAAAAGTATTAGTTACTTGAAATGCATAAAATAAAATAAAATTTTCTGCAAAAGCATTTAGATATATTTTTTAAAAAATATTTATATAATTATTGAATAATAAAATTACATATCAGTTTATTTTATTGAATAAAATATGATTAATCTATATTTTAAAAGATACGAGCCTTGAATTGAAGTACAATATGCCAAGTTGCATAATATTAAAAGCCGTATTTTATTTGGTAGTTACGTGTTGATATGAATTTACCCCGTGCATGAACAGTAAACATTTAAATTTTTTAAAAATTAATTGAAAAGTCGTTTGATTTTCGAAAATTCAAAATATTAGGAGGATTAAGTAAATATCTAAATTTTTAAAAATTAAATGGAAATAACAGACAATTAAGTAAATATCTAAATTTTTAAAAATTAAATGGAAATAACAGACAATAAAAAAAAACGTAAATTGAGATTCAATTAAAATCTTCCGTTTTATCAGCTTTTGTCAATTTAAAAAATATATATTGGCAGAGAATATGTTTTTTTTCATAAATCATACAACTAATAGAATTATGGGATAAAAGATTCTATTCACAAAGTTTCAAGTAATTAATTACTTTCTCAGATATATCAAAAGTTACTAATCAGTTATAATAATTATGTATTTAACATATAACTAATCCAAGTCGGTTAACACTACAAATTCAGTGAAAGTCTGTCTCTATGACATGTTCTCTGTCTTGCTTTTTTGCAAGTACGTAGTTTATCTCGTCTTTTTACCATGACTAATCAGCAAAACAGTATTGATGTCATTCATGAGCTATATGCTCAATTAGCATTCAATGATCAGGAACATAATGGACTTATTATTGAAGTGGAGAACCAGACGATTGATCTGCGATGGGGAATTTGGTGGGTAGATTTTTGACTAAAAAAAACCATAAATATTCATGCCTTGAAGCGAACAATGGCTTTCCTGTAGAGATCAGGTATGAAAGTTTTTATCAAAGATCTTAACCCAAACCCTGTTCCAATTTTTTCATAAACTTGATGTTCAGAGGGTCATTGACACCGGGCCATGGACATTTGATAATCAACTTTTGTTGGTTAACAGAATACATGACAATAAACAACCTAACTTGATTCCTTAGAATACTGTTAGTATATAGGTGCAGGTGCATAAGCTTCCTATCGGGTTCATGTTTGCAAAAGTTGCACAAAGTATTGGTAATTTCATTGGATGTTTTATTAGTGCATATCCTCAAAACTTCTTTGGAACTTGGAGAAACTTCATATGATTAAGAGTGGCCATTGATGTCAATCGTCTCATTAAATACGAGATGAAAATCAAGAAGACTAGGGGTGATTGTGTGACTTTAGAATTCAAATATGAGCTCTTTCATACTATTTGTTTTCCATGTGTATTGCTTGGCCATAGTGAACGACAATGTCTAAAACTTTACCACAAACTGCCAGAGACTTTAACCAGGAAATTTGATAAGTCTATTCAAGTTCTAAATAGGAGACAACTTCCATCCTTTGGCAACAAATGGCTAAGGGATACACCACCCATGTTGGTGTCGGAGGCTATCAAAAAGCAGAATACTGGTCAGGCAATGGCAGTTGATTGTGACGATAGTGGTAGAAGCAAAAATCATGGCACAATGGGGCAAGGAGTGATGGCTAGTGAGATGACGGGAAAGAAGGGATGTTCAAAAGGAAAGGGTATCGTGGTCAGTGAAATTAAAAGAGCTAGACATGATCTTATTAAAACTAAATAGGTGGAGGACATTATTATAGTAGACTCAAACAGGCATCGAAAGGAAGGAGTTGGATCTGATTTGTCCAATGGGCTTGAGGTAGAAGTTGACCCAAACCTTTAAATTCAGTTTGGATCAAAAAAAACATGAAAGAGGCGGATCTTGGAAGCCAGGCTTGCCTAGAGCCATGAGTTATTTAAGTTGGAATTGTTATGGGCAAGGCAACCCACGAGCAATTCGGGTTCTGAGGGACCTAATCTTAATTAAAAGGCCCAATCTTATTTACCTCATGGAGACACTCTGCAATAAGGAAAAACTTTAGAGGCTTAAGTTGATGTTGGGCTATGAAGGCTTGTTTAGTGTGGATCTGATGGCCAAAATGGGGGCTTGGCTCTATTGTGGAGGAACAAGCACAAAGCGAAGTTAATTGGGTATTCTCTAAAACACATTGATTTGTAGATTCACATTCCAAATACTGATAATTGAAGACTAACTGGTTTTTATAGGGAACCAAATAGGAATCATCGAACTTAATCATGGGATCTTCTTCAGTCTTTGGCTATGAAATCTATCCTCCCTTGGTGTGTTATAGGTGATTTCAATGACATCATTAATCCAAAAGACAACAAAGGAGGAAACCCACAACCAGCGAGACTACTTGATGGCTTTAAAAATGTTGTTGATGATGATTATCTTCTTGATTTGGGTATGGCAGGTTATGAGATCACATGGATTGGAGGGAATGAGGTGGATGGTTTTATTGAAGATAGGCTTGATCAAGCATTAGCAACTGCATATTGGATTTTAAAATTCTCTTGTTTTCAGGTTCATAATATGGACCAATCCTCTTCTGAATATAATCCAATTTTTCTTAATCCTTTTGCTCCTCAGTTTTAATGTCATTTTAAGAAATTCCGCTTTAAGAATGCATGGATTTGGGAAAAGAATTTTGTTGAGGTTGTGAACAAGGCATGGGACTCTCATCCTAATTTGACACCCTTTTCGATGCTTAGTTGTTGCAGTGAGGTACTTTATCAATGGAGTCAAGATGTTATAGGGGACTTTAAAAATAAGCTTCATGATCTGAGGTAAAAAATGAAAGAAGCTAGAAGATCCAGTTCTTTAGATAATTTTTTTAGATCCAAAACTGCTACCAAGAAACCCTTCATCAACAGGAAATCTTTTGGAAGCAGAGAGCTAAACTACTCTAGCTCAAGGATGGTGATTCTAACACCAAATACTTTCATGCAAGAGCTTCAAAAAGGAAAAGAAAAAATCAGGTGTCGATTTTAAAAGATCCAACTGGTAATATCTGCTATTGGAACAACAGATTGGAAGAGATAATTCATGATTATTTTCAAACCATCTTTACTGCTTCTCATACCAGTATAAGAATCACTGCTGGAAGAATTGATAAATTGGGTTTTTTTTTTACTTAGAATGATTTCTCCTTCAAGATTTTTCTAAGGATGATGTGAAGGATGCCATTTTTAATCTCCATCTAGATAAAGCTCCTAGATTGGATAGAATGAACACTGCCTTCTACCAAAAGTGTTGGAGCATTGTGGACAAAGATGTGGTTTGGGAATGCCTTATTATTGTTCATAATTATGATATGCATGATAGACTACATGACATGGCTATAGTGCCCATCCCTAAGAAGCAAACAGTTGAGTTGATGGCTAACTTAAGGCCTATAGTGTTGTACAATGTGCTTTACAAAGTCGTTGCTAAAATGATTTTCATACGTTTGAAGACCATTTTTTAGATATTATCTCCAAGAACTAGATTGTTTTTGTGCCAAATTGTTGATAACTGATAATTTTCTAGTGGCCTATGAGGTTATGCATTACCTCAAACATAAAATACAAGTGAGAAAAGGCATTGTTGCTTTAAAGCTTGATATGAGTAAGGCTTCCAATAAGATGGAGTGGCACTTTTTAGAAGAAATTATCCTTAGAATGGGGTTCAATGTCAAATGGGTTAAGTTGATTATGATGTGTGTGAGATCTGTTCAGTATACAGCTACAACTGCTCAGAATCTTATTTGTCCTATTATTCCAAGTTATGCCTTAAGATAAGGTGATCTATTATCTCCCTACTTGTTATCATTTGTTCTAAAGGATTGACTTCTCTATTCAATCATTATGAGACTAGACGTCTTATCCATGGGTGTCAAGTGGCAAAAAGAGCACCTTCAATTACCCATCTTCTATTTGCAGATGATAGTTATATGTTCTTCAAAGCTAATTCTTAGAAAGCTCACGTTGTTAATGAGATTTTAGAGACATATGCTTCTAACTCTGGCCAGCTAATAAATTTCAACAAATCTTCTTTGAGGTTCAACTCTAATACCAATCTTGTTATTTGTAATGAGGTGCGTTCTATTCTTGCTATTGATGTCTAGGCATCTTGTGAATCTTATTTGGGTTTGCCATCGATGATTGGTTACCATAAAAGTGAAGTTTTTTTCTTATATCGAGCATAAAGTCTAGAAGAGGATATGTGGGTGGAACCATTCTCTATTATCCAGGGCGAGAAAAGAGATCCTCATAAAATCAATGGCCTAATCCTTGCTAACCTACACAATGAGTGTGTTTCTTTTACCTCAAGGTCTTTATCAAAAGATTGAAAGGATTCTCAAATCTTTTTGGTGGGGATCTAAAGGTAGAAATCATCAAGGTATTAATTGGATGGCCTGGGATAAGCTTTGTTGGCCAAAATTGGGTGGTGGATAAGGCTTCCATTATTTTTAAGATTTCAATTTAGCTCTTTTGGGCAAGCAAAGTTGGAGGCTGCTTATAGATAGTTCCTCTCTAATGGCTAATGTTCTCAAAGGTAGATATTATCCTAATTGTGATTTCCTTGATACTGGTCTGGGTAGTAACCCAAGTTATACATGGCGGTGCATTTTAGTTGCAAAGAATAAAATGAGGGAGGGTTATAAATAGGGAATTCGTAATGGATATAAAGTGAATGTTAAAACAGACCCTTGGTTTCCCGATACTTCCAACCCTTACATTACCACTCAACTGGATAGTAATTGGGACCATCTAAAAGTTAATGATTTGTTGAGTAGTGATAGAGCAATATGGAATTCCTCTCTTATCTCACGTGTTTTTAATGACAGGGATCGTAATCTTATTTTGAATATTCCTATCAGTTGGTAGATCAAGAATGATATATGGCAGTGGTTTATAGAAAAAAGGTGGATTCTACTCTATGAGAAGTGCCTAAAAACTTTTACACTTAGGTATTTCCCCTTTTCCTAATTCCATCTCTTCTATTGATTGGAAAAAGTAGTAAGGCTTAGCTATTGCTTCAAAATTTAAACATTTCATCAGATCTCTACATTCCTGTCTTTCTGTTTGTAGCCTTCTTGTTTCAAAAGGAGTGGATATTCCTAGTTCATGACCTTTTGTGGTAGTTTGGAAGAAACGATTTTACATGTCCTTGTGGATTGCAATTTTGCCAAGGAGGTCTGGATAAAGTCTTCTATGGGCTTTCTTCGAGGCAACATCTCTAATTTTTTTGAGTGGTTTCATTTCATTGGTTTTTTTCTTACTTTAGAGAGTTGTAAATTGGTTGTAGCTATTTGTTGGACCATTTCAAAAGCAAAGAATGACCTGGTCTGGAATAATTTATGACTTTCTTCATCGATGGTTATAGCTATAGCTTCAAATCTAATGGCAAAATGGATAGCATCATAGAGTATTGGCTTTGATCATTGTGATAGATCTATCGTTACTCTTATAGTATAAAGTCCTCCATCAGCCAACTATTTGAAAATTAATATAGATGCAGCTTTGTTCCATCAAAGTCAACAAATAATTTTTGCTTTTGTTATACGTTGATCGAATGTTAGCAAGTGTACTAGATCAGCTAGTAATATAGGAAAATAAGATTAAGATCCTGAATATCGTATCCAAGAGAACATGTATAGCCAATCTATGTTTGAATTAAATTAATCTAAGATTATTTTTCAAGTTTTTGAATTAAAGGCAATAACTAAATTAAATTAATAATAAAGTAAAATAAAAACAAAAACTAAACTAACATAAATTAAATATAGAACAATGACTAAATAGTTTTGGTAAAGGAGCTATCCAACTCAACCTCTATTGCAAAGACTCACTTAAAAAAACACAAGTAATTATACAAAACCAGAAAAAATAAACACAAATATCTTATTCAGAATATCATTCTAAATATCAAATCCTCTTGATAGGAACTATTCAACACCTATCATAAAGATCAAGTTTTAAACTCCTAAACCTTCATTAGACCTTCTTGAGAGAGATCTAAATCTAGCCCATTCATAATTCAACATTCTTAAATTTAAATTAACCCATGAACAATAAATCATTACCTTAATTCTCAGAACACAATAATCTATCGACATGAGAAAAATAAGCTAAGAACATGCATATCATAAGTAATATGTGAAATTGATAATTAGCCAGTTATTCAATACATCAATCATCAACACAATCATAACTCAATTTAAGAATTAGCACTGAAATTAAGAAATAATATACTTGTATTGAAATAAACCTTAAATTCAAGTCTTTACAGTAAAAGTATGAAGGATAAGGAATTACTCACCAAACATGATTGAAACAAAAGAAAAACAAAAATAAAGAGATACAATACTCATGAAGCTTCAAACTTGTTCTTGATGATTTCTCAACACACCAGTAAAAAGCTTAAGTCTTTACAAGGATTGCAAACTAAGAAAAATAGAAAAGCTAAGCTAAAATTACTGTACAAAATTAACTAAAGAAAACTAGGTTAAAAACTAAGTAAAATTCATAATTTTAATCTACTCTAACTGTACTCTCTAATCTCCCCCTTAAAACTGGTGCTTTGTCTTCTTTTTATAGTTGAATTATACTGCCAAAAGAAGCAATTTTGTGCCTTGAGACTTCCTAATCCAAGTTGTGAAAGAATTTTAGCCAAAAAGAAATTATTGAATCGTGTTTCATGTAGAGTGGAAAACTCACTCCACAGAGTGGCCTTCCTCTTTTCTCCCTCTTTAGGTCACTTGATAGAGTGATGTTTTACTCCACCAATTGGACCTTCTTCCTTTACCACTTCTTCAATGCTTCACTCGGTAGAGTGGATAACCACTCCTTTGATTAATGAGGCTCTAGACTACACGATTACAATTGCTCCTTAAAAATCCTTTAAAAGCTAAATTTACACCTTTTGCCTTTATAATTCTTTTTTTTCTTCAATTACACACTTATAATCACCAAATTAACTAATTAAGCTCTTAAGTTGTGAAATTAAGAAATTAAATACTAAATTAACTCAATTACCACTAAATTAACATAATAAACATATTAAAAATACATTAATTATATAGATAATTTGTAAGGATCCAATTTTGGCCCTAATCGGATTATTGTTAATTAATGAGGATTACCGTTAATTGAGATAAAAATAGATTATTTTGCAATTATCAATGTTAAGTCTCAAGAGGGGTATTTTGATAATTTCAGCAGGTAGGTAAATGACTAGAGTTTAATTATAATTAAAGGAATGGATACAATTGAAGTAAATTAGAAATTTTCAGGTTAAATTGAAAGAAATTGAAATAATGGGGGTTTAATTGTGCTTAGGGCGCATTATGGAAATTTTCTTAGGGAGATATTTACCCCACTCGCCTATTTGGGGTTCCTAGAGATTGAGGAGATCAACATAAGAAGGTCTTTATATGTCTCTCTCTCTCTCTCTCTCTTTCTCTTCTCTAAGTTACTAGTTGAAGGAGATAAAGCTTAGGGTTTGTAAGTTAGCATAAAAAGGTAATGTTTTCCCCCTCTTGCAGTTTTTCTTTCCTTCTTGGGTTCAATTTCCAAAGTTAAGGGTTTAAAGGATTATGATTGTTGTCTCTATGTCTAAGGAGAAGAAAGAAATCTTGAGTAAAGGGGAATGGATCAAGAATAGGAAAGGAAGGAAAGGAGCTAGAGGAGTTAAAGCATCAGTAACAGGTACGAGAACTATTTATAAGTTATTACTGGGTATTATTTTCCTCTTTTCTGGTATGTGCCCTCTTAGTTGAAGTTAAAGGTTAATTCCAGTAACTTAGAGGAGTTTAGAATGATTTAAAGCTCTAAGAATCATGGCTGTAAGTGGTGAAGTGAGACCTGGGATTTAAGTTATTATCGTGCATAATTTGGGTTTCTGCATAATCGGGCTTCTGGGTTCCCATGTTTGCCGAGAACCCATGCAAGGCCACGCATGGTATGCCTCTCTCCCATGCACGACCACGTATGGTATGTCTTTTTCATGCATGGCCATAAATTGTACCCCTTTTTCCTATACATGGCAGCGCATACAGCTTTCCTCCTTTGCATGGTCGCGTAGGCTCATTGGTTTTCTTGTGAACGGCCGTGCATCTTTGGAAACCCTATTGAATGGTCATGCATTCCCTTTCTTTTCTCCTTGCTTGGCCATGCAAGGCCTTATTGCTTCCCTTGCTTAGCCCTGTAGGCCTTTTCCTCTTCTTTTGCACAGCCAATTGGCCTTTTTTCTTATGAAATGCATGGCCACTTGTATGTTCTATTTTCAATGGTTTTCTTTTACCCCTAATCTATAAATCATTCATGAATCATGAACCCCATATTGTAATACATAATTGGAGTGAATTAAACTAACCATAAGTAATATGCATGATGTTTATATACATTTTAAGTGGTGGTTAGTAGGATATATGATTTCTAATGAAATCATTGAGTTGTGAAGTCGTTCCAAGGCAATACAAAACAACATAGGTAGATGTTAATCTCATATTTGAATACTTCCGCCAATTGTGATATATCGAATGTGTGTATATAATATTTTGGATAAATTCGAATGTGTGATGATTAAATTGAGTATAATGAGTAGGGAAGATGGTTATGAAGAACCACACAGGTACATTCTTTTGAAATGAATATGTTTTATGTGTTAGGTCATGTGCTCATGGTTCATACGAATATAGGCATGGTTTCATTCTCATGAACTATAATGACTAGTATAAGCGGGGTCAATGTGAGGATTTAAAATCATATTGTTACTTCATGATCTTATATTTAATAATGTGTATCGCATTAGGAGTATGAAATATTTATTTTTGAGCTAGGTTGCATGACACTCAGTTGCAGTTATACTAAAGCATACTAGTGCAATGATATAAGTTATCAAGTATAGATGCAATTATATAAATAGGTGATACATATGCTTGAATATCAGGGCTTGAAGCCAATATTGCTCTATGAAAGAATATTATGTGTTCATTTGTGAATGACAGCTTTAAGCAAATGTTGTATTGAATAAAGAGGAATATGTTAAATTAAAGATGTTCTTAAAGTGGTAAAGCCTGTGGGTCTTAGTTCAGTTATGGATTAGATAGGCATGCTTAGAGGGATACAGTTGCAGCTACCATAGTTGACCCCGTTTGGGTCTTATTCCTTAATAGAACCATCGTTCGGCCCTTTTTGGATCCATTGTTTATTCCTTGCAAGAACCATAGTTGATCCCATTTGGATCCATTATTTGTTCCTTTATGGAACAATAGTTCGATCCTTTGGGTCCATCATTTGATACCTTCGGGTATCCATTGCTTCCGTTATCCACCCTTTGAACTAGTACTTAGGTAGGCTATTAAAGGTTTAAAGATTAAGCAATGTGCTCGAAATAAAGAAATACATATATCAATTTCTTCAATTATATAAAGTAAGTAGGATAAATGGCTTATTATATTGTTTTGTCTTAAATTTCTTTTGGCTATAAATGGCTTCAATGAAATGAAGTTCTATGTTCTGTACTATATAATTTAGATTGCATGATATGTGTGAAGTAGTTAAGTCTAGTGGTATTTCTTATAGATGTTACTTGACACATACACTTCCTTATGCTTTGAATGAACATTGAATGCCTAATTTACATAACCAGTTATTAAATGCATGTGAGTGAAGATTTGCACTATTGATAATTATGATGGATGTTTGAAAATAAAGGATTAATGTGCATGAATCATACTAGTTCTTCAAGTAAGAGATTTGATAATAATAGTAAATTAAAGGGTCTTCATGAACTAGATGAGTTCCATAATGCTCTAGATAAATGTAAGACTAGTATTTATAGTTAAGGTTGAAAAACTCCTCTGAAATATTCGTTGCAATGAATTGATGATATTTATTTAGAGTTTGTCCATAGATTTGTTTTCCAACTAAGCTTTGTAGCTTAGCACGGGTTTGTTATCCGTGTTGGTTTTGGATAAGCTCCAACTCAATTTGATAGCTGTTGTGGTTTGACCCATATTAAAGAGATGATCTGGAAAGTTGTAGTTGCCCTTGAGGATTTCAGGATGTTTTGAAGGCCATTTATGTTTTAATTGTTTATTATAAGTTTGATTTATCTTTTATTGGTGGCATGTAATTATGGGTTGTACTATTATTATTATTTCTGTCTGATATTTATTAGAGTTATGTTAATATTAATGATTATGCATGCATGGTGGATTAGGGTGTTACATAATTCATACTTATTAATTATCCCATACTTAACCTTTTCTCATCCTCGAGCAAATTAGAATAAACCAACTTCTTAAACTAATCAAACTTTTACGAAGAATTATGAATTTTAAAACCAAGCTTAGTAATTAACAAGTTTAGAATAAATTCAAGTAAGACAATATGAGCTAGTTTTCTATGTATGGTGTGTGTGTAAGACCAAAATATTTTTTAAGCTCTTTTCAAAATCAAAACACCAATGCAAATTCATAGTCAAGTCTTAGAATGAATCTACACCTAAGTGTACAATTGGTTTCACACTTGAAACTCTAAAAATACCATAAGTCTTTCTTTTAGTATCAGAACCCGAAAGTCATCTCTGCTAAACAACATAAAAAATAAACTTAGAATCACTTAGGTCTTAAAAGGTTGTAATGGGGCTAAGGTGTTGGTTAACAAAGAATGGATAAAAGACAAACAACAAAGAATAACCACTCTTTGATGGAATAGATTTTTAAATTTTTAATCTACTAAGATCATACCCCTTCACCATGCTTATTTCTTAATTCCCTTAAACATTAAACACATCCCAAAAGAAAAGGTAAAACTAAAATCCCTCTTAATATGCTCAATTTCACACTTTTTAGAAGTCAAAATTTTTTTACCATGTAAATATCCTAGACTTAAGATTTTGCCATAAATGCTAGTTTTATTTCAAAATTCTTTCTTTTTCTTTCTTTCTTTTTTTTTTCATAACTGGCTTTATTGCTGGCTGAATAAAATTTCATGGGTAATTACAAGGTAAATTCTTAATGTTCACTTGACTTCATCCATAGCCCTTAAGAATAATACCAAAATCTTTTTTAAACTACACCCTTTAAGGTACCCAACAAAAATTAATCTATCTAACCCTAGAATGGCTAATTCTAGAAAGGATAGATAAATGCTATTTAGGCTATATGGTAAAATCAATAGGTGTAACAAGAAAAATTAATATGACACACATTAAGCATACCTTATTTAGCTCAAAATGGTTAACAAGCGTCATAATATCAAAAAGGTGGGAAAATGATCTTAATATAGCTCAATAAGAAAAATATTGCCTAGATCACTTTTTAAGTTGTTTGAATTAATTTTATGCTTTAAAGCATAATGAGGAAGGTTCTAAAGTCTTAAAAATCCTTACTCAACTATTTCAATGCATTGGTTTTTCTTCTATTTTAAAATCGATCTTTTAGTACTTAAAAGTGGAAACTAACAAATATAGGTCAAAATGAATATTAAACTAGCTAAAATTCATTAAAAAAACATGCTTATCTTTATGCTAAACAAAGATTTTAAACACTGCACATTTTAAGTTCAAGCTCAACCAGTTCATTTTTTTAGAAAAAAAAAATTAAGAAAAACAAGCCAAACTAAGCTAACTGTAACGTAAGTGATAATTTGAACTATTTATAACACTAGCATGCAAACTACAAAATAACTGAAAAAAAATAAAATAACTAAAACAATTCATGAGCAAGGTGAAAAGGACTTTCCTAAATTGATCTTCAAAATCTAGCTTAGCTGAACTTTATCCCCCTCTTTAAAATTTTGTTATCCTCGGCATAGTTGAGCTCGAATTAATAGAAGGTAGAATGCATAATTTGTAAGGGCTAGGAGCAACAACATTCATTATTCTCGTAAGGGCCACTATACAAGTCACACTGCCAAAAATAAATATCTTAAAAGTTAAAGTTCAAAAATTCATCCCAATAGAAATAAGCCAAATGAAGCTCAAGGTCATCGATTTCAATTACACCATATAAAGTGATAAAAAATAGAGAGCAAATATGAAATGACATATGAGATTGGTAAAAAAATGATTAAGACTAAGAAAAATGAAGTAAAAGAGTTGAACTTAGTCATTGAGGCCAAACAATGAACCCATTGCGTCCATAAAAAAAACTAAGCCAATGTGAAAGTAATCTCAACCAATATTAAACCAACAAGTGAAAACAAGGTCCAATTTCAGCATTAAGAAAGCTAAGAGACCATGGAATGCAAGTGAAACATAACTTTAAATTAAGATCTAAGCAAACCTATGTTCAAGAACACTAAAGCTACACTCATTCAATCTAATAAATCAGAGCATGTAAATTGAAGAATGAAGACTATATAGAATGCACTTACTTGGTTGAATGAGGATAAAAGCAAAGTGCTAAGCTTTGATTGACCTAACTAGGTGTGTGAGTGTGATTTGGTTAGGAGAGACGTATGCTTAGTCGAGAAATGAAGTATATCATGTTCCATCATATGAGTCTCAATTAGTCATGCCATGCAGATCATACAGACATCAATAAAAATCACGTCATCCCATATCATGTTAAACAAAATGTATAAAAATTATGTATCAAGATTGTTAAGTAATAACTTGAACGAAATATAAGGTGCTAGGATTAGATAGCACAGCAGTTCGCTAGCTAGTTAGCGGGAGGGGTTAAGGGGGTGATGCTAGGTAATAAAAATAAGTAAAATGCAAAATTAAACATGTGCCAATGTACTTACTTGAGCGATAAGGAATGGAATGATACAAAACTAAATTTAACTTTAAGCTCCTTAGGTGGAGGTATGTGTGTCTTGTGCAAGAATGGAGTGCAAGAGTGGGTGAGTGTGAGCAAATTGGGCTAAAATTAGAGTGAGGCTTGGTGGAGTGTCAGTTTCTTGGTGGAGTGTAGGGGGTGACTTGGTGGAGTGATTTTTCACTCTACCGAGTGATGGGGTAATGGAAAAAATTGGAACAAAATCAAGTATGGGCATTTGCTGAAGGACTCGGTGGAATGAAAATCCACCCCACCGAGTGATATGTCACTCGGTGGAGTGAATTTTCACTATACCAAGTGAGTTCTCTCGAGTTCACAGTTACAAAAACAAAATTTTATTCATTTGTCATTCATGCACAATAAACCTCAAACTTCAATTTTAACTTGATTTTCACTTGATGTCCATTACTCCTTAGATAAATTATTCCTTCTAAAGCTAAATAATAATTCCACCAAAGAACCTAAGCACTGAGTATAAATTTGACTGCAAAAATTCTCTCCTCTATGCACAATCAACTCAAAATGCAAGCAAATCATAAATAACTGATATGAAACATAAACACCTATTAAATTGCATTTCAAAGCCACTTGTGATTTAGAATATAACTACTCTCCCTAAGTTCATAAAGCACACAAAGATAATGAAGCATCACACCTTTCCCAAGAAAAAAACATACTTAGAAACACAAATCAACCTTAAATTCATCGGAATTGTAATTCCCATTAATTAGCACCCAAAAACCATATGAATTATGTAATGACCCTAGAAGTACTTACTACTTCAAATGTAATCATTTAAGCACAAAAATCATTAGTAGCTTCTTTTTCAGCCTCTTACTCTTAACTTGTGAATTGAATGACACAAACAAAATAAACTTAAGAAACATGAAGAACATAAAATGAACCTATGAAATTAAACTAAAGACAAGATAGCTACTAACGAAAAAAACAATAACAAACATAACACAACTTATAAAGAAAAATGGATAAAAAATTTAAAGAAAAGGGCTAAAAGAGTTTCGATTTATTGAGTTCCAACTTGACTCATGTTACGCTCTAGAGGGCGAGCTTATGATCCAAATATAGGTCTCTCTGAAATTTCTCCTCATTTTCTCCCATCAGTAGAAAAAACTTGCCATAATTCACCAAAGCTGAAAATTTCATATCTTCAATCAAGTATGACTTCTCCTTTGGCTCTTCAAAAATGAACTCTACTAGCTCTTCTAACCTCAATAAATTCTTCAAGTGGACTTAATCCAGTGCTTCCAGTTGAAATTTGAACACTTCTTTCTTCTTTGGTGATAAATTTTTTGTAAAAGATTGAAATACACCTTTCAAATAAACACATGACTTGACTTCAAAGTGTAATGCCCCTAATGATACCCTAGGAGGGGTAGATGGTCATTTCGCATAAGATAGAGATTGATTTTGTGGCTAATTAAAAGAAAATTTTAATGTGAGGATATAATTGAAAAGTTAAAGTAAAAGTTTTGTGGTGGAAATGTAAATTGTGAAAAGGGAAAGACAAAAGTAAGAATCATAAATATAAAGAGGGACTAACATGAGATTTGCCAAGATTTTTGTTTTAGTAACCAATAGGATTTGATCAAGTGGATGGCTAGAAATGAAAGAGCAAAAGTTGATTCTTTTCTCCTTAGGTGGCCGGCCATTTTGGCCAAAGAGACACAAATTATCTCTTTTATTTTTCTTTTCTCTCATCCTTTAAGTTATTCTCTTCTTCTTCATTTCATGATGCTTCTAAGAAGGAGAAGCTATAGAGAGTAAAAAGAAGAGTTTTACAGAAACCTAGGATGAAGATCAAGAGAGGGATAAAGGAAGATAGCAAGAAGGTAAGAGTTAAGATAGAGAGGATGAAGGAGAAAGATAAAGAGAGAAAGAGATTGGTGGAGCTTGAAAGGTATGGGAACTTAACCCTACTTTTATATGTGTTTATTATGAATATGATGTGAGATTAGTAATATGTGGTGTTATACTAAGTGAATATCATGAAGAATAAAGGTTAGACTTGATGGAAAATTGAAAAGGGAAGTTTTGTTGAAATAGGGGAAAAACTGTTTTAAGGTTCATTGGACCAGTCTTCACTGTTTTAGTGCTATCTTGAGTTATAGTGATTGGAATTGATAAATTCCAGTTGGATATGAAAATAGACACATATATCTTCATTTCATATGAAGGACATGACCCTTGAATCAATTTTTATGATAGTGAAAAATTAGCTTAGAACCGGGTCTTGACCGCTGCCCTGTCATTGGGAGCAGTCTTTGGTTTTTTGTGCATAACTTGAGATTTATAGCTCTTATTGGGGTGAATTTTAATGTTTTAGAAACTATAAAGATATATCTACAACTTTGTAGAAGAAAGTTTTAGCTAAAAATGACGTTTTCTGGGTCAAAAATGGTATATAAGTTGAGACAGAAAATCTGTCTTTGAGCGATTTGAGGCATCACGGTTACTATAAGTTTCATAGTAACCGTGAGGCAGTCCAGAATCTAAATACACCCTATCTCACGGTTACTAAGAATTTCATAGTAACCGTGACCCCTTTAAAAAGTAAAGAACACGGTTATTACTCATCCGGTAATGACCGTGAGGTAGTTTGGCGTAGTCCAGACCCGAAAGTACAATTAGGTCACGGTTACCATGAATTTGGTAGTAACCGTGACCCCTAAATTATGTTTTGTTCCACGGTTACCATGAATTGGTAGTAACCGTGACCCTCCCTCAAAGTTCAAACATGAAAGTTAAGACCCCATGTGAAGCATAAGATTAACTATTCTTCCTTAAACATATATTTTACCTTAAATATAAAGTATATGACATTGCTCAACCATAAACATATGAAATGTATAAGTAATATAAAGATAAGTTATAGTAATTGATATATGAAAGTATTTACTTGAATATGGTTGGGTTATATCGACTATCTTCATATGTTTTTTATTGTGACATGACAGTTAGAGAATATTATCTTATTGTTGGATTTATCATTTCATATGATGAATCGTATACTATGACTCAAATGATACATGAGATATGATTATTTGCCTGCACATAGAGACTTGGTTGTGGATAGATAGGCATGCCTATAGGGTTATCGCAGCTGCTTCTGTTTGACTCTTATGAGTCTTCTGTAAGTCTCTACATGAGGCTTGTCTCTATATGAGACTTCTGATTAGGTATCTTCGGATATCCTTCTGATTAGATACCTTTGGGTATCCTTCTGTTTTGATACCTTCGGGTATCCATTGCACCCGTTATCCACACCCACAGGAGTTTACGCAGGCCATTGATGCAAATAGTGATATGCTTTTACAGTTTAAAACTGTTACTGTTCTGATTACATGATACTGTTATATTTTTATTAATCCTATAAGGCATTGTATTTTATTGTTGTTTAATGATGGGTGATAACTACTGTGTGTGGTTATCAATATGTTATTTCTGTTCCCCACTAAGCTTTATAGCTTAGCACGGGTGTTTATCCGTGTAGGTACTTGAAGTCAAGGTACTTTCTGTTGGGACAAGAGCTGCTAATGTAAAGCCAACACTAGAGATAGGAGAGAGTAAATTACATTTATAATTCATTTTCTTTTTCTATTTATTATGTTGTACTAAAGAACCTTAATTAAGAAAACATTTTAATTGATTTTATAGAATACTTATTGTAATACTTTGTATTTTCTCATAGTGTATCGAGATATGCATGTGAAAATAACAACAACAACTAATAAGACTACAAAGGAAATAAATTATCCTATGTAAAAGAACTTATTTAAGGAAAAGTTTGGGTGGACTAGTGTGGTCCTTACATTTTTGTATCAGAGCGCCTTGGTTTAGGCGGTTCTGGCCAACAGGAGTATAGAAAGAAATAGTTATAGAAGAATTGTGTCAGTTGTGTTGGCTTAATGCAGCTTGTCCCTATCTTGTTCGAGTATAGCTTAAAGATGTATAAGTTGAAAGGCATTGGGAACGGAGATTAAAGGAATCAGTGACTCTAGGAATTCGAGTCCAAGTTATTTCAATCCTTTTTATAGTATATCAAGATGAAATTTAAGCAGTGTTGATATAAAGAGCTTTAATAAAGATATCAAGAATTCTCAGCTGAGTTAGTGCCAAGCATTGAGGCACCGCCATTTATAGTTTTCTTCTATTCGTTGTGTGGCTGTGCATAACATATTTGTTCTTTCCTTTTTCTTTACCCGACCGTGCATTGCCTTTGTTTTCTTTGCACGATCGTTTATGTTTCATTTGGCCTTTCTTGTTTTCCCGATCGGATATGATTTTTAGCATTGCTTTACCGTTCGGATTTGAATTCCAATATTATTTTTCTAACCGATCGGCTATATATATAGTATTTAATTCTTCTTTGACCAATTGGGTATATGCCATTCAGTTCCTTTTTTACTGAATAAGTATATGGTTTTGTTCTGGTTTAATTTCCTCTTTAACCGATTGGATATATGAGTTTCAGTTTTTCTTTGCCCGATCGGATATATATGTATAGCCCTCAGTTTCTTGTTTTGCCTAACCGTATATGGTTTACAGCATTTCTTTGCTTAGTCATCCATGACTTTATTCTTCTTACAGTGCACAATTATCTGTTCTATCCTCCTCATGTGTACTTATCCATTTAATAACAGGACACTGCTAAATCATGAATAAAATATTATGAGTTTACAAGTTTATTAAGAAGCTCTATGATAAGGATGAATTAAGTTAGCAGTGAATATGGTGATGATAAGTATTTATTTAATGATAGTGAATATGCCAGTCGAATATTGATAGATTTTAGATAAAGGAATATGTATATGTATATGATGGTATAGAAATGAGATTCTAAGTTTGAAGTGGAAAGTAAATGATAGATATAGAGAATATATTTTTCTGTGATATATGAAAGCGTGTAAAGGATAAGTACATGTATATTAAAGGTTATGTTTATAGAATAGATTATTATGAAGTTAAGATATGACAGTGTTTGTGCAAATATATGTGGAGTTGTTATGGAAAATTTGAGGTTAATTGCTATGCTCTGTAAATCTGTCAGTATTTCCTTCACAGTCATGGGCAATTGATGAAATATGTTACATTGGGAATGGGGCAAAACATATGCATTGCATATTTGTACTTCATTGCATACATGAAGCATCATTCACTCATACAGTACAACATTATATGACATGTATTTGGCCCCAATTGAAAAAGGAAACTGACAGATATATGTTGAACATAGTAATGGTATGATCGTCTGATTAGATCATCTTCATTTAGAAATAGAGTTATAAGAAAAGCAAATCAAAGCAAAGACAAAATGAAGAGAGTGTTATAGTTATAAAGAGATAGAGAAGAGA
Organism: Excoecaria agallocha; assembly: GCA_037975025.1. NCBI lineage: Eukaryota > Viridiplantae > Streptophyta > Magnoliopsida > Malpighiales > Euphorbiaceae > Excoecaria > Excoecaria agallocha. The sequence goes on along the minus strand of CM075813.1, from coordinate 9,326,255 downwards.
TAGTATTGGATAGAGTTTGTTTAAGATAGAGGTATTGCAATGTAAGTGACGAGATTTGTCAAGTGGTACAGGGAGAATTTCGAGGACGAAATTCTTTAAGGGGGAGAGAGTTGTAATGCCCCTAATGATACCCTAGGAGGGGTAGATGGTCATTTCGCATAAGACAGAGATTGATTTTGTGGCTAATTAAAAGAAAATTTTAATGTGAGGATATAATTGAAAAGTTAAAGTAAAAGTTTTGTGGTGGAAATGTAAATTGTGAAAAGGAAAAGACAAAAGTAAGAATCATAAATATAAAGAGGGACTAAAATGAGATTTGCCAAGATTTTTGTTTTAGTAACCAATAGGATTTGATCAAGTGGATGGCTAGAAATGAAAGAGCAAAAGTTGATTCTTTTCTCCTTAGGTGGCCGGCCATTTTGGCCAAAGAGACACAAATTGTCTCTTTTATTTTTCTTTTCTCTCATCCTTTAAGTTCTTCTCTTCTTCTTCATTTCATGATGCTTCTAAGAAGGAGAAGCTATAGAGAGTAAAGAGAAGAGTTTTACAGAAACCTAGGATGAAGATCAAGAGAGGGATAAAGGAAGATAGCAAGAAGGTAAGAGCTAAGATAGAGAGGATGAAGGAGAAAGATAAAAAGAGAAAGAGATTGGTGGAGCTTGAAAGGTATGGGAACTTAACCCTACTTTTATATGTGTTTATTATGAATATGATGTGAGATTAGTAATATGTGGTGTTATACTAAGTGAATATCATGAAGAATATAGGTTAGACTTGATGGAAAATTGAAAAGGGAAGTTTTGTTGAAATAGGGGAAAAACTGTTTTAAGGTTCATTGGACCAGTCTTCACTGTTTTAGTGATATCTTGAGTTATAGTGATTGGAATTGATAAATTCCAGTTGGATATGTAAATAGACACATATATATTCATTTCATATGAAGGACACGACCCTTGAATCAATTTTTATGATAGTGAAAAATTAGCTTGGAACCGGGTCTTGACCGCTGCCCTGTCATTGGGAGCAGTCTTCGGTTTTTTGTACATAACTTGAGATTTATAGCTCTTATTGGGGTGAATTTTCATTTTTTAGAAACTAGAAAGATATATCTACAACTTTGTAGAAGAAAGTTTTAGCTAAAAATGACGTTTTCTGGGTCAAAAATGGTATATAAGTTGAGACAGAAAATCTGTCTTTGAGCGATTTGAGGCATCACGGTTACTATGAGTTTCATAGTAACCGTGAGGCAGTCCAGAATCTAAATACACCCTATCTCACGGTTACTAAGCATTTCATAGTAACCGTGAACCCTTTAAAAAGTAAAGAACACGGTTATTACTCATCCGGTAATGACCGTGAGGTAGTTTGGCGTAGTCCAGACCTGAAAGTGCAATTAGGTCACGGTTACCATGAATTTGGTAGTAACCGTGACCCCTAAATTATGTTTTGTTCCACGGTTACCATGAATTGGTAGTAACCGTGACCCTCCCTCAAAGTTCAAACATGAAAGTTAAGACCCCATGTGAAGCATAAGATTAACTATTCTTCCTTAAACATATATTTTACCTTAAATATAAAGTATATGACATTGCTCAACCATAAACATATGAAATGTATAAGTAATATAAAGATAAGTTATAGTAATTGATATATGAAAGTATTTACTTGAATATGGTTGGGTTATATCGACTATCTGCATATGTTTTTTATTGTGACATGACAGTTAGAGAATATTATCTTATTGTTGGATTTATCATTTCATATGATGAATCGTATACTATGACTCAAATGATACATGAGATATGATTATTTGCCTGCACATAGAGACTTGGTTGTGGATAGATAGGCATGCCTATAGGGTTATCACAGCTGCTTCTGTTTGACTCTTATGAGTCTTCTGTAAGTCTCTACATGAGGCTTGTCTCTATATGAGACTTCTGATTAGGTATCTTCGGATATCCTTCTGATTAGATACCTTTGGGTATCCTTCTGTTTTGATACCTTCGGGTATCCATTGCACCCGTTATCCACACCCACAGGAGTTTACGCAGGCCATTGATGCAAATAGTGATATGCTTTTACAGTTTAAAACTGTTACTGTTCTGATTACATGATACCGTTATATTTTTATTAATCCTATAAGGCATTGTATTTTATTGTTGTTTAATGATTGGTGATAACTACTGTGTGTGGTTATCAATATGTTATTTCTGTTTCCCACTAAGCTTTATAGCTTAGCACGGGTGTTTATCCGTGTATGTACTTGAAGTCAAGGTACTTTCTGTTGGGACAAGAGCTGCTAATGTAAAGCCAACACTAGAGATAGGAGAGAGTCAATTACATTTATAATTCATTTTCTTTTTGTATTTATTATGTTGTACTAAAGAACCTTAATTAAGAAAACATTTTAATTTATTTTATAGAATACTTATTGTAATACTTTGTATTTTCTCATAGTGTATCGAGATATGCATGTGAAAATAACAACAACAACTAATAAGACTATAAAGGAAATAAATTATCCTATGTAAAAGAACTTATTTAAGGAAAAGTTTGGGTGGACTAGTGTGGTCCTTACACAAAGATGAGTCATTCCTTTTCTTCCTTATGCACCTCAAAACAAATTTCTTTTTTATCCACTATTAATGCATGATTTACTTCCTCCGCCTTACCACCATCACTTTGAAATTGCATTAAAACACTAAAGAGTTTGAATTCTTAACTTTCAATTCCCTTTTTTTGACCCTTCAATAGAATCTCTTGACTTTTGATTGTCTTATATTGATTCCTTAACTTTTTCTCTTAAATTCTAAAATTTTCCTCTTGAAATCTTAACTTCTCCTTTTGAACTCTTAACTTTTCGTTTTGAATTCTTAATGTAGCCTCCCACTCTTATTTTTCAGAATAAAATTTATTCTCCTTACCTATAAGCAAGTCAAGAAGAACTTGATTTTTAGAGATATTAGCCTCTAGTGAATATTGCAGTTCTTACTTCTTTCTCCTCAAATCTTTCATTTGTGCTCTCAAGGGATCATTAAAATGTGGTGATGAAGGCATTGGTGAATGTGTACACAGGAACTTTATTTCCTGTAAGTCTCTTATTAAATCATTCATTTGCTGCTTCAAAAGGAATAACTCATAATTTTGGACATCATCTTGCATCATCTTGAATAATATCTCAAAATTTTCCTGCAAAGAATAATCATCAAATAAAAAAAATAAAAATAAAAATTTTAGACTAACTCAATCAAAGATATTAAACAAACAACATTGTTAGTCCCCGACAACAGCATCAAAAACTTGATCGGATGCTAGCAAGTGTACTAAATCGGCTAGTAATATAGGAAAATAAGATTAAAACCTTGAATATTATACCCAAGAAAATATGGATTTCCAATTAAAATATCTATGTTTGAATTAAATTAATTTGAGATTATTTTTCAAGTTTTTAAATTAAAGGCAATAATTAAATTAAATTAACAAGAAAGTAAAATAAAAACTAAAACTAAACTAACATAACATAACACAAATTAAACACATAATAATATCTATAACACTTCTGCTAAAGGAACTATCCATCTCAACCTCTACTGCAAGGACTTAAATAAAACAACACAAGTAATTACAAAAAATCAATGAAAATAAACACATATATCTTATTCTGAATCTCATTTTAAGCATCAAATCCTCTTATTAGGAACAATTCAACACCTACCCTAAAGATCCAATTTTAAACTCCTAAACCTTCATTAGATCCTATCGAGAGATATCAAAATCTAGCCCATTCTTAATTAAACATTCTTATATTTAAATCAACTCATGAACAATAAATCATTGCCTCAATTTTCAGAATACAAAAATCCATCGACATGAGAAAAATAAGCTAAAAACATACATATCATAAGTCATAAGTGTAATTGATAATTAACCATTTATTTACTACATCAATCATCAATACAATCATAACTCAATATAAGAATTAGCACTGTAATTAAGAAATAATATACTTGTATTGAAATTAAGCTCAAATTCAAGTCTTTACAATAAAAGTGTGAGGGATAAGGAATTACTCATCAAACATGATTGAAATAAAAGAAAAATAAAAAGATACAATACTCATGAAGCTTTAAACTTATTCTTGATGACTTCTCAGCACACTAGTAGAAAGCTTGAGTCTTGGACTTTCCAAGGATTGCAAACTAAGAAAAATATAAAAACTAAGCTAAAATTACTATACAAAATTAACTAGAGAAAATTAGGTTAAAAACTAAGTAAAATTTGTAATTTTAATCTACTCTAATTGTACTCTCTTATTCTCCGCCTTAAATCTGGTGTCTTATCTTCCTTTTATATTGAATTATACTATCGAAAGAAAAAAATTTATGCCATGAGACTTTCTAATCTAATTTGTGAAAGAATTTCAGCCAAAGAGAATGTATTTATTTGTGTTTCACGTAGAGTGGAAAATTTACTCTATAGAGTGGAAAACTTATTCCATATAGTGGCTTTCCTCTTTTCTTCCTCTTTAAGTCACTCAGTAGAGTGATGTTTTACTCCACCGACCTTCTTCCTTTACTTCTTCTTCAATGCTTCACTCGGTAGAATGGATAACCACTCCACTGATTGATGAGGCTCTAGACTACACAATGATAATTGTTCTTTAAAAATCCCTTAAATGCTGAATTTACACCTTTGCCCTTGTAATTCTTCTTTTTCTTCAATTACACACCTAAAATCACCAAATTAACCAATTAAGCTCTTAAATTGCTAACTTAAGAGATTAAACAATAAATTAACTCAATTACCACTAAATTAACATAATAAATATATTAAAAATATACTAAGTATATAGTATATTTAATACTTATCATACGTGATCATTCTGGTTCTTTTATTGCAACTGGTAGTAGATGCATTCCTAGGTTGTTTGAGCCGAGGGTGGCTGAAGCTTTTGGAGTTAGGGAGGCACTGAGTTGGTTAAAGGCTTCTAATTTGTCTTCTATTATCATTGAAATTGATTCTCATTTGGTTTATCATGCTTTGTTTTCTAATTCTGTTAATTTTTTTAGTTTGGTAGTATCATTAGTGACTATAAGGATATTTTTGCCAGTATTTCTAATATCCAATTTGGATTTGTTAAAAGGTCTATGAATTCGACTGCACATTACCTAGCTAATGCAACTAATTCTATGCCAGATCTTACTTTTTGGGATCTTTTCCCCTCCGGTTGTATTATCTCAGCTATTCAAACTTACTCTTCTTAATGAAGTTTAGTTTTTCTCAAAAAAAAAAGATAGAATTATGGGATGGGATAAATTTAAGATTTTTAAAATGATGAGGTTGATTTTTTTTTAACCGAAATTCAAGTAAAACATATATATCTTAACTAACGCTGTGTAGAATCAAAATCGAAAATTGAGTCAAACCAAATGAATTTTGGTATGTTTGATTCAGTTTATTTGATTTTTGATTTATTTAGTTCTAGATTGAAATAAAATTTTGGATTAATCGATTTGGTTCGACTTTTATAATTGAAAAACTGAAATAATCGAACCGATCAATATTTACTTATATATCTATATTATAGTTTTAAATTTGAGTAGAAAACAATTTGGATGAGTGATGTGAAATTTTTATTACTACTATGTTTCAAGTTCGAAACCTACTAGTTACAATTTGTTTCTAGTTTCATTAGCAGCTGTTTTTTCCTACATTAAAATTTTCTTTTTTTTTTTGGCTTATTTTATATTTGATAATATATATTATATTTTTTATTTTACATGAATTTTTTTTGTTGGAGGACTTTGTGTAAATGAATGTTTTCTTATTAGAGGATTTTGAATGTATTTTTAAATATTATTATACCAATATATTTTTTAATATAAATTCAATTAGTCTTTATTATGTACATAAAATGATAAATTTATGTGCATTATTTTAATTTTAGTTATTTTAAATGATTTTATTTTGATGAATATAAATTAATTTAATTTACGGATCTATATATATTAAAAGTCCAATAAAAAATTCATATTGATTCAAAACCGAATAAACCAAACCAAATGAATCAAAATTAATCTGATCCATTCGGTTTCAGTTCTATATAATTTGGTTTATGATTCTATTCTTTTTTCATAAAATTTGATTTTCAGTTTATTCGATTCAATTGCACAACCTTAATCTCAACAACGTGAAATAAGATTATATTTTGAGTTTTAAATTCAATTTATTTATCACTATTATTTAAAAAACAGATGATTAAAGAACAAAGTAAATTAAGATTCATTTAATAAAATACATTATTATTTTTATAGAGCTTCCTCATGAGTAGATAAGGTAAAATTGACCCAACCCCAAAATCACATCCAAATCCGTCCAGAAAAATTATTCAAACTCAACCTAATCCAAACAAATATCCACTTAATCAATCCAAAATTGGCTCATTTTATTTTTAAATCAATTCAATCTAACTAAATACCCACTGCATTAATTCAAAATTGATCCATTTTATTATTCAATTCATTGAGTCATGAGGAAGGAGAAACTCTATGAAATGATATGAAAAAAATTGAAAATCTTGTGAAAAGGGAAATGCATAACTCTAAGGAGACAGTGATTGAGGTGACATCATGATCGCCTTAGCTTGGAGCTGCTGGGGAATTGGGCAACCTTGAACGGTTCGAGCTCTAACAGAGCTTATTAAGCTACCATGCCATTCCATTGTATTTTCTAATGGAGATGCAATCAAAAGACAAACTGCTCAAAATAAGTAGTTTGGGTACCTAGGTTTAGATTTTGTTGAACCTTTGGGGAAAGCATTGGTGGCTTAAAATTATGGTGGGATTACAATACTCATCTGGAAGTTCCAAGGAAAAGTATTTTTTTCTTCATTGTAAAGTGGGAATAGAAAAGCCATGGATCGTTTCGTGTATCTATGAAGAGCCTAAAGCCTAGACAAGCCATCCCATGGGCTAGCTTTGGTGGCTTTAATGCCTACCTTAGCTCTCCGAAAAAACATGCTAAGAAACCAAATTATATGTCTATCGCTCTAGTCTATGGCTCTATTCAATGTTTTCATCTAAAATATGAACCTAATAGGCATTGGATGCCAGGGATACCTATACCTTGTCTAGTGGGAGACATAAGAGGAATTTGATAGAAGAAAGATTGGATAGAATCCTTATCAATGACTTATGGAATACAAACTTCTCAAATGCACAAGTTCTTCATGAAGATGCCATGGGATCTAGCATGCGGATATTGTCTTGATCTTAAATCCCTAGTTGGGGTGTTCAAAATTGGTATAAGCCAACCAATCCAATCCATTTAACCCACATTTTTTATAATTATAATTGCTTAATATAACCCATACAAACTATTTTAACATTTTAAAAATATATATGTGGGTTATTATATAACCCAATTTTTCTACCTCTCTTACATTACTTATTTTCAGTGATAGCTTACGTGCATTTTCATATTGCTCAAGTTCGTTCTTTTTCAATCCACTTATTAATTAGTCATTAGAAATATATTTTTCATATTTTTTTTCTTATTGCTTATTTGAATGACTTGTGCAAAATCAATTAAAATATGTGAATCGTATAATTAACATATAAAACTTAAAAACCTTAATAAAAATCATACAAATGGTGAATAAAGTGCAAGAGAAGATGATATGTAGCAGGATAGCACTCCTCTTTATTAACTTATTATTATTGTGCATAGCCCATAAAATATATATCTATTTGACTAATAAATTTTATTACTATATCTATCTATATATATATATATATCATAAATTAATCGAGCAAAAAAATTATTATATAAAATAAAATAAGTTTTGTAGTAAATTTTAGAATTTTACAATGAGAAGTTGTATTGTAAAACACAAAATATTATTGACTCGATGAACCATGAATAAATATTAATGCCTCAAAGTTAAACATAAAATATTTTTTGTTATTGTAATTTTGAGTGGGACTTCAGAACACATGGTTTGATTTATTAAAAAAAAAAATTCAACCGTTGAATATTTTATATGAATTTTGCATAAACAAAAAAAGTTCATGTTTATAAATTTTATCACCATTGGCAAGGAAATGTTCGACATATAGAAAAAAATATAATAATAAAATAACGTAAAATAAAATAAAATAAAAAATTTATAACAAGGCATCGATTATAGCAGCATTGAGGTAGTAGGGTTAGTAAAAAAAACCCTAGAATTTGATATATTTTTATAAAATTGAATGAAAAATTAAATATATTTTTGGATAGGGACGTATTTTATTGAAATTGACAGAATTTTACTTTCAAATATTTAAAATTTATAAATTTGTCTAATTCAAATTCATGTACGTTGCTATAAAAAGTAGGGATGAGCATGGACCGGTTAACCGATCCATTAGCAAAAAAATTAACCAGTTCATTAATATCGATTTTTTAAAATCACTACCTATTAACCAGTCCATTGCATTCGGTTAACCAATCCATCGGTTTCGATTTTTCAGTTTGGTTAACCAATATTTTTCGGTTAACTATTAAAATTTATAACATAAAATTATTAAAAAAAATTAGACAAAGTTCAATTCAATTTTAAATGTGTAAAGTAATTTAATATAAAAATTATGAAACAAACATAATTTACTAGTCAAAAATTATGTTATATAGATTAATAGCTGATATTATAAAATAGATTTGATATTTTTTGAAAATTAGAATATGTTTGATTTTAAGCTAAATAAAATTTTGAATAATATTAAATGTTATAACATAAACTCTAAAATATAAGAAAATATAATTACATCCTATTAAGTAAAATATGAACACCAATATATAATAAAAAAAATAATATATATAAAAGTTGATCGGATACTATATATAAATATTACTATATAACTAAAGAGAATGACATAATATAAATTTAATATAATATAATATAAAAAATAATATATATAAAAGTTAATCGTATACTATATATAAATATTATTATATAATTAAAGAGAATGACATAATATAAATTAAGGTATAAAAATAAAAATATAATTTAAAATATTATTTTATATAAATTTTAGAGAGAAAGAGAAAAAATTGAAGATATAAAATTTATATATATATATATATATATATATTACTCAAATTTATAAATAATAAATACAAATTTATAATTTTTTAAAAATAAATCATCTAATATCCAATTATATGGATATAATATTTAAACTATTTCAGTAAAAACACAAGTCTTACAAGTAAAGTGTAACGGATCACAATTGAAAACAAAATAGATTGATTTTCTTATTAATTTTAATGGAATTTTATTTAATTTAAATATTGTGGGTCACATTATTGAGATGCTCCAAGTTTTAAAAAAAAGAGTGAATTTATATTATTATTGACAAAATCAATAAATATGAATGGTCGATAAATGGCCGTTAGAGTTTAAATATTTAAATAAATTATAAAACTAAGTTTAGGTGTTTGTAGATGTATTAAGCCTTTTTTTTAATTATATTGGATATATTTGATTTATTTTTTTACTATTTTAATTTTTGTTATTTCTATAAAATTGTCACATTTAGTTCATTAAATAAGATAATCTTATTATCTTAACATAAGTTGAATTAATTATAGTAATCAAAATAGTTTAATTAATAATTAACAATAACTTAATCTTGAATTGCGTCATTGAGCTCTTTAAACTCAAGTAAAGACCGAACTTTTATTTTAATGTTATTAACATTAAAGATTCATCATAACTATACAATATTACTATGTTAGTAACCTACAATTACTAGCTATTATGGAATACTAATGACTATTATATAATTAATAACTCTCGAATTTTAGGATTTTATGTACTAATATCATGTTTACATTTTCTCTTTCAATATATTAAATTTATTGTCTAAATTTTTTTTATTGAAAACTTATTGATTTTTGTATGAAATTTATATATAATTTGAAATTTTATGGTATTATGATTTTATATGTATGAGGTATTTAAAAAAAAATATTTATAAAAATAAAAGTAATTCTTTATATTTAAAATTACTTAAATATGAATAATTTATAATTTATATGTTTACAATATAATATAAAAAAAATTAACATAATACATATAATCTACGTAAACCAACCAAATCAATATATATAAAAAAAAAATTTAAGTTATAACCCAGCCAGTTTGGATTGGATTCAATTCCTTTAAAAATTTTATAATCCACTCAGCCCACATTTGAACACCCCTAATTTTAAGCATCGAGAAAAAGAGTACTTAGATTTAAGACAAAACTTTGAATTGCTAAGTTCACCGGCACAAAAACAAAAGTGAAAATTATCCAACTCCTTGACATCTATTGACGAAAAGAATTTCACGGCCACCTTATATACAAAAACAGGCTAACATATTTTTTTTATTCCATTTTGTGATGTCAAATACAAGCGTCAGCCATTGGCCTAATAGAGGCACGTTTCATTCCTACAACTAAACTCAGAACAGTGGATGATTTAAGATATTACCATAGTGAAATAACTTAAAATAACGAGATTAAAGAAGTGACCTTGGTTAATGTCAATATTACAAAAAGAACTGGACCCAAAAATAAAAAAAGCCAATGGATGTTGCAATTTGGGATGAGGATTAAGCAGACATGATGAACATAAGTATTTTCTACTTTATTCAAATATTCAGTGCCCATCATAGCCATCAAAAGACAGACATTGAAGTCTGTCTTGTACAAGCGCAAATATTTACAAGCAAGTAAAAAGGGGGCAGTTACATCTCAGCAACCAAATTTGGAGCAGTTGTGGCTTCAGAAAGTTTGCCTTGAGTCCACCTCTTCAGCATCTCTAATGAAGCCTTGGGCTGGTCCATGGGAACCATGTGCCCTGCATCGTGAACCTGTTGGTTGAGGCATAATCCAGCTCTATCAGTACTGTTCATAAATGACTATTATGTTATCATCTACGAAACAGGGCGAGCATCATTGAAGAAGGAAAAGAAATACCTTGAGGAAAGCTAGAGGTCCATAGCTTCTCAAAATTCCAGCTTCTGCATTATCAACTTCGAAAGGAACTTCTGGGGATGACACGAATTCTTTCTGACCTGACCATTCCATGGCATGGACCCATCTTGAATTTCCTGCACAAATGAAATTTAAGCTCATGTAAATAACCAACACCTGCCCATGGATTAATGAGTATAAATGTTCAAACACTGACTGATCCGAGATAAAACAAAATTGATAGCCTACCAAGCCAGTTGCAGATAAGATCATACTCTCCTGCATACACAAGCAACTGGATCCCATCCTCTAGGAGAGCAGGAATGCCTGCTTCAAGATTCCTCATCCAATCCATCAACATTGCCAGATACACTGTCGGGCTACAAGATACAAAGCTTATATCGCCAACTCCAAGTGAATCCCTGACAGATTTTTGGTTCAAAAATTGCTCCATGTTTGAGAAGTCATAGCAGAGGCTCCCCTCACATTTCTTTCTGATATCATAGTACTGTAAGGTGAACAAATTAATGCTTATCAATTATAAGATCTTGTTGTGTTTATATGATCTTTTTGAGCAGTCTGATATTGTTAGAAAGCGTGCCAGTGTCCTGAAGGCCTAAATAGGCATATGGTCTCCTAGGTTCAAAACCTGGCAAAAGTTTGCAGGCCTTTAAAGGAGATTAGCTATTTCCAGTTATCTAACTCTAAAACTCAAAACGGTGAAGAGAAATAAATATGGAGAGAGGGGAGAAAGAGCACAGCAAGAGGCTATATATCTACATTCTACTAACATATATCAAAACATAAAATTTATAATTAACTGTAAGATTCCTTATGCATATACTTCATTAAATAAATGATTGCATAAGAAACAGCCAAAGATATAGCCTTGATGCTGTTAGTCATCCTTCAATCTCATTGTTTAAGAAATTGATCATGTTTCCAGTGAATTTCTGTGAAATTTTTTTATCATTGCTTTCGCTTCAGGTATAGTATGCTCTTGGCAGAATAGATTTTCCATGTGGGGAATAACACCAAACTCTCAACAACAAATTGAGCTCTGAAGAGGTTGTGGACTGCATAAAATGTTATTTCTATATTAACCTAAACAAAAGGAGGAGATCAATGAGGCCTCACATTTATATTGCCAGCACGTGCCAAGATGCTGCTGAAGATAGTGTTGCATACAAAATAAGATGCCATGCAAGATATGGTACCATCAGTGCCTGAAATAAGAAAATTGCCACATAGGTTTACATTAATTAAGACACGAAAGCAGCAAAATCAATAATAATTAGTTGCCTGATTCATGTATAATAAGAAGATGGGTGCTAAATAAAATTTGAACTCCAAAAAATCTAGGCTTCAAAACACCAATAAGAGAAGTTTAGGACAAAATAGACAATGTATTAAAGCATAAATAGAGTTGCTTAGGTCATTACCACAAAGTTTTATTGCCATTTCACATGCTGGAACCACCTTGTTGATATGGTCATAATCAGATTTTTTAATCAACCCCATATCCAGTGCATAGTCTGTGTACGCTTTATACTGGATTGCAGGATCAGTAAGCCCATTGCCAATTGCAAATCCCTGTCAAACATTTCAAAATGGAATTTATCAGAGTCATTAGTTAATAGAATAATTGCCATTCATAATTTGGCAAAGGTAAGATATGCAGCATGCCTTAAGGTTTATATGAGTTCCTTCTTTAGCTTTGTTTCCTCTGTGAACTCGAGCAGCAAAAGCAGGAATGTAGTGTCCAGCATATGATTCTCCAGTTATGTAAAAATCATTGTTCACATATTCTGGATGCTCCGCAAAGAAGGCCTGATTTAAAAAGAAATAACTTTACTCAGAGAAATATGGTTGCATTATAGGTATAATTTGAAAGAACAAAGTCAAACAACTCCACTTCAAGTCAGCCCATAATAAGTAGTGCATGTAAATCATTTTGCCAAAAGAATAATGACATTAAAACTAGTAATGACTCACAAACTATAGTTCATTTTCATGCTGTATCAATGTATAATATGCAGTGCATGGTAGATTATCACGATGTATTTTTGCTTTTCATTGGAGGCAAATCCAAAGATAAAATACCTGCAAGAAGTCGTATAGGCTATTACTGACTCCCTTCTCATTGTGAGGAATATCACGTGCATCAGTGCTATAACTGAATCCAGTCCCAATAGGTTGGTCAACGTATAGGAGATTGGATGCCTGCAGAAAAATCATAGCAATTGGTCAACTCTATTCACCAACCATAGTTGTCTGATTTTCCACAAAATATCACTAACCCAGCAAAGAAGATCAAAAGATGACAAAACAAGGAGGAGGGAACTCTAGATCTTTGAAGCATTTTGAGCTAAGGATCAACACAGTATAAAGTTTCAATTTCTTAACTGATTCCTCAAACAATACAACAATATTGAGTCAGACCATAGCAAACATACAGCTTCACATATCATATTTCATACATAAGTGGCAATTAGCAACCTATACAATATACCAACTTGCAGGGGACTATAATGAGTTGCACTAAATTCTTATGAAATGAAATTAATGCAAAAATTAATTGACAATGCTCCAGAAGCCTGTGTGTAGTACCAAAAATTTTAAATAATGCAAATAAATTTAAAAATATAAAAAGCTCTAAAGGTGCTTACAGAAAGAGAAAGAGAAATGACTCGAAAAGGTAATATAGGAGAAAAAATATTATGCAACCCATTCTTATGTCAATGTTTTAGAAGATAAATGGATGAATAAATATAAGCTGAAGACAAAAATCAATCAAATCTATGATAGCATATGAACACCAAAGCCTTCCCATCAAAAAACTACTCACTAAAATTTCTCATGAAAGCCAAAGCAAGGACTAATTGAAAAGTATATGGAAAGCCGTCAACTCTCCCAAGTTCTCTCGAACTTTAGACACATACTGAGTGTTAAGACCATGTAGTAAACAGAACACTTATGTAGAAGCCAATATCCTTTTTAACATGAAGAAATCAAATTAAAATCAAGTGAAAATCCACAAAGTACATAAAGGGTCCAAAATGGAATTCAAATGCTCAATAATTTGAAACATGTTGCACAAGTGAGAGACTTGATACAAGAATGTGATCATTCCACTATGGCATGAAGTCATGGGTTCAAACCGCAAAAACAGCCTCCTTTGTTATGCAAGAAAAAAAAAAAAAAAAAGAGAGGCTAAATGCATCTGATTCCTCCTACATGCATACTGCAGTATTAAACTACAGTTTTTCTAGTCAATGTAATTAAGTGCTTGATAGCTAATATATTTACGTGAAGTTGTCGATACTTAGCAAAACAACTAGCATGTACACCCGATAATATACCAAAGATTTGAAATCTTATTAAGATAACAAAGTTTACGCTAATTCACAATAATTATTTTCTACGAAAAATGTATACGAAAAAACAAATGAACCCTTAAATTTATATCAAATACATCATATTATAAATAATTAGGAATTAAAGTACCTTGTCCCAGCCATAGTTGTTCCATACAAGAGACATGTTGTCTGCAATTTTAAAAGGCCCATTTTCATAAAACATAGCCAACTCACTGCTACACCCTGGTCCTCCAGTCAACCATATGACAACTGGATCCTTCTTGCTGTTGCGTGATTCGAAGAAGAAATAAAACATCCTAAAAATCATAAACCAGCACAAAAATTAGCCCTAATTGACCACAGCAACAGTAAATTTCAAATCAATAAACTCAATCAATCGAATTCAAAATCAACCTAGCGGCATGAGAGTTAGCAATCTTGTAATAACCAGCATGATGCCCCAAATCCTCCACAGAAGCACCATCATAACCCCCAACCACCCTAGGAAACCTAAATCGCTTCTCGACGATCCTGTTTCCTCCCTCTAAAACACCGCCAAGACCGCCGTTCACGACGTTGACACCTTTCTCGGGGAACAAATTCAGGTCCCGGATCAACTTCCCGGCCTGAACAGACGGCAAATTGGACTTCCCGAAATGTTCATATGAAACAGTCGCCCAAGAACTTAAAAAAAGAGATAAAATTAGCACCGAAAAGAAAATCAATTTCTCCATGTTCTCTACTTTCAGTCTTTCCTCTCTGCTAACATAAGCACATGCATGCTTATATGGAGCGTAATAAACGACCACAACAAACCGTCTACGGATTTTTGGGGGACCGGTAGTTACGATGTTTATATAACGGAGATTGAACGGGAAGCGTTACTGCTGAGGTGGCGCGCTAGGGGAGGTGGTGGACGAGGTGATGACGTGTAAGAAATATGGATATTTTAGTATTCGGGAGGCGGGAAAAGAAGGGAATTGCGTGTGGAAAGGTCCCCTATAAGAAATGTACACGCAATGTAACGTCGATTTATAGGAGTGATTGTTTTGTCGTGGGGCCCATCAGAATCGGTTGTGGGGTCTTGTTTTGTCTGTGAATTGAGAGGTGTGAATGGTTGATTAGGGTTGAATCGTGCTGAATTACTCACATAGAATGATTCAAACAGAGGTAAAAATATAAATATATATTTTTTATTTTTTTAGGATAAAAATAATATTTATAAAAGTATAATATTTATAATTATTTTAAGCCAACTTTAAGTCATCTTTATTTTAATCCATCTTAAATTTATAAAAAGATTATCAAATCATCATTAAAATATATTGAAACTATAAATTAACTCATTATTTTACATATTTTACATACAAATTATCGCATCTAATGGAAAAAAGCAAATAAATTTATTCAATATCTATTTTACGTATAAAACAGAAATTTTTAAAATAATATTTGAACTGAATATCAAATTGAAAGTGAATACAATTTATTAAATTTAGGCAAAAAATTTATATAATAAATTGTATACTGCATACATTTTATTCAGTTTGGACAAAAGTAAATATGTAATATACTGTATACACTTATTAATTAATATACTGTATACACTTATATCTTGTATACACTTATATACTATATACAGGATATTAATTACTGTATACATTATTAAGTACTATATGCCCTTATTAATTAATAAACTTTCTTATTAATTAATATGTAGTATATTGTATATATTTATTAATTAATAAACCTTCTTATTAATTAATATGTAGTACATTGTATATACTTATTAATTAATAAACCTTCTCATTATTTTTATTACAACTAAAAAAGGCTTAAAATCAATAAACTCATAAATAATTGATATATTATTCTAATAAAAAAAATTTAAAAACCAGAATAAATATTTAGAATATTTAAATTCAAAAAATATAAAAACGAATCCTTTTCTTATTTGATTTTGAAAAATAAATAAATTTTAAAATATTTGATTGAATTGCCTTGTTATGATCAGTTCTTTTCTAATTAACCAAATGTTTTTTTTTATTCTCCCTCTTTAGTATAAAAGCAAAGTAAATACTTTGCATTCAATTTCTTCAAAGTGAATACATTTTAATCAAACCAATAGTAAATACCCTCTATTCAATTTTATTCAATTTTGTCAAAAAGTAAATACTCTGCATTCAATTTAATTCTTCAAAGCGTATACATTTATTAAAAATAAATTTTTTATAAACAAATTCCAAAAAAAAATTTAAACAATTTTTTCTTCAAAGCGTAACAATTTATTAAATTTTTCTTTATAAACAAACTCCAAAAAATATAAAAATAAAACTAAAATTAAAAAAAAAATGAATGCCAAGAATCCATTCACAATCGATGCCATTCCTACTTTCACAATTAAATTTTCTTTTTATTTTATGTTACTTTTGAGCAGTTTGATCCATACTTTCTCATGCATCACTTATTTAGAATTTTTCCTATCCAAATGTGGATGACAGTTTTTATTTTTTTATATTTTTTATATTTTATTTTAATCTTAATGGAAGGGTATTCCGTACAAATATAAATGGAAGAACCCACGTTTGCACTTTCACTAAAACTAAGATCGTAAAAAGTTGAAAAAGAAATTCACTTTTTTTTGACAACGTTCTAGTTCCAGGTTGACATAGAATTAATTGAGATAAATGCATCACTTGTGTACTATATATTTTAGTATATGATTCAAGTTTTCTTTCTTTAATTTTTTTTCGATTTTTTCAATTAAAATAATATATTATTTTCTAATTCCATTTCATGACTATTTACACTTTCGGAGATATATATAGTTGAAGATTATGATTAGACAATAAATATGAGTTATTTCAACAACAAATGATTCTGAATAAAATTCCAATTAGACATATTAACAAAATAGTTAAACATAATTTATATCAACTTAACAATCTATGCATCATCAAATGGTGTATGAGAAATGTGCCATTCATATATAGAAAGTACTATAGTGTGGGTCCAAAGGAATTCTCCATTTCTGTATATGCAGCACACAAGCCAAAAATAAAAGATGAAAGGAAGTGAGAAGACCTGATTTATCTTTCCCTCGCAGCTTCTTCAAAAAGCAAACAACCAAACTGTGCACTCTATATAGGACAACAAAGGTTTGTTCAAGCAATGATAAATTAAAGACTTTTCTATTTGGAACAACCAAATTGTCATGCTGAAGTCTACATGGCTCATTCACGTATATATAAAAATACAAGCTGTGCTGATGCTGTATGAATATATAATTACGATTTTTGAACTAATTTTTGTGATATTGATGCTTATTGATTATAATTAGGTGTTGTTTTAGAATCAATATATATATATATATATATATATATATATCAACGTTCATTTAAACAAATCAATAGTGAATACTAGTTTTTGTCCTAATAAAGATGAGTTAGATGTTCCAGCCATTGAACAACTTGGAATACGAAAGAGAGAAGCAGAGCGAAGATAAGAAACTGACCTTAATTTTTCCAATGGAACACAATCCAGATCATTTAAACATCTGATAAGGAAGCATATCAGTAAACTTAAAAATAGGTTCTAATCATTTAAACAAAAATTACTAACTATTTCAAATTATTTCATCAACTGAAACTTTATACCATGGTCAAACCTTATAGTCACTAAGCATTTCCTGAAAATTTTGAATTTCACATGATAATTTCTCCCTCTCTATCCTCTATTGCTTTTGACTTGTAAAATTTAAACATAAGCAACAGTCAAAAGGTTTAATAAAGGAATTCAGTTTCAGATTGCTCAAGAGGAAATGTTTTCTGCATTTTCAAATATTTGAGGCACATAGTACAATTGGTCAATGGAAGATCCTTCCCCAATGAACCAAAAATTAAGCAATTGCAAATTTTATTTGTAAGAAAAAGAAATGAGAATTTTATTTCCCTTTCCTAAGTCATTTTCGACATTCTAAAAACAGAAGATATTTTCCTATGCTATCGAAACTAAGCAACTTACATAAAAAATTGATAACTGACTTAGCGAGTCCATTTTCTGTTTCCAAAACAAAAAGGAAATTTTGAAGAGAATTAGGAAAGGTTAGAAGAAACAAAAGCTATGCAAGCAGGTATCAAAGTCCATAAACTCATCAGCACCACTGTTATGAAGAACCACTAGAATGTGAAACTTTTTGCGTAATTCTCTCACCCATTCACTTAGATATAAATGGGTGGGAAAGTTAAAAGGAAATATTCCGACAGTATAAATAACATTAGGTACCTTTAGGGTAATAGTACCAAGAAAACCAGCTTTCATGGTGACTGGAAGTTTCAGGGCATTAAGTTCTTCTGTCTTCAATCTCAAATCCTTGAGAACAAAATCACCTACAAAAAAAGGAAAAAAAATGGTAAAAAAAAGTGCCTGGAGATCAAAAATAACAGCAAGAGAGGGAAAAAGTGGCATCCATGAAAAACCTACTTTTGGCATTCCAAATCACACAAATATATGATTTCTACTGAATAAATACCAAGAAATGGATTGTCTCTAAAAACAATCTCATGATGTAGGTGTTGTAACCTAGCGCAAAGTTAAAGCATACAAACATGGACAATTCTATAACAGCATAAATAATTATTAGCTCACCAATTACAACATCCAATCTGCTTCATTAATAGTTTCCTCCTATGCTTTTTGTTACCTAATCACATTCCCTGCATATCTCATACCTATTTACGGTTTGGTGAGGGGAAATTAAACTTCCAACTATCCCATTAAATTATTAAAGCAGGTTCATCACCTAAAAAGGAAGAAAAAATAACAATAAGAAAGCCAAATAGAGAATCGAATCTCACATAAAATAAAACGCATGCCATGGCTTCGGCAAAAATAAAGTAAGGGTAAATAACGTAATTAAAAACAACCAAATTGAGAACATAGGAAACAAAGTAACTTTATAAACACATACAAACAGATATTTAATCCTAAGAAAAAAAATGAAACAATTTTTAACAAATATTAGAATTAATTCAAAGAAATTTATTAAGGTAATTTTGGTAGTCAAATATCATTTATGATCAAATTTCAACATTTTTCTCCAATTTTGCCCATCACTGTGCTTGCCGAACCGATCACCGGAGCTTTGTCAGAGATGCACCAATGTTGCTTGAGCGTAACTGGGGCTGCCAGTAACCCTCTAGTGGTGTTCATGTTTCCCAATGTCTCACCTTTTAATCGAAAATCACCCTTGAATCGCCGGCTGCCTCCCTCTTCGATCTATGCGTGGTCGGCGAGTGAAGAGAAACAGGGGCCACCCAGGGGTTCACCTTGCCGTTGGGAGATCTCCGATGGTGGTCGTGATGCCATTCGTTGTCATCGGTAGCTGGAGTGAGGGAAGATAGATTTAGCCAATAAGGGAGGAAGCGAAGACGGGGGAGTTACGATGCCATTGCTAGTGGATGAGGTGGCAACGTGTTGGTGGCTGATGGTAAGAGGTAGTGGCGGCACAAAGATAATCGGCGACAGCGCCGTTGATTGGTGGCAGCACCGCACCCTTTCTGCGTTCTCTCTTTTTAGATCTCCCTTCCTTTCTTTCTCTCTCCTCCTTTTCCTTTTTTTAAAGGGAACAACTAGAAATTACAAAGAAAAAGAACTAGCAGCATATAAGCTTAGGGGTGCTCACAGGACGGGGCGCAGGCCAGGGATGCTCACGGGGCGGGGCCGGGGATTGCATCCCCACTCACTGCTCCGCCGGGGTCGGGGATTCCCCGTTCACGCCCCCGACTCTAGAACATGGAGAAAATTTCCCCCATTCCCCGCCCCTCGAGGATCCCCGTTTCTCAATTTTTTTAATTTTAAAATATAATATTTTATAAATAATTAAAATTAAAATATAATATTTAATAAATAAAAATAGAAATGTGCATAACCAAACTGAAATTGAAAATCGAACCAAATCGAATGGAATATGGTCTGTTTGGTTCAGTTAGTTCAATTTTCGGTTCGTTCGGTTCTTAACCGAAATCTAAATTTGTCAATTTTCTACTTCTAAATATATTTTTTCTGTTGATTTGAGTATAATTCTTATAATTTATACACTATAATAGCATTAGCACTATAATTTATATACTATAAAAATGTAAAAGCAAGAAAATCGATAACTTCATTGCCTAAATGTAAACTAAATATATTGCATTCATTTTTAGCCAAATTAAATGCATTCAATTTACTTTTATCTAAATTTAATACATTGTATTCACTTTTACCCAAAAAAAACTAAATTCATTTTTACTAAACTAAATATATTATATTTACTTTTATCCAAACTGAATAAATTGTGTTCAAGTATCCAAATTAAACTCAAATTCAATCTCATTTTAATTGAATGGCACCTCTTAATTATTTTCAAAAATAATTTTGTTCTTTTTATTTTTTATAAATTTTAAATTTATTTATTTACTTTTTTTAATATTGATTATTTCCATCAAATTTAAATTAAATTAAAATCCACACCTCGCAGTTGCACCTAATATGAATATAGTTATAGACATGCAATGAATACGCTGTGAAGGATGATTGATCAAATAGCCAACACAATTTTCAAAATTTGTATACGGAGATTGGACAAAAGTAAAAATACCTATTTCTTGAGGGCTTTCTTTCACTTATCAAATTATCAAATTGCCTAGTGTAATTATATTTGATCTTAATTAATTTAATTGATACTTAATTTTAATTAAAATGTGAATTCAAATGAAATCCAA
Organism: Excoecaria agallocha; assembly: GCA_037975025.1. Classification (NCBI taxonomy): domain Eukaryota; kingdom Viridiplantae; phylum Streptophyta; class Magnoliopsida; order Malpighiales; family Euphorbiaceae; genus Excoecaria; species Excoecaria agallocha. Next base: position 9,305,126 of record CM075813.1, on the reverse strand, counting down.
ATTCAAAAAAATTGAATTAATTCAATTAAATTTGGCAATTGAAATTTATTAAAATCCAATTTAATTTCAATTTGAATAGTATTCAATTAAAATTAAATTAATAGATTAAATTCAATTTAAATTAAGTTTACAAATTCAATTTTAATTAAAAATAAGATTGAATTTGAGTTTAATTTGAAAAATAGTATATTTGTTTGGAGCAAAACTGAATATAGGGCATTTAATTTTGGCCAAATTGGATAGAGTGTATTAGCTCTAGTGAAACTGTATACGATCTATCAACAGCAGGTGTGGTTGACAGTGGACAATTAAGGCAATCGTAATTAGAAAGAGAAAATATTTTCACTATTGCTGTGTATTTTTTTATTGCTCTTCACTGTCGGTGTTAAGAAAGCTAAAAAGACAATAGATTTTGTGGGGTTATTTCAAAATTAATGGTGTTTAACTTATTTAATTAACTATATTTTTTTCTTTTTCTTAATCCTATTTTTCTTTATTAAATTAAAATTATTTCTTTTAAATTTATCTTTTCTAATGTCAAGAAATATAAAAATTGAATAGAAATTAAAAATATTATTTTAATTGATTTTGCTGCACTACTTTTTATTTTGAGTTGTTCAGCATCAATTTACGCATTTCTTTGTATTGATATGAAATAAATAGCAAATTAATTATATTATATGGATTGCCTCATCTCTTTTTTCAATATATGGACATCTCTTTAATGTGATATTCAATATCAGTGTAATTTGTTAATTAATGATTTTTTTTAATTTTTATATATAGAACTAATAATTTTATTCATGCATGGGAATCATTCTTTTTACTCTATTTAGTTTGGACAAAAATAAACACAATACATTCAGTTGGATAGAAATGAACACAATTTATTTTTTGGGCAAAAATGGATACACTGCCAAAATTTACATAGGAAGAGTTGCTGATGAGTTCACTTAAAAAAGGATATAAATTTAAATCCTTAATTTATTAAATAGGGTAGTAGAGTATTAGTGTTCTCAATTTTTGTACTTTAATTTTTTTTACAAGTGAATTAAAATTAAAATTTAGAAGTGAATTAAAATATGAATTTAAATCCTTCTAAAATATACATGGCATAACAAATTGGATTACATTGTATACAATGCACAATGTATTATTTTAATATATTATAACAAAACCATTTATGGAATTTACCGTATACAATGTGTTATGTTAATATAGAATAACAATATTGATTATATTATTTTCGGGAATAAGTAAATATGATGTCATTATATTACTAGTTAATATATTGTATTAATATTTTACACTAATTGAATATGACAGTATAATGTAGTATTTTAATTTTATATTTGTTACAGTGACGTCCTTCTAATTTATTGAATTGACACGAAACATCGCAAAAAAAATTGAAAGGAAAATAAAAACTTAAAGTGAATGCTAAAATAAAATCGAATACATCATATACATGATAAAACAAATCTTAAAACAATGTATTCACTTAATAAATGACTACATTGTATTCAGTTGTATTTTTCTAGTGTGATAATTGATTATATTCTGTTATGGTACCGTGACATCGAATACAATGTACTCGCATTTTCTGAATAATTTATTGCATCATTTGTAGCAATAAAACTAGACTAAATTGAAGCTCACCAAACCAAATTATAGGCAGGCCTGAAATTGGGCCTGAAACAGCCCATATTAACTAGGGATGAGTATGGACCGGTTAATCTGTCTATTAACAAAAAAAATTAACCAGTCCATTTGTAACACCCTTATCGGAACAGTCCTTAACGAAACGAGGCTTAGCTGACGACGGTAAGTTTTTTTTTTCTGCACAATTCAACTACTTGAGAATACTTTTACAAAAATTCCAGAATCAACTAACAGTCTTATAAACAATATTAATCATCAAATCAAAACTTATACTCATCCATACATCCAAGACAAATAAACATATAACCAAAATACCATTCAAACTTTTACCTTAATAGTCTAAGTATATACATGCCAAAAGCTTATACTAACTAATACAAAATTCTTCTCTTCCGATCTAGTCCTTCAATATACTGTGCTCCCGCAATGCTTCAGAAGCTGCACGCAGTAAACACTACGTGCTGAGCATTAAATATGCCCAGTGGTGACTACTAATCCAAGAATTTCCCAAGAATACGTATAATTACATAATTTATGCTACTATTATCCTTACTTCATTAAGCATTTCGTTTTATTTCAGTTATCAGTATTCTTGTTGTTAATTAGTATTTTGATAACCATTGTTCTTTTGTTACAAAACTTTTAACTGTACTTACAGTATCTTTTTAGGTAGATCAATATCAGATTTACCATTTATCTTTACGTTAATCTTTACTATAAATTTTACTTTTTATCAGTACTTTCCTTTAATCCTTTAGCCATAGCAATTTCATTATCATTTTATTTAGCGATGTGTATTGGTACTCTTTTTTTTTTTTTACCAAAATAAACTACTTTTAAAACTTGCTTTACTGGTCAATTATTCAATATATATTCTGACTTCACTTTTTACTATATATTCTATTACTTTACTTTAACTTTGATCTAATAATTACATTACTGTTAAAAGGCTTATAAGCTTCATCGCAAAGCGATATAGCTATTTTGGAGTACCTTGCAGTCAAAACATTCTTTTCTTCTTTTATACATTATCCGTATTTAATTACCTAATTAAAACTTATATCTTTTACTTTTTCCCTTATTGCATAATTCTATGCCTTTATACCGTTTTACTTTTCAGGTAACTTATCTTTCAGAAAAGCGTTACCTAAGCATTAAGTTTACTTTTTGTCACTATCAACACTTTTTAACTTTAAGCAGGAAAATTAATATTATTTTTCAGACTTGTCATTATCTTTACAGTGGTAAATGGTACAAGAATTATTAAGCAATTAAAATTATCCTTTTCACGTAAAACAAAATATATTTAAATTTCTTATAAAAGCTTAACTAAACCTTGATTTAATACTTTATTCTTATAAAATCTTTCTTTTTCTTTTTAAGTACACTTGTCAGAAACCTTACAGATTTATTTCAACTTTGCATTCTATTTCAATCGAATCGTTTTTCGATATAACTTTTATATCTTTATATTCAGTTCAATTAAACGATACTAATTTATTCATTTTGATGTGCCCCTAGTGCAATATAACATGTTTCCCACAAAGGATACTCGAGACTGGACCCGAAGATCCCACATAGCAGAATGAAAAATGATCCCAAAGACCATTTTTCCACGTAGCAGATACCATGTACAAACAGAAGTTATGGAGATCATAGATCCTACCATAACTAAGCAAGTCGTCATGACTTGCACCGCGGTATAGATGTGTCCCTATGGCTAGTCAATTATATCCAAAACAAGAATCATAATACTTGTCTATCGCTAAGGGCAAACATAATCAGTCAAATTTGTAAACGTTTTTAAATATTTAAAACTTTTTAATTTCTTTCTTTTATTTGTTACTATACTTTATTCAGATCAAATGCACTATTTTGTGACTTTTACTATTCAATAGCTTTTTATCCTTTTATTCCCTTTCTCTTTTTCAGTCACTTTTGTGAATTATTCTTCGATAATTTACTCAGATACTTAAACTTTCAATCTTTTATACAGATTATAAATTATGAATTATGACATTATAATTCATAATTTCTTTTCATTCTTTTTATATAATTCTTTACGAATTATTATTTTTTTAATATTTTTAAGTTTGACTGATTACACTTTGTTTTTCTTTTCTTTTGTCCAAAACGTTTAATTATTCGCTTAACTGACTTTTGTATCGTCAGCGAAATATTTTATACTTTTATACTCTTTTACTGCTTTTTATTGACTAATTTATTTCGATAAATTAGTCACACCTTTATTTACTACATTTTACGCAATTAGGAATTCCATTAATATAATTTATTACAAAAATACATAATTTGACTTTTTGTATTGGATTATTCATTTCAAATACATAATTACAATTTTGCCATTATAATCATTTATTTCTATTTTTATTATTTCTTTTACCATTTTCGGGTAAAATTACATTTTGTCCTTAACCCACGGAAATTCTATCTTTTGAAACCGTTAGGCCTCCGAAATTACCATTTTATCCTTATTAAGTATTTCGTACTTATTTTTACACGTTAATTACTTATTTTGGCAAAATTACCATTTTGCCCTCAAAACTTTTATTTTCTTTCATTTAAGTCATTTTTCTATTTAAAACTCATTTTATCTTTCTTTTATTTACGTATTAATTTATTTTCATCATTTCTATTTATTTATGAATTATTTTTCAATAATTCATTATTCTTATTATTTTCACGACCTAACAATTATTTCGAAAAATCGGTCGGTTGACTTTTTATTTCTAGTCATTGACATTAATTAAATTTCACATTAATTCCTCATTTTTGTCATTTTTATACAATTATACATTAAAACTTCAATTGCTTTCATTGTACATATTCATATAAAAATTCCAATAAAATCTCAATAAATTCAATAAATTCCAACAAAATTTATTTATGCATTATTTATTGGTTATTGTCATTTTTCATCAAATTAATCATTTAAGTCACAATAAATCACAATTTTCATTCAATACATACACTATATAAAATCTTAAAAATTCCCAAATAAATTTCAAATATTCTCTAAAAATTGATAGACATCAATTATCAAGTCTATTATTATTTTAAGTTAACATACATTAATTTCATGCATTTTTCTCATCAATTTCTTCACCCCAGTAATTCGGCCATCAACCATTTTCTACCTTAAAAATTTTCTTTCTTCCATTAATGCCTTCATCTCATTTCCTCTCATGGTGAATTTCATTTATCCTAACATAATTGCATTAATTAACAAATTTTCATATTTTTACCTTAATTACATAATTAAGGAAAATTCATATTAATAGAAAAATCAAAATATTTGGTAGTCACTTACCTTTTTCCATGCCTTAGCTTCCTTAAGCTCCACTTTTCCTTGCCTTTAGCTTGCTTACTTTGCTCTCCTTCATGAAAACCTCAAATGGACCCCTAAACTTTCTCTCTTGAATTTCTTTGATTTTCTTCCTTCTTTTGAAGAGAGGAGGGCATTAAACTTAACTAGGAAGGCAAAAATTACTATTTAATGGCTTGATTTAGTGTGAAATGGAGAGAGAAAAGAAGAAAAACTCAACAAAAATGGAAAGGAGAAGGTTGGCCAAGAAGAGGAGAAGATGAAGACGTGAACTGCTGGCTGAATCCAGAAAATTCCATCAATTTATATCTCCTTTTAAATGGTGAAATGGGCTTGGGTCATGTTAGTGGGCTTAAATTAATTTAAAGACCATTAACAACCTAATTCAAAGCCCAAAATGATTTCTCCCACTTTCTCACTTCAAATCACTCCAAATTTAATTCCATAATTTTTATCACATCAAAAATAGGTAGTACACAAAATTTCGGCTCAATCGGAGTCCGTTATCGGTCCGATTCAAACGTATCGATCCGATTCGATAACTGTCGACATTGCCGAAAAATTTATTTTTTTATACCAAAATATTCTATATCAAATTTCATTGAGAACTGCAAAATCTGGCAATTTTTAGAGTCCATTTTCTATTTTTAAAGATTTATAAAAAATCAAGTCCCCTTCCTTACCGGAAAAATTGATTCGCTACCTTTTTCGTATTTTTGACTTTTGGAGATCTATTTGACCTCAAATGTACTTCAAATTTCAACCATAGACTCACCATGACTATCCTTTCAAATGGTCAACTAAAATATTTTTCACTTTCGGGTGTCCTTTAAGGCCCGAAAAATACTATTCACTGCCGGAAAGTACTATTTACGGCTGACCCAGTGTTGAGGCCGTTACAATTCTCCCCTACTAAAAGAAATTTCGTCCTCGAAATTTACTTATATCACAGAGTAGAGGATACCCTTCTATCATTTTATCGAATTTCATCTACATATAATAGTTCCAAACATATCTTCGTCAATAAGACCCACATGTTTGAAGCTAACCAATCTTTATCAGTTTCTCTTTTTCTAAACATATCATCCTGAATGTAGATTCCTTTCATATCTTGAATCAAATCAAGCCTTACTTACCCCGTTTGTACTCTATTAAGTTCAGTATAAAAAAAAATTCAATCTTTTCTTTCTGACATCATCTCTACAAAAATCAGATCTTACAATAGATACTCATTTTTCACAGTCCCGTGTACTTTACCATATTCCTTCTTTTAATAGTGGAATTAGCCCCTCGAACTCATCATTAGTCAAGGGTGAATCTCTAGGCCAATGCTGAAATTATAACCAGTCTTCTTCTTTGACACTTAACAAATTCGTTGACAGATTCTTTAATCATGTTATTTCATTTCTAAACAAATACCATTACAAGTCAAAGCAATTCTCAAATAAGTTTAATGTTCTGCGTCCATATATCAACATATTTAACATTTACTCACAATGACTGATACATAAACATTTTCTTCCAGAACTATTGTCCGTACTTGCTATACAAATTCAGTTCACTTATTTTTCAGTTAAACACGCCCCATCTGGAGTCAAACTTAAACTGGCTCTCACAGCTAAGAAACCAAGAACATTATCATTAATCACTTATACTTATTTTTCTCATCAATTCATCAATAGGGTTGGTAAGCTAACAAATTTATTGACATGACCAATATCTCACAATGGTCACATCAAAATTGGAAAACAATTTTAAGCACACTATTTCTTATCTCATTCTTAGGTTGTCCCTATGCTCATCATATAATCCTGTCAGTTTCATCCTATCAAGTGGGGCCAAAACATATGGTATAATGCATATCAGATGCTGTCAAACAATATGGAATGCTAATGAATGTATGATTTCATGTATGCAGATAGAATATTGTCAAGTATCCTCATATAATGCAGAGATCATAGCCCATCCCAGAGCTATGAGAAATACAATCAAGTCCCCACTCCTATAAGAAAATCACTGACAGATATATATATATAGAGCATCTTACACAACCTTAACTTATAACAATTTGCTCGCTAGCATTCTTAAACCAAGGAAATCCCATTAAGATATCTCATTATCCTGTGTAATTTATCTGTTCTTAAAATATAATTCCTTTTTATTTCTATCACACTCTTCATTTTGTGCTTCTTTTAGTTGTTTCTCATCCACATCGATATTTAAACTCTCACATTTTCACTTAATATCAGTCAACTTTTCTTTTTCCTGCTTTGACTCTCATGATATCACAAGTAGCAATACTTTCATTCTCATTTACTACCATTTTTACCATGCAGAATCAATCCTTTCAAACTTAACAATCTCAGTCAAATGTCAACTCTTTCACTTTAACACAGATAGGGGAGCAAGTACCCTTCAGTTTAGTCAATACTTATCCACTTACATTTGGCATGTATATACAGACAAACCTATCACTTATCCTTCTCCCACTCCGATCTTAGAACCGCTTAAACCTTTGCTCTGATACCACTAAATGTAACACCCTTATCGGAACAGTCCTTAACGAAATGAGGCTTAGCTGACGACGGTAAGTTTTTTTTTCTGCACAATTCAACTACTTGAGAATACTTTTACAAAAATTCCAGAATCAACTAATAGTCTTATAAACAACATTAATCATCAAATCAAAACTTATACTCATCCATACATCCAAGACAAATAAACATATAACCAAAATACCATTCAAACTTTTACCTTAATAGGGGGGGGGGGGGGGGGGGTCTAAGTATATACATGCCAAAAGCTTATACTAACTAATACAAAATTCTTCTCTTCCGATCTGGTCCTTCAATATACTGTGCTCCCGCAATGCTTCAGAATCTGCACGCAGTAAACACTACGTGTTGAGCATTAAATATGCCCAGTGGTGACTACTAATCCAAGAATTTCCCAAGAATACGTATAATTACATAATTTATGCTACTATTATCCTTACTTCATTAAGCATTTCATTTTATTTCAGTTATCAATATTCTTGTTGTTAATTAGTATTTTGATAACCATTGTTCTTTTGTTACAAAACTTTTAACTGTACTTACAGTATCTTTTTAGGTAGATCAATATCAGATTTACCATTTATCTTTACGTTAATCTTTACTATAACTTTTATTTTTTATCAGTACTTTCCTTTAATCCTTTAGCCATAGCAATTTCATTATCATTTTATTTAGCGATGTGTATTGGTACTCGTTTTTTTTATACCAAAATAAACTACTTTTAAAACTTGCTTTACTGGTCAATTATTCAATCTATATTCTGACTTCACTTTTTACTATGTATTCTATTACTTTACTTTAACTTTGATCTAATAATTACATTACTGTTAAAAGGCTTATAAGCTTCATCGCAAAGCGATATAGCTATTTTGGAGTACCTTGCAGTCAAAACATTCTTTTCTTCTTTTATACATTATCCGTATTTAATTATCTAATTAAAACTTATATCTTTTACTTTTTCCCTTATTGCATAATTCTATGCCTTTATACCGTTTTACTTTTCAGGTAACTTATCTTTCAGAAAAGCGTTACCTAAGCATTATGTTCACTTTTTGTCACTATCAACACTTTTTAACTTTAAGCAGGAAAATTAATATTATTTTTCAGACTTGTCATTATCTTTACAGTGGTAAATGGTACAAGAATTATTAAGCAATTAAAATTATCCTTTTCACGTAAAACAAAATATATTTAAATTTCTTATAAAAGCTTAACTAAACCTTGATTTAATACTTTATTCTTATAAAATCTTTCTTTTTCTTTTTAAGTACACTTGTCAGAAACCTTACAGATTTATTTCAACTTTGCATTCTATTTCAATCGAATCATTTTTCGATATAACTTTTATATCTTTATATTCAGTTCAATTAAACAATACTAATTTATTCATTTTGATGTGTCCCTAATGCAATATAACAGGTTTTTCACAAAGAATACTCGGGACTGGACCCGAAGATCCCACATAGCAGAATGAAAAATGATCCCAAAGACCATTTTTTCACGTAGCAGATACCATGTACAAACAGAAGTTATGGAGATCATAGATCCTACCATAACTAAGCAAGTCGTCATGACTTGCACCGCGGTATAGATGTGTCCCTATGGCTAGCCAATTATATCCAAAACAAGAATCATAATACCTGTCTATCGCTAAGGGCAAACATAATCAGTCACATTTGTAAACGTTTTTAAATATTTAAAACTCTTTAATTTCTTTCTTTTATTTGTTACTATACTTTATTCAGATCAAATGCACTATTTTGTGCCTTTGACTATTCAATAGTTTTTTATCCTTTTATTCCCTTTCTCTTTTTCAGTCACTTTTGTGAATTATTCTTCGATAATTCACTCAGATATTTAAAGATTATAAATTATGAATTATGGCATTATAATTCATAATTTCTTTTCATTCTTTTTATATAATTCTTTATGAATTATTTTTTTTCAATATTTTTAAGTTTGACTGATTACACTTTATTTTTCTTTTCTTTTGTCCAAAACGTTTAATTATTCGCTTAACTGACTTTTGTATCGTTAGCAAAATATTTTATACTTTTATACTCTTTTACTGCTTTTTATTGACTAATTTATTTCGATAAATTAGTCACACCTTTATTTTCTATATTTTACGCAATTAGGAATTCCATTAATATAATGTATTACAAAAATACATAATTTGACTTTTCTATTGGATTATTCATTTCAAATACATAATTACAATTTTGTCATTATAATCATTTATTTCTATTTTTATTATTTCTTTTACCATTTTCGGGTAAAATTACATTTTGTCCTTAACCCACGGAAATTCTATCTTTTGAAACCGTTAGGCCTCCGAAATTACCATTTTACCCTTGTTAAGTATTTTGTACTTATTTTTACACGTTAATTACTTATTTTGGCAAAATTACCATTTTGCCCTCAAAACTTTTATTTTCTTTCATTTAAGTCATTTTTCTATTTAAAACTCATTTTATCTTTCTTTTATTTACGTATTAATTTATTTTCATCATTTCTATTTATTTATGAATTATTTTTCAATAATTCATTATTCTTATTATTTTCACGACCTAACAATTATTTCGAAAAATCGGTCGGTTGACTTTTTATTTCTAGTCATTGATATTAATTAAATTTCACATTAATTCCTCATTTTTGTCATTTTTATACAATTATACATTAAAACTTCAATTGTTTTCATTGTACATATTCATATAAAAATTTCAATAAAATCTCAATAAATTCAATAAATTCCAACAAAATTTATTTATTTATTATTTATTGGTTATTGTCATTTTTCATCAAATTAATCATTTAAGTCACAATAAATCACAATTTTCATTCAATACATACACTATATAAAATCTTAAAAATTCCCAAATAAATTTCAAATATTCTCTAAAAATTGATAGACATCAATTATCAAGTCTATTATTATTTTAAGCTAACATACATTAATTTCATGCATTTTTCTCATCAATTTCTTCACCCTAGTAATTCGGCCATCAACCATTTTCTACCTTAAAAATTTTCTTTCTTCCATTAATGCCTTCATCTCATTTTCTCTCATGGTGAATTTCATTTATCCTAACATAATTGCATTAATTAACAATTTTTCATATTTTTACCTTAATTACATAATTAAGGAAAATTCATATTAATAGGGAAATCAAAAGATTTGGTAGTCACTTACCTTTTTCCATGCCTTAGCTTCCTTAAGCTCCACTTCTCCTTGCCTTTAGCTTGCTTACTTTGCTCTCCTTCATGAAAACCTCAAATGGACCCCTAAACTTTCTCTCTTGAATTTCTTTGATTTTCTTCCTTCTTTTGAAGAGAGGAGGGCATTAAACTTAACCAGGAAGGCAAAAATTATTAACCAGGAAGGCAAAAATTACTATTTAATGGCTTGATTTAGTGTGAAATGGAGAGAGAAAAGAAGAAAAACTCAACAAAAATGGAAAGGAGAAGGTTGGCCAAGAAGAGGAGAAGATGAAGACGTGAACTGCTGGCTGAATCCAGAAAATTCCAGCAATTTATATCTCCTTTTAAATGGTGAAATGGGCTTGGGTCATGTTAGTGGGCTTAAATTAATTTAAAGCCCATTAACAACCTAATTCAAAGCCCAAAATGATTTCTCCCACTTTCTCACTCCAAATCACTCCAAATTTAATTCCATAATTTTTATCACATCAAAAATAGGTAGTACAACAAAATTTTGGCTCAATCGGAGTCCGTTATTGATCCGATTCAAACGTATCGGTCCGATTCGATAACTGTCGATATCGCCGAAAATTTTATTTTTTTATACCAAAAATATTCTATATCAAATTTCATTGAGAACTGCAAAATCTGGCAATTTTTAGAGTCCATTTTTTATTTTTAAAGATTTATGAAAAATCAAGTCCTCCTTCCCTATCGGAAAAATTGATTCGTTACCTTTTTTCGTATTTTTGACTTTTGGAGATCTATTTGACCTCAAATACACTTCAAATTCAACCATAGACTCACAATGACTATTCCTTTTCAAATGGTCAACTAAATATTTTTTCACTTTCGGGTGTCCTTTCAGGCTCGAAAAATACTATTTACTGCCGAGAAGTACTATTCACGGCTGACGCCAGTGTTGTGAGGCCGTTACACCATTATATCGATTTTTTAAAATCACTAACCATTAACCAGTCCGTTGCATTCGGTTAATCAGTCTATCAGATTTCAGTTTTTCGGTTTGGTTTAACCAATATTTTTCGGTTAACCATTAAAATTTATAATATAAAATTATTCAAAAAAAATTAGACAGTTCAATTCAATTTCAAATGTGTAAAGTAATTTAATATAAAAATTACGAAACAAACATAATTTACTAGTCAAAATTCATGTAATATAGATTAATAGCTAATATTATAAAATAGATTTGATATTTGTTAAAAAATAGAATATGTTTGATTTAAGTTAAATAAAAATTTGAATAATAATAAATATTATAACATAAACTCTAAAATATAATAAAATGTAATTAGCAATGTTATAAAATATGAACACTAATATATGATAAAAAATAATATATATAAAAGTTAATTGGATACTATATATAAATATTACTATATAACAAAAGATAATGACGTAATATAAATTTAGTTTAATATAAAAAAATAATATATATAAAAATTAATCATATACTATATATAAATACTACTATATAATTAAATAGAATGAAATAATATAAATTAAAATATAAAAATAAAAATATATTTTAAATATTTTTTAAAATATTATTTCATGTAAATTTTAGAGAGACATAGAAAAAAATGAAGATATAAAAATTTATATATATATATATATATATATATATATATATATATATATATATATATATATATATATATATATATATATATATATATATATATATATATATGAACCGGTTAACCGTTGACTAACGGTTAACCGGTACCTAAAAATTTAAACCGTAATCATTAATAAAAAATATAAAAATTAAAAATCGTAACCGAATTTATCAGATCGATTAACCATAAAAATCAATTTGATTTCTGATCGGTTTTACGGTTAACCATATTTTCGATTATTTTGCTCATCCCTAATATTAACTCAGAACCGATTGGACCGAACCGATCAAAATTATTTCAATCTAATCGGTTTTCGATTCTATAAATTTCGGTTTCAGTTCTTATATTTTTCAAATTTTGATTTTCGTTTTTTTTAGTTCGGCCCAAAATCAAATCGAACCGACCGTTTGCATACCCCTAATAAAAAATTTAAAATCAATTATAATTTAAATTAATATAAATTTTAACCATTCATAAATTTAAAATTAAGTATAATTTAAAACTTAATAGTTATAAAATTAAGTTATATTTTAATTTTAATTATTTATAAAATATTATATTTTAAAATTTAAAAAAATATATTTTTTGCGGGGAGGGGATCCCTTGGGGCGGATATCCCATTCTCCGTCCCCGCCCTCAATTTTATAATGAAAATTTTTTCCTCCTGTCCCCGTTCCTGCGGGGGGAAATTTGAAAATTTCGGCGGGTCCCCGCCAGGACCGAAAAATTTCCGCCCCGTGATCGTCTCTAAGTTAGTTAAAGATATTGGAGTAAAGATATACAATGTATACTATTCCTTTTAACTATTTGTTATTTAATTTTTTAATAATAAAAAATTTTAAAATGGAGAATTTTTTTTAAAGTAAGCTAGTATAACAGTAATACGTTTTGTTGAAGAGTTGTAAGTACTTTTAGAAATGTGAATTTTTTTTCTAAACTTGTAATATAAACTTGTTGCAATATATAAATGAGAACTTACAAATTGTAAAAAGACTGGAACACAATTATTTTAGATAGACCTAATATATTTTTATTAAAATCATAAATTAACCATTATTAATATTGTAAAATAAAATTCAGCTCTTTAATACTTTTTTCTTTTAATCTATTAGATAAATTCAAACAATTTGTAAATTATATAAGGATCATTATTGTCGCACGAATGATATATAAAAGAATATAATCATATTACATGTAGGTTTTACAAAATACGAATAATTGGAATATGATTGTTAATTAACCAATAAACAAAATAATAAATATAATAAGTTTACAAATTGAAAATCCAATTGAAATTAAGTTTACAAATTGAAAATCCAATTGAAATTAATATGATTGTTAATTAACAGAAAATCCAATTGAAATTAAGTTTACAAATTCAGTTTCAATTAAAATAAGATTGAATTTTAGTTAAATTTGGATATTTGATGATAATTTATTTAGTTTGGATAAAAGTGAATTCAATGTATAAATATATAAAGTGAATCTAATGCATACAATTTATTCAATTAGTAAAGTGAATTAAGTGTATATATAGCAAGTGAATTCGGTGTATACAGTTTATTCAATTAATAAAGTGAATTCAATTTACTTTTTATATAAAAGTAAATTCAATGTATTAAATTTGTGTAAAAGTAAATTGTATGTAATTTAGCAAAGTGAATTCAGTGTATAAATATATGATAGAGAACATTTTTCAACCAATAAAAACCTAATTAATGAGTAAAATTTAAAAAGTTTTATCATTTTCAATAAAAAGTTGAGGAGCCCAAGAACAATAAAAGTAACATATTTGAAACCATTATAAGTCAACTCTAAGCCCTTTTAGTTTCAAGCCACATTGGGCTAAAAAAAAGTCATTAAATCATTATTAAGTCATAAAAAGATATTGGTTGTATTGAGTTTCAGCAAAGTAAATGCAATATATTTAATTTGGATAAAAAGTAAATACACTGTTTAATTTTGGCTCATGAAATCATTTTTTGGAATAGGACCGATTATTTATCTTCTTATACGGCTTGCATGATATGTATAGTACATTATATACACTTATTAATTAATAAACCTTCTTATTATATTTATTACACCTAAAAAAAAGATTAAAGTCAATAAAATCATTAATAATTGATGTATTATTCTAACAAATTTTATACTTTTTTTGAAAAAAATCAGAATAAATATTTATGATATTTCAATTCAAAAAATATAAAAACGAATCATTTTCTTGTTTGATTTCGAAAGATAAACAAATCTTGAAATATTTGATTGATTTTCCTCATGCCATCCTTAATTTCATGGTATATTTTTATCAATTTTTTTAAATAGTTGAAAAAAATATAATCATCATAAATATCACTTAATTTACGAGTAGTTGTATTTTCATATAAAATGAATATAAAAATGGATAAATATTCATGTAAGATATTATCCGATATAAATTAATGGATAATGTCATCATAATTATATGAGATGCTTTATAAAGTTTTCAATTTGATTTGATCCTCATTAAAAAAAAAAAAAAAGAAAGATCAAAGCAAGTAAAGATCCAATACGATTTATATTCCAAATTTAAAATGATTCTTGGCTCGTATTATGCAGCAGGTGCAACTGCAAAATGAAGATTTTAAATTAATGGTAAATTTGTTCAATTGAGTGTACTTTATTCACTATGCTTTATTCAATTAAGTATACTTTATTCAAGTTTGATGTACTAAGAAATTTTTTTTATTATATTGTTAAAACATCGTATGCCTTTAATAGTTAAAAGAAATGTTGGAATCGTATGCCTTTTTCTTCGGATTGCATAAGCACCACACGTGAAGGCCACTGCTGATCATTGTGCCCTAATTTTAAATGATTTATTTCTATATATAAAATTAAAAAAAAGTCATTAATTTACAACTTCACTGATATTACAGAAAGTTAAACGGCTCAAATAAAATATATAATTACATAAAATTTATTAATTATTTTATAAAATCTATATTAATTAATAATTTTTTAAATATGTACAAAAAAAGATGAAGCTACCACATTGAACATAAATCTGGAAGGAGTGAGCAAAAGAAAAATGAAAATATGGTTAACCGAAAAATCGATACGAAATTGAATCGATTTTTATAGTTAACTGATCTGATAAATTCGGTTACGGTTTTTAATTTTTATATTTTTTATTAATGGTTACGGTTTAAATTTTTAAATATCAATTAGCCGTTAGTTGATGGTTAACTGTTTCATATATATATATATATATATATATCTTTATTTTTTTTATTTCTTTTAAAAATTTACATAAAATAATACTTTAAAATATATCTAAATTATATTTTTATTTTTATACCTTAATTTTTTATTTTTTATGAAATTTATATAATACTTTAAACTAAATTTATATTATACCATTCTTTTTAATTATATAGTAATATTTATATACAATATCCGATTAATTTTTATATATAATATTTTTTATCATTTATTGGTGTTTATATTTTACTTAATAGCATTTAATTATATATTTTTTATATTTTATAGTTTATGTTATAATATTTAATATCATCTAAAATTTTATTTGACTTAAAACCGCACATAATAATTTCCAATAAATATAAAATCTATTTTATAATATTATCTATTAATTTATAGAACATGAATTTTTGATAGTAAATTAGATTTGTTTCGTAATTTTTATATTAAATTACTTTATACATTTAAATTGAATTAAACGTTGTCTAATTTTTTTATATAATTTTATATTATAAATTTTAATTATTAACCGAAAAATATTAGTAATCAAACCGAAAAATCAAAATCGATTGATTGGTTAACCGAATATAACGGACTGTTTAATAGTTATTGATTTTAAAAAATCGATATTAATAAACCGGTTATATTTTTTGCTTATGAACTGGTTAACCGATCCTTGCTCACCCATATTTGAAAGTCCAATTTGTTATAAAAAAAAATACAGCATAATACGAACAAGGTAGGATGAATTATTTCTTCTAATACGAATGATGATTTTAATTTAATGGCAAATTTGATGAAAATAATTAATATTAAAAGAAGTAAATAAAATAAATTTAAAATTTATAAAAAATAAAAAAGAATAAAATTATTTTTAAAAAGAAAAGTGCCATTCAATTAAAATACGATTGAATTTGAATATAATTTGAATAATTGAACACAATTTATTTAGTCTATATAAAAATAAATACAGTATATTCAGTTTAATAAAAGTAAATTTAGTTTTACTGAATAAATGTGAATACAGTGTATTAAATTTAAATAAAGACAAATTGAATGTATTTAATTTGATAAAAAATGAATACGGTGCATTCAATTTGGGTAAAATAGAAACAAACAATTAAAATTTTACACTATACGTATGATAATTTTAAAACTGAAAAAATTTTTGCTTTCCAAAGAAAAAATTAAGAAATCTAAGAATAATAATCACACTTCACCCAAATGAATGGTTAAGCGGCTTAAAGATATATTGATCAAACTAAAAATACATTTTTTCCAAGGGATATATTTGAGTGATTCAATTTGAGTCCAGAGTTTTGGAGGTGAAGGCAGGATTTTCTTTTATAAAAAAAAGGAAATAAAATGGAATGTGACAGTGTGTATACGTCAATTTAAATGGTCGAATAGTTAAAAAAATTATATACATATAAATTGCCGAATATCAAATAGTTAAAAAATTAAAAAAAAATAGGTATCGGGGAAGTGATTTGACAATTCTACTTTTACCACTCAGTAAATGAAAATAAAATGCTCAATTGCTCGTGCCTTTTCACAGTGAACGACTCTAAATAAGGATTTGACATTTTTCAAGCTCAAATTATCATAAAAATCTCTTAATTATAATTTAGGATTAAAATCAAATCTACTTTTAAAATATTAAAATGATATATATTTACTTTAATTTCTTTTAAAAAAAGTTTATGCTATTAACGAATTAATTTACATTTGCTCTTATTTATAACGATGAAAATAAATATAAAAAAATTATTTTATTAAGAGAAAATTTAAATAAATATTCTATATTTATGTTTGCCATTATAAATAAAAATAAATTTGATAATAATATTGGCATTTTCACCTAAAAAACAAGTTTTGAATAAATGCATACTATTTTGCATAATTTAGTGACAAATCCATTTTTTCATAGTTTATTGTGAAACTTTCTAAAACTTTATTTTTTTTATGGACTTTCTGCAAAGGCTAATTTCTGGGCCAATTAGTGTAGATGATATTTGGGCCATTTGGGCTAAGATAATATTAAGGGAATGACTTAATAACTCCTTCGAAGATTCATTCATTTAAAGAAGAAGAAGAAGAAGAAGAAGAAGAAGAAGAAGAATGATAATAAAACTTTCTTTATGACTCCAAATGACAGCTTTGGATGCAGAAAGTGAATCTATGATTTTGTA
Source organism: Excoecaria agallocha (assembly GCA_037975025.1). Taxonomy (NCBI): domain Eukaryota; kingdom Viridiplantae; phylum Streptophyta; class Magnoliopsida; order Malpighiales; family Euphorbiaceae; genus Excoecaria; species Excoecaria agallocha. The sequence continues at coordinate 9,287,287 of CM075813.1, read as the reverse complement.
CTGTAATTTGTAAATCAATGCACCTAGAAATACTCCAACACTCATTTTGCAGTTATTGTTTGATTTAAATAAAAAATTCAAACTACAAGGAAATTATTTGCCTTGTGGAGGAAGTGTAAGATTTGGAAAATAGTCATAAAAATGAAAAAAAAAATAGAAATAAAAATCGAGCATTTACATAAACTTGATTCAATTTAGCACAACAAATTATTTTGAATTAAAATATATATATATATATTGCATTTCTTAAAGTTTTGATTGTAAGCTTTATATTTTCATTTTAAAACAATTGTATTCATATACAAATTTAAATTTCTCATAAACATATATGAATATAATTGTAATAGAAACCGATTTGTAGCGAAGGGTTTTGTTACGTTCATCTTCCCCAATACTGTCTTTTTCTTCTTTGCTCTACAGACAAGTTATTTCTATAAAATAAATCAATGATATATTATTTTATATAACAGATTTTCCAGCAGTAGAATATATTAAACCAACACAACCATGAATCCAACAAACAGCTATATATTAAATCTGGAATAGATTTAATAGATAATACATAAATTTCTCCTAAATTGTCATCTTTTAACATATTATCCTCGTATCATTAAATGGTATATGCACATACATACATAATATACATGCATGTGTGTTATGCATATGTAAATTTCCAACTGACTACCCAAAATCTCCTTTTAAGGATTAAAAGTAAACATGATTTTTTGGCTTCAAAATGGCAGCCATACACTTCAAAGTACTATCCCAACTTAAATTATAATCGCTCATGGGAAAAAAGAGTAAAAGAATTGAACCTATTCAGTCTAGTAAATTTCAAGTACAATGTAGAAGTATTTTACAGTCTGAAGAATTAGCTATAACAAACCTCACTGCATTTCTAAAAGGGTTCGTGTTCTTTACATTCTATCAGTCTCTGGTCACACTATGACTATGATGTGATAATTATTTTTTCAATCGAACAGGCTTTCATCGTACCAAATATCAACTAAAAAATCAACCATCTCCTGCAAAATCCAATCATCAATCAAATTGACATCAAACTTTTGCCAAAAATGCTAACCAGACTTCAATTAGAATGGTTCAGAATGACCAAAGCTTAAAATTATAAGCACAATCCCATTGATGTTACTATCTACTTAAACTGCCCTTTTAAAACTCAACTGATTCATTTTAAATTCAATTATATTCTTCACCCAAAATGCATCTTATCGGTTGAATCATCCTTCCATTTTCCCTTCACCGAACCACCACTTCCCCAGTCCCCAACAATAATCAAGAAAAGGGGGGAAAAATTGAAGAAACTGTAAACTGATAGCAAATAAACAACAGAGTACTAGTCACGTGCATGCAATAACTTGAGTTGTAGTCAGCTGTGTTGTGGTCAGTTCTGAAAGTTCATCTTTCATCTCTCCATCTCCCCTGCACACTCTCACAGGCAAACACACATGCATCCACAAAAAACATGCAACCGTTTATCTTTGTACTTTCATCTTCTAGCCAAGATCCAACCCATAAATAATAATATTTAGCACCTTTTTAAGATCGAAGAAGCTTACAGGTAGAGGAATAGTTTTAGAGAAGGATCCATTAGTTGAAAGCAGTTCTTCATAGGTTGTTGACCAGCTGCAGAAAATCAAAACATCAGCAGTTACTCACATATCAATATAAGTAATCATGAAAACAATAATGAAGACCATGACAATGTCAAACAAATAGGAAATATGTCAATGTCTCATCAACACATCGCTGTCGGTCCTAATTTGAAGCTGACAATAACCAAATATGAATTTCAAGACTAACATAGACAATTGCTGTTGGCTTTGATAGTTTGGTTATATTTCAAATGAGACTAGGCCGGACAAGAAATAGTTTCTGACTGTGTCACCCACCTCCACATAAAACATAGGATTTATCCTTTGAAAATTGCAGCACTCAGCATCAGCAATATGTCTCTTCATCATTTAATTTCTCTAGTTCAATCATTTTAAAATTGCTATTAAGTATATCAGATAGAGGGCTTGAGCAAGGCCACCCCATAAGAGAGCCAAAAATTTTCTCCGAGTGAAATTGAAACTAAATGCACCGGTTTAACAGTATTTATGAACAATTTTTGCCATTGCAACTAATTCAGAGTTGATTTTTACGAATTGAAACCCTAATAATATCTCTAAAAAAGCTTCAGAAAATACTAATAATTTTTAAAATTACATATAACATCTCCTACACATCAACATAAATCAGCAAGAGCCCTCTAATTAGAAACTCATTAGAAAGCTTCCAATATCAGTTCCATATTTTGCAAAAGGACGCCATATTGATGGGGTGGTTAATCTCTTGTAATGCTATATTTTAATTCCCTTTACCATCCAATATGATGATTACAAACAGATGTCTTTGTGCGGAATAATCTCATTTGTCAAACCATAATTTTCATTCTCCAAATTTACCCTGCCAGTACAACAATTACTTTCTTTTTGCCTTCTTATAGCAAGTGGTAGAAACACTGCAACTGTTAAAAGATGGGTGTCTCTAAGCAAATATAAGTAACAATAAATTAACTGGTATATGCAAATGATAATACCTTATGATTGGATCCTTTGGTGTTGTTTTAAGTCTTCGGGATTTATCACCTATCCACTTTCTTCTGCTCTCATGCCAAGCAATTGCAGCTACAATGACACATTTGGCCAAATTACTTTCAATAAAAAAGATATGCGAATTAAAAGAAACAGGGAAAAAAATTCAAACATGGGAAGATTTTCTGCAAAGAACTACAGAGACGGACATTAAAAAAAATAAGAAGAAGAAAAACCCAATCAAACTAATTTCCAAAGCAATTGTGAGTTTTCTGATTAGGTAACAAGATGGAGCAATGCATTTTATTTTTTGAAGACTCAACATGGTTAACAATCACTGAAGTGGTAACATTCACTTCTTTTTCCTTGCGCTTATTTACTAAGTTGGCAGATGGTGGACACTCTAAACATTGCTTCTCATAGGAATGGGAAACTCCAGCATCGACCTCTATCTCCAGTCTGAATGACCATTACCTTGCACAGTGACAATGTAGCTGTTGGCAAGTAGTCCTTTTTATAAGTTCTCAAGGTTTTATCAAAAGATATAACAGCTTGGTTCGCAATGGGGTTTCCAGAATAACTGTTCAGCATAAAATAGATCCTCTAGGTCCTAACAATCAAAAAGAAAAGAAACAAACTGGAAAATACAAATGTGAATTTCAATTAAAAAAAATGATATCACGTTTGGAAAGGAAACAACGGTCTGTTCTAACAAAGTGAGTACTGTAGTACGTGTAACCTTCACATTCATTAGCAGCAGTTACCTCATTCTCAACATTATCCATCCTTTAATACTTCCTTCCAACAGAAAATTTTTGTCAGATCCATATCATACCAACTTATAGAGTAACTCAGTCATAGGCATAGTTGGTAAGCACAAGAAATAATGCCAATATTTCATTTCATCTTCTTTCACAGCAACATTTGATCACATGTAGTCAGTTAAAGCTCAGATGTAAAGGAGCAGGCATTAAAGATCCTCAATGGTGAATACTCTTAGCATTGCAATTTACCTCAACCATATGTTGGAAAAGGGACACTTCAAAGCAACAAACTATGTCCTGCAGTATCTCAGTTTTGTTTCACAATTTCCGATCCCATATCAGTCTATCCTAAAAGTTAAAATGATCTTTGAAGCCTATAAGGCAAGGTCATCCATGCAACTATACAAGGCAATCTAAATAGTACTCCAATGTCCTCCCCAGATACTTTTACTGTATCTTTACAATTCCATCTAGTTTGATATTCTCCTCAAGCAGGAAATTAAGAAGCATATAGAGAGTCATAGCCCAAGTATTGGAGCCTTTTAATGTTTACACACTTTCCAGCTTCCATCAAGCCTACTTAAAAACTAGAGCTATTTATTCAGCTGCAAGAATTCTTTTTCTTATTTAGACATAAAAGTAATTCATTGAGAAAGAGAGCACTAAACCTGTTATGAAACCCTCATTCCCCATCAAACTTCAGTTTAATCGAACAGATAATTAACTTTTTCCACCATAATTAAATCTAGAAAAAGGTTTTTCCAAAAGTACACATAATTTTCTTCTACAAACCCTCCAATCAAATAATGTTAAAAAAGAAAAGGGGGTAATATTTCCTATAGCAAAATTCAATCTTATCAGTCAAAAAGACTATAAGAAATCATTCACATTCCTCCAAGATCAGTAACAAAATCCCCATTCTTTAAATTGCAGATATTCCATAAAACAAATTCAACAACTGGACAGTTTTGATCCCTATCCTTTGCCCAAACGAAACCCAGAATGCCAATTTTTTTAATCCACCTAAAATACAGACTTCCTCTTCTTTCTACTTCAACAAAACATTCATGCATTATTTTCTCAAATTCAAATATTAAGATAATTTCCAGAACCCATGAAAGTTATTGAAAAGCATTCAGCCCAAAAGTTGCAAGAAAACCAAATCAACCTCTTAAAAATATTACATAAAGCAAGCAAATTTAAACACATACCCAGAAACACAAAGAAAGAGAGAAGTAGCCATACCTTAATTCGAGGCTTTTTATAGTTGCATTTTCCTCAGATTCAACCTAAATTATAAAGATGCTTCCTGCCTTCGGAGTGTCTCAAAAAGGGAAGCTGTTAGTCTCTGTTTGGATGAGAGTAGACGGGAGTAGACGAGAGTAGAGTAGATGAGAGTAACTCAGTTACTCTGTTTGTTTTGTAAAAATTACAGGGTAAATGAGAGTAGATGAGAGTAACTACTTACTTTATATCTCTAAAAATAGTTACTCCCGATTTGGGAGTGGATAGGAGTAACTCATAGGGAAAAAAGATAGTAAACTATGAAATGTCAAAATTATCTCTGTTTTTGTGACTATAAATTGGCCATCGTTCACTATCTCTTTCACTCTCCTATCGTTCACTTTCTCTTTCGATTTCATCACACAGATCTGCATACTTTCCATGGACAAAATTGAGATGGGCAACTGCAAAACTTCAGGTAATTAATCTTGACAATTACCACAAGTCTGCTTCTTTTTCATCTTTTGTGGATCTATCTCAACAAGGCTGATATCATCTCTCCAACGCCGCTTTCATTTCCTTGTACATTCCTTTTATATAGGAGACTTGGATAGTAGAATAGTCGGGTTTTGTTGCTAAAATAACAAAATGATAAATATAACTCAATCCTTTGGCAGGTTAATATATACATTTCAATAATAATTTTTAATATCTTTACCCACCACCGGGTTAATGTTAGTAATGGAGATTGAGTTGAATTGAAAGTCTGTTGTGACATAACAGCTTAAAGAACTCGGGTGAGCGTGTATTGTGCTCGGGAGAGCAAGAATTGTGCTCGGGAGAGCATCTCCTCCTGAACTCCACGATCATCATCCTTTAGAGGTTTAATATATATATTTGAGTAATATTTTTTAATACATTAACTTACTAGCATGTTAATGTTAATAATGGTATCAATTATTTGGTGGGTTAATAAATGCATCTGAGTAATATTTTTTAATACCTTTACCTACCAGCAGGTTAATGTTAATAATGGTATCAATCATTTGGTAGTTCAACATATACATTTGAGTAATATTTTTTAATACATTAACCCACCAGCGGGTTAATGTTAATAATGGTATTTAAAAATAACATAAGGGTATAAATATCAATATATATATATATATATATATCTTTTATAATTTATAAATAAATTACTCTCATTTACTTTCTTTTTATTTTAAACATACCAAACAAGATAGGGTATATGAGAGTTACTCCAATCTACTCTACCCTCACTTACTCCCATCCACTCTACTCTCATCTACTCTCATCCAAACATAGGCTTAATGTTTTGACAATTATATTTATAGATTAATAATAATAATAATAATAATAATAAATTTCCTTATTATATAAATATGCATTAGGTATATATTATAAAAAAGAAAAGGGCATTTTCATTTTTATTTCTCTTTATTTTTTGCGATTCTTCTTCCTATTTTTAGTTTTCTACAGCTTTTCTTTCTCAAATTTCATTCTATTTATTTTCTTTTTTGACGTGTCTCTCCCTTTCTGCTTTCAAGTTGACGTGGATTATGGATCTTCACGAGGGATAAGCTTAGATTGTCAATTTGTCATAATGCGAAATTATCGAAATGCCCTTCACATACCTTTTTCAAAATGTATAGCCAGAAAGTATTTTGATCATTTTGCAGATAATTTGTAGATTCCCTGCACCACAAAACTTCTCCTACATTTAGATATTGCTTGGTTGTTGGTAATCTGTAATTCATTAATGTACTGTACAGTTTAATACTTTATGATTTTAATGATACGACATTTGAAAAGATCGTATGATATTATGTGATTTTATAATATTTTCTGTTTGATTTAACTGTATAGTATTATATAGTTTTATTATAAAAATGAGGTAATTACCCAATTTTTTTAAAATATAAATATTTTTATACTTATTAATATTTTAAAATAATAATTTTAATATTATAAAAAATAATATTAATATTTCTAAAATAATAAATTTAATAAATAATTTAAACACATTATAATATAAATAAGTTTAAATATTATAATAAATATTAGATCCATAATATTTAAATATTAGTAGGAGTAATGGGGCAATGGAATAATTGTGATTTATTATAGGTAGATGAATAGTTATAAAATTAATTATAGTAAAAAGTAAAAGTAATAAGGTTATAATAATAAAAGTAAATAATGAGAATCATGGAAAATCATCAAATTGGTGATTCTAAAAATTAAATAAAATCATAATTTAAGAATCATGGATCAAAGCCATAGAGAAAAATACCATGAGAAGAATTATTCTCCCAAATATTGTATTCAATAGAACAATATATTAATGAATCATACCATACCATGAATTTCTTAATTTATTACCATATGCTGTTGTGCTAGAAAAATATTTAAAAACCATTAAATTGACTGTTAGAATCGTATGTGAATCAAGATATATAAGGTGCATTTGTAAAGAATTTCATTTTGAATTTTTGATTTTTTTAAGTAAATTTAAAATTCATTCGACAGATTTATTTTACTTTTGATTTTTGCTACAATTTTAAAAAATAATTTTCATACTAAAAATAGAAATTAAAAATTTTTGAAATGTTATTTTTAGATTTTTATTTTTGTCAACAATTTAATTGATTTATTCTCATTAATACCATCGTTAACATTACCACCACACTATCGCTGCTGCCACCACCACCGAACTGTTGTTGCTGCCACCACCATCGTTGCTGCCGCCACCACTAGACCACTGTTGCTGCCGCCATCAAATCCCCACTACCGCCGCTACCACCACAACTGCTGTTGTCGTTACCACTATCACACCGCTACCACTACTATCGTCGCCGTTGCTGCCACCAACCACCAATGTTGCCACTGTCAGCATCATCACTGCTATCACCACCATGAGATCACCATAGCCACCACCACCACCACTGCTATCATAATTACCACCACCGCTACCGTCATCGTCACTATCGCTATTACCTCTATCGCCGCCGCCAACACCATCACTATCGTTGCTACCACCACCAGACTACCACCACTACACTCCCACTGCCACCACCACTGCACAACCACTACCGCTGCCACCGTTGTCACCGCCTTCATTGCTGCCACCACTAAAATTATTATCATAATATACATGAATAATTAAAAAATATACTTGAATAATTAAAAAAGGATGATACAATTTTTTAATATATAAAAATAATTTTTTTAAAAAAAAAAGATACCAAAAATCGAAAATAGTTTTTGTATTTTAAAAAATAAAAAATTAAAAACCTACAACCTTACCGAACGCACCCGTAGTTAATCAGATTGAATATAAATATAAATATTAATTTTAATTTTTAAAATTATGATTAGTAGATTTTGATTTGAATTTATACTTAAGTTTTAAATTTAATATTCGATTAACAGGAGATTAACACTTAATCATTTCTTATATATATAAGTAATTTTCATACTTTAATTAAGATTATCATTTTATCCTATATAATTATAAATATATTTTTTATTGTCTTTCAAAGTCATCTTGCATTCGAAAATTATCTAATTGTAAATATTGATGAGTGATAAATGATAAATTTTTGCATTATATTGACATTAAATTTTTATGACTTAATTTTTTTTTATAATTTATACTTTTATATTTAATACTTCAATAAGTTATGTTTTAGGGTTAGTACATAATTCCCTACAAATGCTCACATTTTAACAAATTATCTCTTTAGACTAGGTAAACGTTATATTAAACCCTGAACTTGTTTCAAATATAAATAATACCCTTTATACTATTAAAATATTCTATTACTCTCCTAAATTTGTTAAAAAAAATATTATATTAACCATTTGTCTCTATTTAAATGCTAAAAGCATGTGGTTTTCATGCACCTTTAATGAGGAGTCACATGTTTTTGTAGGGGTAATATAGCATTTTTAACAAATTCAAGAGCAAACTGACACTTGATTAGTTTATGAGGATAATATATTAAATGGTAATAGTTTAGGAGGGAATTATATATTAATCTTATATGTGGGTATTTTTTATGATACGTTTCGTATGATAATTATATGTGTTGAATTTTTTTAATGTTTAAATGATTAAATTTAGCGGTTAACCAATTAGCATTTAAATTATTATTAACCTTATGTAAAGTACAGACCTTAAACAAATTATCTTAGCTTAAGGTCATATTCTAATTTTGATAAACTCTTATGAATTCTAATCTAAAGATTTTCTTTTGCCTAATTGCTCCACTATATTTGCAAGAAACAAAGAAATGAGCTTGACAAGTCTACGAGAGTGAATACAATGATCAAAGTGGAAGGAATTCTAAGTATAGAATGAAATAATGTATTAAATTATAAAATCATATTGAGCTATTTCTTCTCATTTGTTAATGCATCGTAAACTTTGAATACTGCTTAAAGAATATTTTTGAATGTATAAAATTAAGTTTTAATTAAAATTGGCAAAAATATGGTTCATCTAAAAAAATCAGAAAAAAATAAAAAAAAGTCATCGAAATTTCTAATTCTAGTTGTTTCCAGAAATGCACTACTTAATAAAGTAATGGCTAATTTTTTTATTTTTTATTTTTTTCAGAATAGTCAGTTTTCATCTCTAATAGCTAGTTTTTGTTATAAATATGAGCTGTTTTAACCATTTTAAGGTTAGAGAAGTTGGAAAAACATTTCCATATTTACTTTGGAAAAATATACATCTAAACTTGTCTATTGGCTTTAATTATTGCATTAAAAAGAGTTAAAAGTAGAAAGAAAAGTTCAAAATTAAATCTTGAGAAGCGGATGTAAGAAAAAGGCAAACTAATATAATTCTGTATATTTGTTTTTCTCCTCTATTCTCTACTATATATTCTATTTTTGAAAGTTTAACTTTTAAAATTATATCAAAAATAATTTTTAAAAAATCATATGAAAATCTTTAATTTGTATTTCTAATTCTAATATGCAAGTTTGATAATTGTTTTTATAAGTTTAAAACACGAAAGAATTTTTTTTATTGTGATCATATATTTTGCATTACATTGCATACTTCTCTATAAGAAAATTAGAAATCCTAATATTTTCATCCCACAAAAAAAAGCTTGAAAATGGTTCAGGCACTCAATCCACCTATCATTTGTATGTCTTTGGGATTTACATTTGGTATCAAAGTGGTTCTTGTCGCTAAGGCTTAATATCCTTAAGTGATCTAAAAAATGGTGTCTAGTTCTGATAGTGGATGACCTCCTGATAACAACTCTATTCAAAAAAGGTCATTATGTTCCCAAACCACTTATGTTCAATAGAGAGAACTATCCATTCTAGAAAGTGATCATATGACACTTCATTCAATCTCAAGATATAGATTGTCAGGATGTCATTAAAGATGGTTATAAACCTTCAAAGAAAATGATTACTACATCTGGTGCTCCTTTTGTCACTATTTTGAAGGCCAGAAAATAGTATATGTGTAACATTCACATACCCCCTATGAAGATATGAAAGTGCCACACCAAAGACTTATAATCATATTTGTGATATATCATGTTTTAATCTGATTAAATACAAGTATACTATATTCACAAGAATCCTTTTTGTGTTGTTTATGTTTATTAACTAGGCTATACCAATAACTTTCATTATATACATACTTTGAATTTTCACTTTATCACTATAATTGTACATTACATTTATGCTGACACATGCATATATATATATATATATATGTAATTATACATGTACAAGGCTTTACAATGTTTCTATCACTTATACATTACAAAAAGTTTATACCAAAACAATCTTTACTTGTAATGGCCAAAAATTTCAATTCTTATAAATAGTACTTTTTAGACTGTAAACAGTGATATCAGAATGGTATTGAGTGCGATCATATTAGCATTAATGCACTAGATTCTATAAGAACTATGCAGTTAAACTTGTTTAGGTGAGAGAAATACTTGGATGGGTGACCTTCTAGAAGGTTTCTAACTTGTATCATATGTGTTGAATCATTGGAAAGCACAAATTAAACTGAGTTTAGTGTTATAATTTAAGGTGAAATTGGGGTCGAATATACTCTTTAAATAGACAGTGAAGAATATTCCCAAACCATAAATATAGGGTTTGACCGAATTTTGATTGGCCTAAAAATATTCTACAGGCCTCCAAAAATTATCCTGCTTGCATGGACATACTCAAAATAATCCTAATTAATATTTGGGAGTGAAAAATATTTTTTTTGACCATTTTAAATTTTTAAATTTTGGACAGGTAAAATTAGTTTCTAGGCTTAAAAATAATGCAGAGACCTTTCAAAAATTATTTGAACATATGGATGCATTAAAAATATTATGGAGGATTATTTAATGGTGAAAATCAATTATATAGTGATTTTGAAAATTGAGTTTTTCGATCGGCCAAAAATATTTTGGTGCCATGAAATCTATCTAAATAATTTCCAATTGATCTGAATTTTAAATACATCGTAATTATAATATTTAGGAGTTTTGAAGTAATTTTGGTGGAAAAATAAAATAACAATGGATGAGCCAATGAGAAATTGACAAGTAGCATAATTATATCCACATAAAGTGGTTTGATTTGTCCACCTTTAAAACCATTGATATTACGGGGTTGATTTTTGGGTAGAATATTCACCCAAAACTAAAAAAATTATAGAGAAAATGGGACCAAAGAGCAGTTGTCCCTCTTCTCAAAAAATATAATCCAACACTTAGTGAAATTCTAACATTTTCATTTGACTCCAGCTCTCCCACCATAATTTTTCATGGTTTATCAATTGAAATCACTTTTATCATTTCTCAGCAGCCCTTAAATCAAAGAAAATTCAAATTTGAATGGAGGAAGTACCTAGAATTGTGAAGAGAAGTTTGGAGCAAAAATTTTAAAAAATTGAGGAAATAATTCATGAAGAATTTGGCCTATAGGAAAATTTAATGGGAAACAAGGAGAAAATAGAATAAGAAGATGGAAAAGGAGGAGAAATCATGGATAGATCATGGAAAATAGGCAAGTGAATACCTAAACTTACCAATTTCATATAAACCCTAATTATGTGTGTTTTGGGGTTTTGATGTAGATAATGCTTATAATTAAATTAAAGGTGGAATAATGAAATTTAATATCAAAAACTTGATTTGGCATGAGAAATTTTATAAAAAACTGATTAAAAATGAGAAATTAGTTTAAACCTATGACACCTTATATTCGAACATATGTTTGGATGTAGTGAACTATTATTGGTGACATCGTATGTTTACTTAAGTTATTCATTCACTTGTTAATGATGGCATTTTCTTTAACTTATCATTTAAAATCACAAAGTCACTTTAGCGTCAAAAGGTTACTATTCATTTGGTAAGTTATTCTCTTAACGCTTTAAATTACCATTTAGTCCTAAAATTTATTCTCTTAATGCTTTAAATTACCATTTAGTCCTTTATTTTCTTATTCTTATATTTTCCTCACATATTTCTTACTTAAGTGAAAAATTTTGATTTAGTCCCTAAACTTTCCCTTTTTCACATATTACATTATTTTTCACTAATTTGGGTTCTTTTTGCTTTCTTTGGCTTTTATTTCTCTAAAAGCCTAAAATTTACGTTTTCATCCTTATACTTACTCTTGTAGTGGTAAATTATAGTTTGGCCTCTGAAACTTTTCCTAAGTTACGATTTTACCCTTCTTTACTTATTTGACCATGCTTTACTATGCTAGATAGAGATCTTATAAGATAACTTAAACTATAACATATGAACTTTACATAAGAGTCTCTTTAAACATTATAATATTTACTTGAAGTTAACATCTATACTATACATAATTTCCTAAACAAATTAAAACCAAATTAAAACTATACACTTCCAGTATCTCTCTTATGAGGCCATCTAGCTATAGATAATTTCCCTGATAAGAAGTTTTATTTTGACAACCTACATGGATAAAAATCGGTGCTAAGCTATAAAGTTTAGCGGGGAACAAAAACATGTAGACAACCTCTTTGGAAAGTCATCAAAATAAAACACACTCATATAACATATCTTTAAGCATAAATCTATCATTTAAAATGACAACAATATGATTTTAACAAATTTTTGATTACTTTTCAAGTTCTCATTTTATTGCTATAATCAAAGCTAATCATTTATTAACTATTCCACTTATTTAACACTTTTATACTTTTAGCAATACTTATATAACTAAACTCTCTCTCTCTCTCTCTCTCTCTCTATATATATATATATATATATATTCTATCTCTATAACTCTCTCTCTCTCTCTCTCTCTCTATATATATATATATATTCTATCTTTAGTCATTGACTAATCGCTTTGCATTACTTATCATACTCGAACACATGTTAATATCAATTTAGGTTTATAGAGATATTCATATGCACAATATAGTACCTTAAGTTAATAAAATGAATCTCTAAACATTATTATATACTATTACATTTTTGTGACAATTACTATATTCTTTAACCCACTCTATATATTATTATTTCCTATACCATGGCCAAAATCCACCATCTAATCCCATCTTTACAATTTTTTCCCTTGTTCATGGTAACCTCTCCTTCTATAGAAAATACACACATGCATTAAATTACAACATCTGTCTTAAAAGAAATACATCACCAAAATATGAAAGAAGAAGAATATATTGTTGGGAACCCATTACCTTTACAAAACCCACATCACAATCTTATTCTCACTTTATACAGCATAATTTCTTTAAGAGGTATAGATAGAAAATATAATTCTTTAGAGAGAGAGAGATGAGAGAAGAAGAAAATCTAATTTTTTCCTTTGCCTTAGACGGCCAAGATAACTTATACCCATCAATATCTTTATCTTCTCTCTCCTATAAGCAGCCTCTCAAAATTTGTGTAAAGAAGTAAAGTTTCAACTAACTCCTCCATAAGTCCTTCATTCCAAAATCAACCCCTTTACAATTCTTATTTTTAATTGATTCCTAAAGTTATCCTTCTTTATTAATTGCACCCTATACTTATAATTTTATTCTATTTGCATCCATGGTAAAATAATTATTTTACCCACTTACATAATTAAACAATTAATCCTCAATGTCTTAACTTGTAAAAAATAATTTAATTTTCATTAATTAAACTTCCTTACTTTAAAATACCCAAGTATCCTTTTAGAGCCAAAGTTGGGTCCTTACAATTCTCTCCCCCTTAAGGATTTCATCCTCGAAATTCATGCTTGTAACTCATACTCAAATTCATTACTAGCATTTCTAAATCTCTGTATCTTTCACAAATAACTTTCATCTAGTATTATCTTTCTCAACTTCTTTTGTTCATTCTTTACCATAATAAAGTTCTACCCAATATTATTCCTTACAAGGTAACCTTTCCATGTTATCTTATCATTTATATGCTTATCTACAATCTTAATTTCTTATAACTCTTTATTTAATCATTATCAATCTTTGATAAAAATCAACATTCCAATCTTCTATCTTCTCTTAATAAAATAACAAAACGGTGCTATATATATATATATATCTTGTCAGTTTTCCTTTTTCAGTTGGGGCCTAGACATATAATATGATACTGTTTATGTATTGTCAAATAATGTTTGATGCTATGTTATGAGTGAATGATGCTTTCATGTATGCAATAGAATGCAAATGTGTATTCTCATATACTATAATGTTTACCCCATCCCATGTGTAATGTTTAATCAATTACCCGTACTTGTTAAGGAATTATTAATAGGTATCCAGAGCATCGAAATTAACTTGGACTTATAATCATAACAATTCTAAAATTAACAAACCTCATCAATTTTCAATGAACTCTTTCACATATGTTATCACCAACATTTCTCATCTTGTCTAATATATCAAAATGCATGTTCATATATTCTTGTCATTAGATTTTATCGATACCTATTTAGCAAGTATCATAAAAAGAGTTAATAAAGACCAAAAAACTTCTTTAATGCCATCTCTCTCTATACTAGAACTGTAGTCCTTCTAGTTCATATCGATATAGTCAAATCCATAGGTCTATTTCTTGCACTATGATCTACCTCTTCTTACTAAAGTACACTTGTAACATTATACTTTTTTCACCTATAAATGATACATACCTTTTTATTTTACTTGGTTTCACTATGCACTCTTATTTTTATTTCCTTTGGTTTCCTATTTCCTTTCAACATCTTTAGGTATCCTATGATATTATAACTTTTATAAAATTTAAGTCAAACTGTGGTTCATCTTCAATGACTTACTACTATAAAAGTCAATATCTTCAAGCGAAATACAACAATATAATCATGAAAAATTAAATTCAAAGCCCCAAAGAGGACAAATTTTTCATTCTTTTTTTCCAGATCAATCAAATCATTCAACTTTCAATCTATAAAATAGGGATATCTATAGTAGCCAACGCACTCCAACTATCCTAACATATAATTTTCTATACTTTTATTGACTAGAATCGACTAAACCTATGCTTTGATACCATTAATTGTCACACCCTTATCCTAAAACCTAGAATCACTTTATCCTGAATCATTAAACATACTTTACATGCTATATAGAGATTTTATAAGATAATTTAAACTATAACATATGAACTTTACATATATATACAACTTAACTTACATAAGAGTCTCTTTAAACATTATAATATTTACATGAAGTTAACATCTATACTATACATAATTTCCTAAACAAATTAAAACCAAATGAAAACTATACCCTTCTAGTATCTCTCTTGTGAAGCTATCCAGCTGTAGATATTTCCTCTGAGAAGAAGTTCTGTTTTAACAACCTACATGGATAAAAATCTGAGCTAGGCTATAAAGCTTATTGGGGAATAAAAATATACAGACGACCTTTTTTAAAAGTCATCAAAATAAAACACACTCATATAACATATCTTTAAGCATAAATCCATCATTTAAAATGACAACAATATGATTTTAACAAAGTTCTAATTACTTTTCAAGTTCTCATGTTGTTGCTAGAATCAAAGTTAATCATTTATTAACCAACCAAGATAACTTGTACCCATCAATATCTTTATCTTCTCTCTTCTACATGCAACCTCTTGAAATTTGTGTAAAAAAGGAAAGTTTCAACTAACTCCTCCATAAGTCCTTCATTCTAAAATTTTCCCCTTTACAATTTTTATTTTTAATTTAATCTTAAAGTTACCCTTCTTCTATTAATTGCAGCCTATGCTTACAATTTTATTGTAATTACACCTATGGTAAAATGATTATTTTACCCACTTACATAATTAAAAAATTAATCCTCATTGTCTTAACCTGTAAAACATAATTTAATTTTGCTTAATTAAATCTTTTTAAGAATCCTTCTAGGGCCAACATTAGGTCTTTATAAGGATATTTTTTTCTTGGATCTTGAGTTTCCTAGAAGTATAGGCTATCATTTTTTCCTTTTGCATTAATACACATCCTAACCCATTTTGGAAGCATCACTATAGATAACAAAGGGTTTACCCAAAGTGAGCTATATGAGAATGGAAGCTTCGGTTAGCATACTTTTTAACCTTTCAAAACTTTCTTAGCATCAGTCAATCCACTCAAACCTAACATTTTTCTGTAGCAACTTGGTGAGTGGAGTAGCTACTTGGAAAGCCCTTTAGTGGCTAGCTAATGGCTATAGCAAAATGGCTATAATGGCTAGCTAATCCACATAAACTATTTACTTTAGTGACATTTTTAGGCTATTTTCATTATAAGATAACTTCAATCTTTTTAAGGTCAAACTTGATCCATTCCTTGCTAAACTTTTCATACATTTATTTATCTCTCAGTGTCTATAGCTGTTAGAGAGTATGCCCAAGAGTCCACATAAAAAAGGATGTATTCATATATATATAAATTTATATTGTTAATGAAAGGCATCATTGATTTATTAATGCTATGTTTAAATACATGTATTTGCATATTTTAAATTAATAAATAAAGTCTTAGACATTATAAACATAGTGCAAAGGCAATCATGAAAGTGTTCATGATATGAGATGTCTATTGCATGCAAATATGATAATATCTAAATATCCTTAGCCATAAAATTAACAAGATAAGATATTGTTAATCCGGACAAACTAGCACATGTTATGCTTTTTGAATAGTTTAAGCAGTAGTTCTCATAACTGTGATTATTGGAGATGATAAAAGCTAATATATAGATGCTTGTTAGAAAAACAAGTTCATTAGAGACCTGCAAAGAGAATTCTTACATGGATATTAAATCTATGTCAGTGAGGAATCTTTTTATAGTAGTTGTGCAAGTATCCTTAGACTTGAGATCACCAAGGTTATCTTAAGTAGTAAGTGATATACTTTGACTCCATAACTGCTTACTTCCAACTGGGGGTGAACATAGTTAGGAGATTGAATATATCATGACCTACTTGAAGATAGTTGAGTAATCGATAAAGGATTCACCATCCTCGATTTATTAAGGGAAGTTATCTCGCATGATTCTATAATTGCCTTGTTCAGAAAACTCTGGCCAGAGTAATATGCCAAGATGGATAGGGATTCGTAAAGGGAATTTTGAGAACAATGGTTAAATTAATAGAACATACATAATTAGATTCACATGATTTGACATAAATCCATACTCAGAATCTAATTGAGATAAGAGTGGTGAACGGAGTAATTGCACGGTAACTATTTATATGGAAGGGTATCGTCAGAACTACTTGACTTTCCTGACATTTGCATAGTCATGATGCTTAGCTAGAGGTCGTTCATGACTTGTACAATAGTGTATCATAAATATCAATAAGGGATTGATATAATGATTTAAAAAAGTTTAAATCATATGAGTTTTGAATAGAACTTTTAATTACATATTATACTGCCAATATGGACAGGAACCCAATAAGTCACACACATACAGAGTAAAGGATAAAATGATAAGGATAATAATATTTGATATTATTATGGGAGAAGAGAAATAAATAAGAGAATAATTAATGAAAGAGTTTAATTAATTATGAACATCAGAACTTTTTAGAAATGTTTTACAAAATGGATCTAATTGAAATATTGTATTTCCTAATTTATTATTATTGGAATATAAATATTTTAAGGCTGATATAATAATTAATAGGTCTATTGAAGAAATAATTAGAGGTCCAGGGAATTGATTTTTGCATAGAAGCCCACCAAAAGATGGGTTGCATGCAAATTCCATATAAAAGACATTAGAGGCCTAATTCTTGGACTAAAATAAAATAAATATATTTTCACAAGTGTTATGGAGCCTATATATTTAATTTCGATGGATTTAGAATTAATTTGGATGATTAAATCCAAGTATATGCATAAAAGGCCTAGTTTATAGATTATGTATAGGGTCCTTTATGAAAGGACTTAAATTGAATTTAATTGAGCCCAAATAAATTATTAATAATTCCAGAATACTATTTAATATTTCTCCAACAATTTTAAAAAGCCCAATCTTATTATATAGTTGGATTTTTTAACCTAGCTATAAAATCCAATATAAAGAGATTTAGGGTTAAAAAGAGTTTTAAAAGAAAAGAAATTTTCTCTTCTTCTTCTTCTTCAAAAAAAAATCATAGCCGCCACTCTCCTTGCTAGCATCAAGGAGATTTTGGCCACCTTGGGATTCCAATAATCTTTGGTTCATTCAATCCTTCTCTTGTATGGATTATGATTGGAGGTGTTCATTTTTGGACACCGTGGTTTGCGATAGCCCGGTGAGAAGAAAAAATAGCTGTTCAACAAAAATCAAAGGTGATTTTTCTTTTTATCATTAATATCTATACTGTATATTCATGGGAAGATCATATATATTGGTTAAAAATTTTAATTTATGCTTGTACATGTGATGTATGTAATTGATTAATTCTAAACATGGTATCAGAGACAATATTTTGCCATGAATCTACAATTCTATATTTTTTGCGAAATAGTTATAATTTTTGAGTTATTTATTTCATGAACTTTAAAATATCAGATTTGGTTTTTCATAAATAGGAAATATTGATTTCTAGATGCATGTAATCAAATAAAATAAATGATTCTTTTATGTACAGAATCATTCTCTAGGCGTGGAGAATTTTATTTTTTTTAATAAAGTTAAGGGGTTGTTCTAAATAATTTTTTATTGATCCCCTCTAAAATTATTTTGATGATAATTTATGTGTTTAATATGTGATATTAAGCCATAAGATCAAACAAAATTAAAATCAAATAATTTTTGCATGAAAACTAGTTTAATCGAAAAGTTTGATAAATTGGTATTCTTCGTGTGTTCTTAGTGTGGTCTTGGTAAGTTCATATTTAGAACGATTTTGAATCTTCTAAATTTGATATATCTGATATATTAATGTGTTTTTAATTAATGAGATTAATTGAAATGGGACTTGAATTAATTGGATTAAATTTAACTCTTTAAAGCCACTTAATGGGCTTAATTATGTCTACGGATTTGATTTAAATTAGCAAATGACTTGGTGGACCCAATGAGCTAATTTAAATTAAATATTACAAACTTTAATTAAGTTCATTAATGGGTTTTAAGGGATGGAGTTGGCTTGGCTCATTCCAAAGGCATATATGGTCCAAAAGACACAAAACTAGTTTGTATGTGAACTTATTTTTGGGTTTAAATTGTAGGTTTCGGCTTACCCATTGTTTTAAGCCCAAAATTGATTATTTAATTATTTAATGTGATTAATTAATTAAATAATTAATTAATAATCAATTGGATTGATAATTAAGGAAAGAACACATGCATGCAAAAGATTGCCTAAAATGGAAAGTTTTCAAAATGAAAAAAGTTTTCTAATTTGATCACATTGTTAAAATAACTCAAAAGTAAGTTTCAAGAGTTGAAACATAGTTTTTATTCCATTATATAGTTTTACTTTATGCATTAGAAATGCATATAAGGGTGTATGATTGACATGATGGATAGTTATAGACAAGGCCCAATGTGATTGAGCATAATGCATGTTTCAGCCCAACAAGGACTTTCATATCTCGGTCACTTGTTTTTGGTTTTTATTTTCTTTTCAAATTGTAATATGTAATTAGATTACTTAGATTATAGTTGGAAATAGATATGGAGACCACTATCAAGGAGCAAGATGGGCCGGATGAAGATCTAACAAGATTGAAGATAATGTAATTATTTATATTTATTTGAATCATGCATATTACCTAGGTTTGACCTTTTGATTTCCCTCTTGACTCAGGGAGCTCAATATAGTAACGTCCATAACTATGCCATATTTGTATGCTTATATTTATGCAATAGATATAGAATGCATACCAATGTATGCCAACCATGTATAATGAGACTTAATTAACTAAAATCCCTCAAACTAATACTAAGGTATATAAGCCTTTCATTAATTGGAGGAGAACCAGAGTTCTTTATAGTGTGGGTTATTGACCATAGTCAAGCTCATATTATATCGAATATATTCAAATCTAATTAAATGGGTCATATTGTTAGTGTAAGCAATAGCCCTAGTGCATTGTAATAAAACGCTTTGAATTAATAAAATGAGGCATTTGTTTTATCCATTGTATTTTTGTGCATATCAATTGATATAACTATCCAAGAATGTTGTTTCGGTTTAAGTTATCATGTGTGAGGCACATGGTTGTAAGACCTTGAAACAAATGAGACTTCATTCTAAATATCCCTAGTCAGTCATTGTTATGGGAATAACAATGAATTAAGACTAGTATGCTCTCTCTGATATTATGAGTTCTGTCTTACGGATCATTAGGACAAGAGTGTCAATCAGGGATCATAGATACATGTTAAAGAACATGGTATCTGGATACGATCCGCTTATGAGAACACTACATGGTACAAGTCATAAGTGTTTCTCATATGCAAGTTTTGTATCGGAGTTCTTAGACCTAAAATCTCTATGAAAATCTTTATGAATTACTGTGTGCTTTGACATACACCTAACGTGCTCGTAACAGAGTGACAAGTATGGGTATGCTTGGGTATACATTGATTCATGTTAGAGAGCATGAGAGAAGTGAATGGATTACCCCTCTCAATAAGAGAGAAAATATCATCGGCCACTTGATCAATGAACTAAGAAGTGTATGGCCATACCGAGATGAAATAATGAGTAATCATTATTTATCTGAGAGTTTAGTGTCACTGTAATATCAAGAAAGGAATTAATATATATAAGGATGACTAGTTCCATGCCTTATATTAATTTTGATATTTATGGATAAGTGACTATGCAAAATTGCATTAGGTCACTAAATGCCATATGCATTTTCATTTACTTTGGAATGCTATAATATCTTGCTAGAGAATATATATAGCCTTTGAATTAATTCATTGCCAACATTAAATGGACCTATAGGATCGTACATAAAGCATTGAGCTTAAAATATTTAAATTAAGTATTGGGCATTAATTTGGGCTTTTAATTAAAGTCAAATTAATGTGTGTAATGGATTATTAAATTGCTATTGGACCTTGGCCCATGAGAGAGAGAAATTCAGCCCACAAGGTTTAATTTCAATTAATTAAATGTATTGTATCAATTTAATTAATTGAGTTTTAAAGCCTAAAAGGATTATGATCAAATAAATCACTTAAATAGGAATACTATTGGCCGAAATTCCTAGAGAGAAATCAAGGAATTTCGGCATATCCTTTATATTAATTAAGTAGTTTATTTGATTAATATATCTTGTATATTTCTATTTAATTAAGTGGTTAATTTGATTAATATGTCTTTTGTTTTTATCTTGGATAAATTAAAAGAGTTTTTATCAATAAATATTACTTATTTTAATTAAGTGATAAAGGCAAATATTAATTATCTTTAGCTAATATTAATTATCCTAAGGTAGTATATTTGAGATTTATCACTTAATAAATAAGGTAATATATATATTGGATGAGAAAAAATAAGAAAACCTAATTTTGCGTGTGGCGTGAATAGTAATGCGTGAATAGTAACTCGTGAATAGTAACTCTCTCTCACAATTTTATTTTGGCCAATTTTTCACAAGGAGAAAGGATTGTTCCTCATTCTCTTGTGATCTTGGGTAGTAATAGCAACCTTAGAGAAGTGCAAAATCAAATTTTGTAGCTTCAATCAATTGCCATTACATGATACTTAAACAGAGAGCTAGAAATCTCGATTTTAAGCCGTCTTTGCAATTGTGTGTGTGAACATAGAGAAGAGTGGCGTAAAGGCTGTTCTTTTGGCATTGGCAAAGAAGATCAAAGGTTGATAAATCACTCTTGATTGCTGGTCATCACCAAAACCAAATATTGAAGTGCATCTAAAGTTGTAAGTTTTACAACCCTAAAATTGCATGTTTCGTTTCTTACTTTGGAATTGTATGGTATGTATGATAAAATTTTTGTTTTTCCGCTATGTTATCATCACCATCATACCATGTCATATTCCATTAGTGGTATCAGAGCCTAAACATGCTTATTTTAGTGCTTTAGATGCATGAATTATTTAATCAAAAATCATTTTTATAAATACATGCAATGCTGAAATTTTTTTTTGAGTTTTTTGCATTGTTTTGGTGTAAAAACAATTTTAATTTATTTTTTAGGTATTATAATTAATATTACATGTTAATATACTGTCCTAAGATGTTATTAGGGCTGGTAATGGTCGGATTTAATTATTTATACCTGATGGTACATATTAATAACGAAACTAGGTGCTTTTGGCATGTTAATTGTTAGTTTAATAACTAGTTTTAAATATTAAATGTAAAAATGATTTTGGCATGTTTGTAAGTGATTTTTAAAGATTAAATATCAGGTCTGGACATATTTTAAATTTGGTTTTAATTCTGGTCCATGACAATTTAATTGATTAATTTTAAAATTACTTAAAACTATGACTAGTTTGTGTTTGTTACATGTTTAATCAACATTGTTTGTTTTGTTTTGATTAAAATGGTAAAAACACATTTAGATCAGATTGGTACAGAATATTAAATCAATGTTTATGACCTTATTTAAATTATTTAATGAATCATAAAATTGATTTAAATGTTTGTGCATTTTGTGGCATTACATAAGCATTAAACAACTAGTTTTTGTTGTTTGTATGTTTTTGCATGAATGCCGTGTACTATATATATGTTCTTCATGATTTTATATTTTTAATTCATGTTGGTACATATTATATGTATTTTTAATGTTTATGGGTTGTATGACATAAAATTAAAAATAATAAAATTGGAAATTATACTAGAGTTGATTTATAGCACAAATCTAACTAGTTAGTGTTTTGGACTTTTAAGAGAACTTATTCAATAAGAGGATTTAGTCCATTGGACTTTTGCCTAGGCCCATCACGGGGTCTTCTCTTAAAGGTTCAAGTACACGATTTCCATTAATGGGCTTGGCTAAATTAAATAAAATTGGACTTTGTTTCATCCATGAATGTTATGTATATTTATTTGCTAGTTTGGTGTGATGAATGGATATGCATGGTGCATTCATGGGCCCTGGGTTTTGTAATTAAATATGACCTACGAGCCATTATGTTTTATTGTAAAAGTTTCATTTATTTCTTAGAATAGAATATAATTAAAGACTTTGTAAATCAAGACGAAGTCCACCGGAGTGGAGAAGCCAAACTCGAAGATTCTTATGTAATAGTATAGAATCTTAGTTGTAGGTTTTTGGGCCCATGTTTGTCACGCTTTACTTTATGCAATTATATATATATGCATGCTATGTATGGATGACAAAGCGTATGCCATGTAAGCCGTAATAAAATGAATCCCTAAAAATAGTAAGTCACAAAGTTGCCTTCCTAATTCGAAACATGTCAAGGCATCGATCATCGGTCATGTAGACTAGGAGTCCTAGATGCGCCCGATTATCTTTGTGAGGCATGGGTTGTGAATGTAGGTTGGACTTAACATGGAAAGGGATGCCCGGACCTAGGCAACTAATAAATGGGTTGTGCTATAACATCTTGAGACGTTAGCCCATTTGATCCAAGAGTCATGTACGAGACATGATTGGAGTTTTCCTACCTAAGTAACTTAATTTGTTAGGTGTACAAGCTCAGCTTGACTAATAAGTTGTTGTGAAAAGTGGATCTTGGCCCACATTAAATCACTAACGCGAATTATTTAAAGGGATATTAATTCGATTTGTGGGATTATAAAAAAGACCTCATTTAATCTTGCTAAAATTTTATTGTAGATTGAAAATGGCATCTTCAAACAATAATTTCTCATTGTGATCGGTCCTTAAAAAGGACAAATTGAATGGCACCAATTTCATAGACTGGTCTCGAAACTTAAGAAT
The DNA here is from genome assembly GCA_037975025.1 of Excoecaria agallocha. Lineage (NCBI taxonomy): Eukaryota > Viridiplantae > Streptophyta > Magnoliopsida > Malpighiales > Euphorbiaceae > Excoecaria > Excoecaria agallocha. The sequence continues at coordinate 9,263,300 of CM075813.1, read as the reverse complement.
AGTTCTTAAGCAAGAGAAAAAGTCGTATGTTTTGGATGTACCCTTGTCTGAAGAACCTGCTAGGAATGCCTCTACGGTTCAAAAGGAAACTTTTGAGACCAAGAAGAGCGACTCCAATGATGTGACCTGTCTGATGCTGGCCACTAGTGGTCCATTAAGCATACAAACTAGAGGTGGTTTTAGCTACTTTGTGACATTCACATATGACTTCAGTAGATATGGCTATGTCTATCTAATGAAGTACAAGACTGAAACTTTTGAGAAATTCAAAGACTTTAAGAACGAAGTAGAAAACCAACTTGGTAGAAGTATAAAAGCCATTTGTTCAGATCGAGGTGGCGAATACTTAAGCCAAGAGTTTGACAATCATCTAAAAGAATGTGGTATTATTTCACAGCTCACTCCTCCTGGAACACCATAATGGAATGGTGTGTCCGAAAGGAGAAATCGAACTCTGTTGGACATGGTTCGATCTATGATGAGTCAAGCTAATCTTCCTATCCCTTTTGGGGTTATGCATTAGAAACTGTCGTGTTTCTATTGAACCGTACTCCAACTAAAGCAGTTGAGAAGACACCATACGAGGTATGGACTGGGAAAGAACCCAATATGTTTTTTCTCAGGATTTGGGGCTGTGAAGCACATGTTAAGAAATTAACATCTGGCAAACTAGTCAAAATCCACTGTCTGCTTGTTTGTGGGTTATCCCAAAGAAACAAAGGGATACTACTTTTACTCACAAGTCGAGAACAAAGTATTTGTTGCTCGCAAGGCTATTTTCTTGGAAAAGGAGTTCCTTCTCAAGAAATACAGTGGGTGTAAAGTAGAACTTGGTGAAATTCAAGTGCCACAAAATCCTATAGAGGATGAGTTGGAAATGGGATCAAGTTCACAACCAGTTGTGGAACAAGAACCCATTACACAAGAACCTAGAAGGTTTGGTAGGGTACGTCGGGAGATTGAGAGACATGGATTTCTAATCACCGATAGTGACACTATTGAGTTAGTAGATCGTGAGGATCCTACTACCTACCGAGAAGCTATTGAGAGCCCAGACTCGAAAAATTGGCTTGAAGCCATGAAATCCGAGATGCAATCAATGTACGATAACCAGGTTTGGACCTTGGTTGATACACCGAAAGGTGCGAAGGTAATTGAATGCAAGTGGCTATTTAAACTCAAAGCTGATAAGACCTCTAAAGGTAGACTAGTAGCAAAAGGTTTTCGACAAACTCATGGTGTAGACTATCACGAGACCTTTTCACCTGTAGTCATGCTCAAGTCCATTAGGATCTTGCTTGCCATAGTTGCATATCATGATTATGAGATATGGCAAATGGATGTCAAAACTGCTTTCCTCAATGAAAATTTACTTGAGGATGTGTATATGACATAGCCTGAGGGTTTTTTCAATCCCAAGCATCCTAAGAAGGTTTGCAAGCTTCAAAAATCCATTTATGGATTAAAGCAAGCATCCCGAAGTTAGAATCTTCATTTTGATGCGGCAGTCAAAGAATTTGACTTCATCAAGAACGAAGATGAGCCTTGTGTGTACAAGAAGGTTAGTGGGAGCATAGTAGTATTTTTGGTCCTATATGTGGATGACATCCTTCTCATTGGGAATGACATTCCAACATTGCAAAAGGTTAAGCAATGGTTGGGAAAATGTTTCTCAATGAAAGACTTAGGTGAAGCCGAGACAATACTTGGTATTCGAATGTATAGAGATAAATCGAATCGAATTTTGGGACTAAGTTAAGAAAAGTACATAGACAAAGTACTAAAGCATTTTAGTATGGGAGTACTAAAGAAAGGGTACATACCTTTGGCTTTGGAAGTTCCTTTGACTAAAGAACAGTGCCCTAAAACCAAAGAGGAAAGGGACAACATGAGTAAAATCCCATATGCATCTGCTATTGGATTTATCATATACGCTATGTTGTGTACTAGGTTGGATGTTGCTTATGCACTGAGTATAACTAGTAGGTTTCAGCAAGACCTTGGTGAGAAGCACTGGTCAGCTGTAAAGGGATTCTAAAGTACCTGCGAAGTACTAAGAATCACTTCTTGGTGTATGGTGGTCAAAAAGAGCTTGTCATACAAGGTTATGCCGATGCTGCTTTTTAGATCAGTACTCAGGATTTTAGATCGCAATCTGGGTTTGTTTTTGTTTTGAATGGTGGTGCTGTCAGCTGGAGAAGCTCAAAGCAAGAGACCGTTGCCGACTCAACTATTGAATCTGAGTATATTGCAGCGAGTGAGGCTACAAAAGAGGCTGTTTGGATTAAAAATTTCATTACTGGATTAGGAGTGGTCCCAAGCATCCTAGATCCATTAGAAATTTCTGTGACAACAATGGGGCCATCACACAGGCCAAAGAGCCCCGGTCACACCAGAAATTCAAACACATACTCAGGAGGTAACACCTGATCAGAGAAATCATTGATCGTGGGGATGTCAAGGTTAGCTAGATAGCAAGTGAAGACAATGTAGCAGATCATTTGACGAAACAGTTGCGTCCAAATTTGCACGATACTCATTTGAAAGCGTTCGGTCTTAGGGCTATCCCCAATTAGGACTAGTGCTAGTGGGAGATTGTTAATGTAAGCCCTAGCCCCAATGCATTGTAATAAAACACTTTGAATTAATAAAATGAGGCATTTGTTTTATCCATTGTATTTCTGTGCATATCAATTGATAGAACTATCCAAGAATGTTGTTTCAGTTTAAGTTATCATGTGTGAGGCACAAGGTTGTAAGACCTTGAAACAAATGAGACTTCATTCTAAATATCCCTAGTCAGTCATTGTTATGGGAATAACAATGAATTAAGACTAGTATACTCTTTCTGATATTATGAGTTCTATCTTACGGATCATTAGGACAAGAGTGTTAATCAAGGATCATAGATACATGTTAAAGAACATGGTATCTGGATACGATCCGCTCATGAGAACACTACATGGTATAAGTTATAAGTGTTTCTCATATGCAAGTTTTGTATCGGAGTTCTTAGACCTAAAATCTCTATGAAACTCTTTATGAATTACTGTGTGCTTTGACATACACCTAATGTGCTCGTAACAGAGTGACAAGTACGAGTATGCTTGGGTATACATTGATTCATGCTAGAGAGCATGAGAGAAGTGAAGGGATTACCTCTCTCAATAAGAGAGAAAATATCATCGGCCACTTGATCAGTGAACTAAGAAGTGTATGGCCATACCGAGGTGAAATAATGAGTAATCATTATTTATCTGAGAGTTTAGTATCACTGGAATATCAAGAAAGGAATTAATAAATATAAGGATGACTAGTTCCATGCCTTATATTAATTCTGATATTTATGGGTAAGGGACTATGCAAAATTGCATTAGGTCACTAAATGCCATATGCATTTTTATTTAATTTGGAATGCTATAATATCTTGCTAGAGAATATATATAGCCTTTGAATTAATTCATTAATTCATTGCCAACATTAAATGGAACTATAGGATCGCACATAAAACATTGGGCTTAAAATATTTAAATTAAGTATTGTGAATTAATTTGGGCTTTTAATTAAAGTAAAATTAATGTGTGTAATGTATTATTAAATTGCTATTTGACCTTGGCCCATGAGAGAGAGAAATTCAGCCCATACGGTTTAATTTCAATTAATTAAATGTCTTGTATCAATTTAATTAATTGAGTTTTAAAGCCTAAAAGGATTATGATCAAATAAATCACTTAAATAGGAATACTATTGGCCGAAATTCCCAGAGAGAAATCAAGGAATTTTGGCATATCCTTTATATTAATTAAGTAGTTTATTTGATTAATATGTCTTGTATATTCCTATTTAATTAAGTGGTTAATTTGATTAATATGTCTTTTGTTTTTATCCTGGATAAATTAAATGAGTTTTTATCAATAAATATTACTTATTTTAATTAAGTGATAAAGGCAAATATTAATTATCTTTAGATAATATTAATTATCCTAAGGTAGTATATTTGATATTTATCACTTAATAAATAAGATAATATATATATTGGATGAAAAAAATAAGAAAACCTAATTTTGTGTGTGGTGTGAATAGTAATGCGTGAATAGTAACTCGTGAATAGTAACTCTCTCACAATTTTATTTTGGCCAATTTTTCACAAGGAGAAAGGATTGTTCCTCATTCTTTTGTGATCTTGGGTAGTAATAGCAACCTTAGAGAAGTGCAAAATAAAATTTTGTAGCTTCAATCAATTGCCATTACACGATACTTAAATAGAGAGCTAGCAATCTCGATTTTAAGCCGTCTTTGCAATTGTGTGTGTGAACATAGAGAAGAGTGGCATAAAGGCTGTTCTTTTGGCATTGGCAAAGAAGATCAAAGGTTGATAAATCACTCTTGATTGCTGGTCATCACGAAAACCAAATATTGAAGTGCATCTAAAGTTGTAAGTTTTACAACCCTAAAATTGCATGTTCCGTTTCTTGCTTTGGAATTGTATGGTATGTATGATAAAATTTTTGTTTTTTCGCTGTGTTATCATCACCATCATACCATGTCATATTCCATCACATCTTAACTAGCCCATTAGCTTGTTGACCACAGTTAAGGCTAATGGTTCTAGAGGTAAGATTAGGGAATGCATATATGATATGCGTGTATCAATAGTTGATAGCCTAATGATCCAATAGTTGTGTAAAGACACAATTAGTATAGAGATACATACCTTTCAAAGGTATTGATTTTGACTTGTTGACCACAGTCAAGGTCAAATTTCATATCAAAGATTGGATATTGGCCCATTAAGAAAACCATCAAGTTTTCTTGGATTATATAGTAAGGGCTATTGATTTGTAATAAAATAATGGGAGTAAATGGATTAATTAAAGACTTAATTAATGCATACATATATATGAACATACTCTCATATGTTTTTTCTTTTCACATCTAGGTCATCATCATAAGCACATCAAACATAAACCTATGATCAATCTTGGATAACAAGCCGGTTCGCAGTAATTATTCTGATTGGATCAGACAAGTGAGAATTATTCTCAAAGATGTAAAGATCCATTATGTATTGGATAAAGATCCACCACCAATTCCATCAGATGATACCATCGATGAGATCAAGGGCATTTATTGCAAATACATGGAGGATAGTAAAGCAGCGGCATGTGTGATGCTGGGTACTATGTTGTCAGAGCCTCAAAAGCAACATGAGATGATGGATGCTAAAACCATCATTTTGTATCTAGAGGAGCTTTATTCTTCTTAAACTAGAACTGAGCAATATGAGATTGCTCGAGCTCTGTTTAGCTGCAAAATGGTGGAAAGCATTTCAGCTGCTACTCATGCATTAAAGATGTATGGGTACATTGAGCATTTGAGTAGACTTGTCTATGTAATGGATAATGATCTATACATAGATTTAATTTTGTACTCATTGGCTCCAAGTTTTGCACCTTTCATGCTTAACTTCAACATGAATAAGATCCAAGTAACTATTCATGAGTTAATCAATATACTTAAAATAGTTGATGGATCCTTCAAGAAGGATTCAAAAAGTGTTATGGTTGTCACTTCTACTAAAGGCAAGAAGCAGAAGAAGAAGAAGAAGAAGAAGAAGAAGAAGAACAATGAGCAACCAAAGCATGGTGGAATTTCCAAGAAAAAGGTTTCCAAGAAGGAGAATCCCAAAGGAACTTGCTTCTAATATGGGAAAGATGGTCATTGGAAGCATAACTACAAGGCCTATCTAGATTCTCTCAAAGAGAAGAAGCAAGCTGATGCTTTTACTTCAGGTATTCATATGATTGAAATAAATACTTATTCTATTGCTTCAAAACAATCTTGGGTATTCGATACCAGATGTGGATCTCATTTATGTAATGATCTACAGGGGCTTAAAAGTAGTAGAAGAGTTGGAAAGGCAGAAATATATCTACAGTCAGCTACTGGACAAAATATCTCTACAACAATTGTGGGGACATATCATTTACCTTTTCCAAGTGGATTAATACTAGAGTTAAATAATTTTTATTATATTCCAACATTATCTAAAAGTATTATTTCTTTCAGTTGTTTATTAAACGATTATGACATTTTTTTGAAGGACAAATGTTGTTACATTTTTAAAAACAATATATTTTATGCTAAAGCTATCATTGAGAATGGTATATTAGTTCTTGATTTAATTAAAGAAATGCATAATATGGATACTAAGAGAATGAAACAAGATAATCTAAACACCTCATATTTATGGCATTGTCGTTTTGGCTATATAAATGAGAAATGCATGACTAAATTACACAAGTTAGGTGATTTGGGATCATTTGATTATGAATCATTTGATATATGTGAATCTTGTTTATTAAGAAAAATGACAAAAGCTCCCTTTATTGGTAAAGGAGAACGAACTAGAATTATTTTGGACTTAATACATTCAGATGTATGTGATCCAATGACTACACATGCGAGAGGAGGTTACTCTTACTTCATTACTTTCATAGATGATTACTCCAGGTTTGGATATGTCTATCTAATGAAATATAAATCAGAAGCATTTGAAAAGTCCAAAGAATTTAGAAATGAAGTAGAGAAGCAACTTGGCAAGAATATTAAGACACTTAGATCAGATAGAGGTGGAAAATACTTAAGCCAAGAATTTCAAGATTATCTTAGAGATAATGGGATTTTATCTCAATGGACTCTACCATATACACCACAACATAATGGTGTATTTGAGAGGAGAAATCGAACACTATTAGATATGGTTCGATCCATGATGACCCGAGAAGACTTGCCTAAGTCCTTTTGGGGATATGCATTAGAAACTGTTATTTATGTGTTAAATAGAGTTCTTAGTAAATCAGTTGATGTTACTCCATATGAGATATGGAATAACAAGAAACCCACACTTTCTCATATGAAAGTATGAGGTTGTTTTGCTTATGTAAAGAGGAAAATGTTAGACAAACTAGATGTTAAGTCTGACAAATGCTTATTTTTGGGATATCCAAAAGAAACATTTGGATATTATTTCTACCATCCCTTAGAACAAAAGGTATTTGTTTCAAGGCATGCTATCTTTTTAGAATAAGAGTTTCTCTTATGAGAGGACAGTAGGAGTAAAATTGAAATTGGTGAAGTTCAAAATCCACAAATAGAAGTAGATCAACCGATTGAACCCAAGACTGAATCTGATAATGATGACATTACAATTGAACCTAATTATACATAAAATCCTATAAGATCTATTAGGATGCATTTTATCCTTGTGAGATATGGATTTCACATTGATTCAGATGGAGACATAATTGTAGTAGAAGACAATGAGCCTATAAGCTATCAAGAAGTTTTGAATAGTTTATAATGTGATTTATGGCTTAAAGCTATGCAGTATGAAATGGACTCCATGTATGAGAATAATGTATGAACTTTAGCTCAACCACCTGAAGGGATAAAACCCATAGGGTGCAAATAGGTCTTAAAAAAAAGATCGATATGGAAGGTAATATAGTTACCTATAAAGCTCGCTTAGTAGCAAAAGGATATCGTCAAAGAGAAGGAATTGACTATGATGAAACCTTTTCTCTTGTAACGATGCTTAAGTCTATAAGAATACTTTTAGCCATTGCAGCTCATTATGATTATGAGATTGGGCAAATGGATGTGAAGATAGCTTTTTTAAATGGACATCTGACTGAGGATGTGTATATGACACAACCAGAAGGGTTCACATCAGAAGATGGCAAAAAGGTATGCAAGCTTCAAAGATCCTTTTATGGATTAAAGCAAGCCTATAAGAGCTGGAACATACAATTCAATGAGATAATCAAAGAGTTTGGTTTCTCACAAAATGAAGATAAAACTTGTGTATATAAAAGGGTGGGAGTGCAATTATCTTTCTAGTTCTATATGCGGATGACATATTAATCATAAAAAATGACATTTCTCTTCTCCAATCAGTTAAAATATGGTTATCAAAGCAATTCTCCTTGAAAGACCTTGGAGAAGCATCATATATTATTTGAATAAGGATCTATAGAGATAGATCCAATAGGTTGCTAGGTCTTTCTCAAAGTACATAAATAGATAAAGTATTGAAGAGGTTTAATATGGATCTTTCTAAGAAAGGGTTTATACCCATGGTGTATGGAAAATACCGTTCTAAGTTTATGTGTCGCAGACACTAGAGGATAAATAGTGCATGAATAAAACACCATATGCATTAGCAATTGGTTCTATCATGCATGCTATGTTATGTACATGTCTAGATATAGTATTTGCTCTGAGTGTCACAAGCAGATTCCAATTCAATTTTGGAGAAGAGCATTGGGCAGCTGTCAAGAATATCCTTAAGTACTTGAGAAGGACTACGGATATATTCTTGGTATATGGAGAGGGTGGTTTGGAGGTAAATAGATATACTGATGCCAGCTTTCAACCTGACAAAGATGATTGTAAATCATAGTTTGGTTTTGTGTTCATAATGGGAGGAGGAGCAGTTAGTTGGAAGAGTTCCAAATAAGAAACAACTGTTGATTTCACAACAAAAATTGAGTACTTTGCTGCTTCGAAGGCAGCCAAAAAAGCAGTATGGATCAAAAAGTTCATATCTAAACTAGGAGGGGCGCCTAGCATTGTTGATCCAATTCTTTTATATTGTGACAACAATAGAGCCATTGCTTGTGACAACAATAGAGCCATTACACAAGCAAATGAACCATGATCTCATCAGCGATCCAAACATGTCCTCAAACGGTACCATCTCATAAGGGAAATAGTAGCTAGGAATGATGTGAAGATAGAAAGGGTCCCCACAGATGATAACATGATGGATCCCCTTACTAAAGGACTTCACAAATTAAACACGATCACCAAATAAATAATATTGGTTTAAGATATATGAGTGATTGGCTTTAGTGCAAGTGGGAGATTGTTAGAGAGTATGGCCTAGAGCCCATATAAAAGGGATGTATTTCATATATATATAAATTCATGTTGTTAATGAAAGGCATCATTCATTTATTAATTCTATGTTTAAATATATGTATTTGTATATCTTAAATTAATAAATGAAGTCCTAGATATTATAAACACAGTGAAAAGGCAATCATGAAAGTGTTCATGATATGAGATGTCTATTGAATGCAAATATGATAATATCTAAATATCCCTAGTCATAGAATTAACAAGATAGGAATTGTTAATTCGGATAGACAAGTAAATGTTATGCTTCTTGAATATTCAATCAATAGTTCTCATAACTATAATTATGGGAGATGATTAAAGCTAATATGTGGATACTTGTTAGAAGAGCAAGTTTATTGGAGACCTGTAAAGAGAATCCTTATATGGATATTAAATCTATGTCAGTGAGGAATCTCTTTATAGCGGTTGTACAAGTATCCTTAGACTTGAGATCACCAAGGTTATCTAAGTAGTAAGTGACATACTTTGACTCCATAACTACTTACTTCCAACTAGGGGTGAATATAGTTAGGAGATTGGGTATATCATAACCTACTTGAAGATAGTTGAGTAATCGATAAAGGATTCACCATCCCAAATTAATTAAGGAAAGTTATCTCACATGATTTTATAATTGCCTTGTTTAGAGAATCTCTGGCTAAAGTAATATGCCAAGATTGATAGGGATCCATAAAGGGTATTTTGAGTATAATGGTTAAATTAATAGAACATACATAATTAGATTTGCACGAGTTGACATAAATCCATACTTAAAATCTAATTGAGATAAGAGTGGTGAAAGGAGTAATTGCACGGTAACTATTTCTATGGAAGGGTATAGTCAGAACCACTTGACTTTCCTGAGATTTGGATAATCATGATGCTTAGCTAGAGGCTGTTTATGACTTGTATAATAGTGTATCATAAATATCAATAAGGAATTGATACAATGATTTAAAGAAGTTTAAATCATATGAGTTTTGAATAGAACTTTTAATTACATATTATACTGCCAATATGGACATGAACCCCATAGGTCACACATATACAGAGTAAAGGATAAAATACTAAAATGACAAGGATAATAATATTTGATATTATTATGGGAGAAGAAAAATAAATACGAGAATAATTAATTAAAGAGTTTAATTAATTATGCACAAGTAGAAATGTTCGCATAACATTTTAGAAATGTTCTGCAAAATGGACCTAATTGAAATATTGTATTTCATAATTAATTATTATTGGACTATAAATGTTATAGGGCTGATATAATAATTAATAGGTCCATTTGAGAAACAATTAGAGGCCCAAGGATTTGGTTTTTGCGTAGAAACCTACCAGAAGATGGGTTCCACATAAATTCCATATAAAAGGTCTTAGAGGCCTAATTATTGGAATAAAATGAAATAAATATATTTTATAAGTCTTATGGAGCCTATATATTTAATTTAGATGGATTTAGAATTAATTTGGATGATTAAATCTAAGTGTTTTCATAAAGGGCCTAATTTATGGGTTATGTGCAGGATCCTTTATGAAAGGACTTAAATTGGATTTATTTGAGCCCAAATAAATTATTAATAATTTCAGAAGCCCACTTAATATTTCTCCAGTAATTTTAAAGAGCCAAATATCATTATTTAGTTGGATTTTTTTAACCTAGCTATAAAATCAAAGATAAGGAGATTTAGGGTTAAAAAAAATTTTAAAAGAAAAGAATTTTTCTCTTATTAAAAAAAAACCCTAGCCACCATTTTCCTTTCTAGAATCAAGGATCTTTTGGCCACCTTGTGATTCCAATAATCTTTGGTTAATTCAATCCTTCTCTTGCATGGATTAAGATTGGAGGTGTTCAATTTTGGACACTATGCTTTGCGACAACCCGGTGAGAAGGAAAAATAACTGTACAACAAAAATTAAAGGTGATTTTTCTTATTCTCATTAATATTTATAATTTATATTCATTGCAAGATCAAATATAATGGTTAAAAATTTTAATTTTTACTTATACATGTAATGTATGTAACTGATTAATTTCCAATATGGTATTAGAGCCAATGTTTTGCCATAAATCTACAGTTTTATATTTTTTGCGGAATAGTTATGATTTTTGAGTTATTTATTTCATCAAATTTAAAATATTAGATTTTGTTGTTCATGATAAGAAATATTTATTTTTGGATGCATGTGATAAAAAATGATTCTTTTATGTAAAGAATCATTCTTTAGGCGTGGGAAATTTTTATTTTTTCAATAAAGTTAAGGGTCTGTTCCAAATAAATTTTAATTGATCCAATCTAAAATTATTTTGGTGATAATTTATATGTTTAATATGTGATATTAAGCCATAGGATCAAACAAAATTAAAATCGAATAAGTTTTACATGAAAACTAGTTTAATAAAAAAGTTCGATAAGTTGGTGTTCTTTGTGTGTTCTTGGTAAGTTCATATTTAGAAAGATTTTTAATCTTCTAAATTTGATATATTTGATATATTAATGTGTGTGTAATTAATTAGATTAATTCAAATGGGCCTTGAATTAATTGGATTAAATTTAATTCTTTAAAGCCACTTAATAGGCTTAATTATGTCTAAGGGTTTGATTTAAATTAGTAAATGACTTGGTGGGCCCAATAAGCTAATTTAAATTAAATATTACATAATTTAATTAAGTTTATTAATGGGTTTTAAGGACTAGAGTGGACTTGGCTCATTCCAAAGGCACATATGGTCCAAAAGACACAAAACTAGTTTGTATGTGAACACACTTTTGGGTTTAAATTATAGGTTTCGGCCTACCCATTATTTTAAGCCCAAAATTGATTCTTTAATTCTTTAATGTGATTAATTAATAAAATAATCAATTAATAATGAATTGAATTGATAATTAAGACAAGAACACATGCATGCAAAAGGTTGAAATATAGTTTGTATTCCATTATATGGTTTTATTTTATGCATTAATAATGCATATAAAGGTGTATGATTGACATGATGGATAGCTATGGACAAGGCCTAATGTAATTGAGCATAATACATGTTTCGGCCCAATGAGGACTTTCATGTCTCACCTATTTATTTTTGGTTTGTTTTTTCTTTTCAAATTGTAATATGTAATTAGATACTTAGATTATAGTTAGAAATAGATATGGAGACCACTATCAAGGAGCAAGATGGGCCGGATAGAGATCCAACAAGGTTGAAGATAATGTAATTATTTATATTTGTTTGAATCATGTATTTTACATAGGTTTGACCTTTTGATTTTCCTCTTGGCTCGGAGAGGTCAATATAGTAAAGTCTATAACTATGCCATATTTGTATGCTTATATTTATGCAATAGATATAAGATGTATATCAATGTATGCCAACCATGTATGATGAGACTCAATTAACTAAAATCCCTCAAACTAATACTATGGTATATAAGCCTTCCATTAATTGGAGGAGAACCAGAGCTCTTTATAGTGTGGGTTGTTGACCACAGTCAAGCTTACATTATATCAAATACGTTCGAATCTAATTAAATAAGTTATCTTAGCTAGCCCATTAGCTTATTGACCATAGTTAAGGATAATTGTTTTAGAGGCAAGATTAGCGAATGCATATATGATATGCATGTATCAACAGTTGATAACCTAATAATCTAATAGTTGTGTAAAGACACAATCGGTATAGAGATACCTACCTTTCAAGGTTATGGAGTTTGACTTATTGACCACAGTCAAGGTCAAATTTCATATCAAGGATTGGATATTGGCCCACTAAGAAAATCATCGGATTTTCTCGGATTATATAGTGAAGGCTATTGATTCATAATAAAATAGTGGGAGTAAATGGGTTAATTAAAGACCTAATTAATGCATACATATATATAAACATACTCTCATATGTTTTTGTTTTTCACATCTAGTTCATCATCATGAGCACATCAAATGTAAACCTACGATCAATCTTAGATAATAAGTTGGTTAGCAATAATTATTCTGGCTGGATCAGACAAATGAAAAATTTTCTCAGAGCTGAAAAGATCCATTATGTCTTGGATAAAGATTCGGACTAAAGAGCAGTTGTCCTTCTTCTTGAAAAATATCATCCAAAACTTGGTGAAATTCCAACATTTTCACTTGACTCCAGCTCCCCCACTATAATTTTTCATGTTTTATCAATTGGAATAACTTTTATCATTTCTTAGTAGCCCAAAAATCAAGGAAAATTCAAATTTGAATGGAGAAAATGTCTAGAATTATAAAGAGAAGTTTGGAGCAAAAATTCTAAAAACTTGAGGAAATAATTCTTTAAGAATTTGGCCTACAGGGAAATTCAATAGGAAAGAAGTTGAAACAAGGAGAGAATAGAATAAAAAGATAGAAAAGAAGGAGAAATCATGGATAGATAATGGAAAATAGGCAAGTGAATACCTAAACTTACCAATTCATATAAACCCTAATTATGTGTGTTTTGGGGTTTTAATGTAGATAATGTTCATAATTAAATTAAAGGTAGAATAATGAAATTTAATGTCAAAAAATTGATTTGGCATGAGAAATTATATAAAAAAATGATTAAAAATGAGAAATTAGTTTAAACTTGTGACACCTTATATTCGAACAAATGTTTGGATGCAATGAACTATTATTGGTGACATCGTATGTTTACTTAAGTTATTCATTCCTTTGTTAATGATGACATATTCTTTAACTTAGCGTATAAAATCACAAAGTCACTTTAGCATCAAAAGGTTACTATTCATTTGGTAAAAATTTGGATAGCATAACGGCTATATAATCATGCTATCCAACCTTGCAAATTGTCAAAATTACACTCCCAAAAGGCAACCTCCACCTCTAATACTTTACTATAACAATACAAAACACTTCTAATTTCATATCACAATCCATCAATATGATACAATACATAACTATTATTCATATTACAAACCAATTTTTCAAAAACTAATACATAATACATAAGTTTCATATATTCCACAAAAAAAAAACTCCATATGTACATGCCACTTGTTCTTCTTACTTGGTCTTCAATTAGTTGTCCCTGCACATAATTAAACAAACCACGCACTAAGTAATAATGTTGCCTAGTGGTGGATACACTATATAAAATTTCATTTACAAAGCTATAATTTATAAAATTACCATTTTGCCCCTTATTGTTATTTATTACCATTTGACCTAGAATTTATTCTTTTAATGCTTTAAATTACCATTTAGTCCTTCATTTTCTTCTTCTCCTATTTTACGCACATATTTCTTACTTAAGTGAAAAATTATAATTTAGTCCCTAAACTTTTTCTTTTTTATATATTACATGATTTTTCATTAATTTTGGTTCTTTTTGCTTTCTTTGGCTTTTAATCCACTAAAAGCCCAAAATTTACATTTTGGTCTTTATACTTACTTATGTAGTGGTAAATTATAGTGCGACCTCCGAAACTTTTTCTTAATTATGATTTTACCTTTTTTTTTACTTATTTGACCATTTTAACTCCTTTGAACCCATTTTCAATGCAAGTTTACGATTTTACCATCATTTTCTGGCATAATTACATTTTTAGACTTTGTTAATCAATTAGCTACATTTTTCACTTTATTTGCTCTTTAATCACATATGTGACATCATTATGCATAATTTACTGTTTAATCCTTATTTTCTTGCATAATTATATTTTTACCCCCAGTAGTGCTTAGTGAAATCCTTTAAACTGGATATATGGGATGAGGATTTCAATGATGCCAAATGAGCTAAAGCAACCACTTGATGTGATCAACTAGTCCAGAATAGGTTGAGGTGATCACTTGACATGATCAATGCCTCAACTGTTAATCTAATGTGTGCAAGTCCATTATCAGTCATTTTATGGTGCTACCATGGTATGTGTCTGTAAGGACCCAAATTAGGCCCTAGTAGAATTCAAAGGCATCATCAAGGTATCAATATCTAATTATTCTTAATTAGATAAATTATTGATAAGTGAGACTTTGTGAATTTATAATTTTTTGAGATTGAAGGTGACAAAGTCAAATTATGTTATGATATATATAAGTGTGCAATTAAGATTGAACTAATCTTTATATTATGGTAATAGGAAATTGAAGTAAATTTCCTACATGTGGTAAATGGTAATTTTACTATTTAATTTTAGTTTGGGATGAATTAATGGAATTGAAAATAAGTTTTGGGGTAAATGTTAAAATTGAAAAAGTATGCTAGGTCAATGTGTAAAATGGACTTATGGTGGGGTAACTAGTTAAGAGAGTCTGGCATGCAAGGACTTAGTGGGATATTTGCCCACTATTGTCTAAATAAAAAAGGGTCTTCACGTGAGGAAGGGCAGATTTTTGGCCATTTTCTTCTTCATCTTCTCCTAAACCAATTGTGTTAAGATTTTGTTGATTAAGGTCTTGTGAATTGCTAAGAAATTGGACAAGTAAAGGAAGGAGCAAAGGCATTTTGATTAAGTAAGAAGAGTAGATTTTAATAGAGGTATGGGATTTGAACTTTGAAAATAATTTGCATATATGTGATATCTTTCAATTATAAGGCATGGAAATTATTTTGATCTTGCATGTATTTATAGTGATGAGGTAGATATTGAGAATGGCATGTCATGCATATATAGATCATCAAATGAAGTTGCATGTAAAGGAATTAAGATTTTAGGCATTAATATGAAAGGGCTGTCTAGAATTCGGATTGACCTTTAGTGACTATTTTGATCATAAGTTGAGTTTCTGAACTCTGAATTTGATGATTCTAGTTTGGTTAGAACCGACATATCTGTGCCTACAAATGTTATAGAAATAGCCATAACGGAATTTTGCCTCTAAGGACCTCAAAAATGCCCAAAATAATAGCCTTTTTTAGTTGGAAGATCAATGGGAGTAGTCCTTAGTGATTTGCCAATAACTTGAGTTAGAGAGATGATATTAAGATGATTTTAAATGTTATGGAAAATAAAAACATAGGGGTATAAGTTTTATTGAGATCACTTGGCCTAAAAATGATGTTTTATATTTTTAATATTGGTAAGAAAATGTAATTTGAAATCTGCCACTGTATAGAATGTTAGTCATGGCACCCTTATTTCACATAAAATTTACTAAAATGTCTCAAAATGATAGTAAAGCTTATTTAGACCTTTTTTAATGTTTTATAGCATCTTTTTATATAAATGAACATAAGAGAGAGATGAGTAAATGGAGTATGTGATGATATCATATTGTAAAGCAATAGATATGATTAAATGATGAAGCATGTGTATTTATTTATTTATTTATTTAAGAGAAAGCATGTGTATGATTAATATCATATAAGCATGGGTATTGCTTATTTGAGATAACATAAGTATATGGGAAAGTATAGACATGAATAAAGAATTATCATGTATCAATGAGGTCAAATCTTGACATATGAGTTACATGTATGGGAATAGCTCTTATATTTAAACCTATTTCACAAGCTTAGTGATGAAATGTACAAGCATAATAAACATGCATACTTTTATATGTAAAATAGTTAAGCATATATATATATATATATATATTATATATGAAGTATATGCATAGTAAAGTGAACAATTGTGCATTTTGAATTAATAGTATCCCTAAAAGAGAATACATAAAGCATTATGAACTAATGGCAGTAATTTCAGCATAATTTGAGTTAGAAAACTTAAATTAAGGTCATTATAATTTCTAAGGTTACATAAAATATATTCCTACAAAATTGTAGAAGGAACCTAGCATTGAAATTGCCTTTAAGACATCCAAATAATTAATTGAATTTTCTGTAAGCTGTTAATTTTGGTTCTAGAATAGGGTGAAGTAAAAAAGATGTATCTTTGTGTATATTGGTCAGAATTCTATGAAGTTTATTTATATGAAAAATAGACTCCAAAATATACATATCATATGAAGGAAGTATAATTAAAAATGTATGCAAGCATGTCAAATGTTGACTTGAAATTCGTAGGGAGTGGATCTACTATTAGGGAATAGACCTTAGTAAATTGGGCATTACTCTTGGTAGAATTGTTAAAATGCTAGTAAAACTAGAGTCATGGAAGTATAACTTTGATGAAGAAATGTTGGTCTAATTCCTTCTTAATTTTATTCTAAAAATCTTTATAAGTGGTAACAAATACTGTTTTGGTTATATGAACAGCTTATAGTTTTTCTCAAATATCTCAAGCTATAGACAAGATATTAAGGTGAATTTTAGTGATTTGGAAACTAGACACACAGGGGAATAAAATTGTAGAAGATCATGTAGCCTAAAAATGACATTTTCAAAATCATAAGTGGCTTACAAGTTGGGTCCAGAATGCTGCTCTACGCAGAATTTTAATGTATCTTACATTATGTCTTTTATATAGTTAAGTTAAATTTGTGTCTATGTAAATACACAATGAATTGTATATGGCATGCGATATGACTATTAATAAAGGGTTATATATATAGTTAAATTTGTGTCTATATAAATACACAATGAATTGGATATGGCATGCGATATGACTATTAATAAAGGGTTATATATATATATATATATATATATATATATATATATATATATATATATATATATATATATATAAAAGATTATTGATAAAGATATCTAACACACACACACACACACACACACACACACATATATATATACATGTATACATGATTGTTATATGCAAGATAAATTTTGTGCATGTAATCCTATGATGAGTAAGTGTATATTTTAGCATATACCTACACTTTGAAATAAGAAATACAATAGTATGATCATGTTCACATGTAATGTCTTATGGATCACATGTTAAAGTATCTATTATGATGATATATGCACAATTGTCAAAATATTGAAATGTTAAATGGCAAATTGGTTACATGTATTTATATAAACTAGGGATTTGGATCTTTTTACATGATCACATACCTAAGTTGTGCTGTATTGGAAAGTTCTAAGAACAAGGCATGACTTATGTTGAACACTTGAACAAGTATGATATATTACCTTATTGTTAGAGTATGTTCAAGCTAAATATGATGCCTACAGATAACATGATCAAAAACTATGTGAAATGTTATATGAACTTTGTATACATAGTTATGCTATAGTAATAATATATCTGTACTTTGGTTATACGTGTGCCTATTGATTTAATCAAGTGCAAGCATGATATATGAAAACAAAATTAAATAAAGTATCGCTTTCAATTAAAGTTCAATTGTGGATAGATAGGCACCTAAAAGGATATTGCAGCTGCCACCATTGACTTTTTAGGTCTAAAGTATAGTTGATCCCATTGGATCATGCACAGTCCCATTTGGGTTGTTAGCTGATCCTGTTTGGGTCCATTTGACCAGTCCACCGTACAGTCGACCCCGTTTGGGTCTATAGTTTTGATATCTTTGGATATCCACCATTTTTATACCCTCGAGTATCCACCGATCTCGTTATCCACCTTTCAAACTTAGGCAGGCTAAACTATAAGTACAGTACAGACATTAAAGTATAAAGTACAAAGCAAGCATCATATAAGAGTTAAGGATATTGCTTGATTACATGTCTGGCATGATTTGCTTGTATTGTTTCATAAGTTTAAATAAATAGAGGTTACCAAGTAAGACATGATATGTATGCTATTTATAGTTGGTTCCAAATGTTTGAAATTGCTTAAATGAGTTAAATGCATGAAGAATTCTCAGTCAATATACAATAGAAGCATGCTAAGTTAACTATTAAGCTTTTCAAATGCTTTTATTGTTTACTAGGTGACGTTAGATTTGTCAAGATTTTCTAATCCATTGATTACATGTTAAATAATTGTATATATATAAAGTGTGCTGAGTATGATTACTGATGAAGCAATGGTAATATCGAAATGCTTTAAAAGTTGAAAAATATACAAGGTAAAGATATAATAACTTAATAAAAATATTAAGTATTCAAACAAATGAGAATACATCTTATACATGGAATATATTATACATATGTATAAGGAATAAAATTTATTTGAATATAGTACCATGTTTCTAAGATAGTTAAGTATATTAAAGTGATCATTAAAATCAAAATGTGGGAACTCATAAAGTATAGATGAAGTATATATAAATATTTGTAAATAAGTGATAGAAATATGGCATAGTTATTAAAATGTTTGGCAATTGATATTAATACATAAATAATATAGTCATCAATGTTTGACAACTAATAATTCAAATTAATTGGTCAAGAGTAACATATAGAAATCCAGAAAGTAAGCTTGATGTATAGGATTCAAATAATGAATGAATAATGATAAAGGTAATAAATTGATAAGCAAAGGAAATAGCAATAGGTATTGATATTGGTTATAAGTATAACAAAAGAGAATATAATTATGGGAGATTATTGTCAATATTGTTTATAATGATTGGTTTATTTGCTTTAAGATGTGTATATATGGGTTTTCATCTTAACGACCTTTAAAAGGGGTCGTCCATATGTTTTTGTTCCCCACTAAGCTTTATAGCTTAGCACAGGTATTTCATCTATGTAGGTTGCAAGTAAGAATTTTTCCCTAGGATGATATCTGTAGCGGGATGGTCAACATAACAGAGATTAAAAGTATAGCCTAATATTAGGTGCATTTTGATTGCAAGAATCTTATTTACTTTGACAAGGATGTGATGTACAGATGATTCATAAATGTAAATATTGTATTGCTTAAAGATACTCTTAAGTATGCAGTAAAGTGTTTCGAGCATAATAACCTAGTTAGCATGCTTAATGATACAAGATATAATGTTTATAGCTATGTATGGGATAAGGGTGCTACCATGCCCATTATGGCTAGCCATTATATTCTAAAATCTTGGATTAACCATTATACACTAAGGGCCAAATATTTTAACTATCTTATGTTGCATTTCTCATATATTCTACGTAAGTTCCACTTTATGTCATAATTTCCCAATTGCCTATATCATGCACATTTATGTTTAGCATATATACATTAATCATAAATAAGTGAAGTATCATACAAATATAATACAAACATGTCATTTCTATATGGTACCATATTTGGCCACACCTTATCCATAAACATACAATATGATTTTCCATGCATTTCCATATTTCATATATCCCTTTAATCATATTTAACTTCCATTTAAAAGTACACCATTGAATTATACTTGTAACATTTTAAATCCTAAATGAATACTATTATGTTCACTTATGTACATTATATACATATGTAGTTTAAGATTCAACTATACATACTACATTCATTTATCATTATAATATCCAAATTATGCTAAATCTTCCATTAATTAGTCAATTGTCACATGGTAACCTTAGGTACCCTATTTGGCCACATTGAGTTTCCCCATTTTTAATTGTTTTCTTCTTTAATTATCTATCCTTATGTGTTATTACATCATTTTATTAACATATATTAAATTATTTCAAATTTATACCTAAGTTACTATAGTTTATATAATGTAAATTTAAGCAATATTTAAAGGAATTAAATGAAATTAAGTGTAGAATTGAATCCAATAACCTCAAATAGCTTAAAAATCACATTTTATTCTTTCTCTTTACCATTTCCCTTCTTGGTCTTTTTTCCCCTTGGTTTTTACCTTTAGGCCATATTGGAGGAGGGAGAATTTGTGAGGTTATGCCATGAATTTAAATATATAAATGCTAATAAACAACTATACTAATGATTTTCTACAATTTTATACTAAAATCCCTAATTAATTTTAATAAAAACTCATAAATTTACCTAGTTAACTTTCTCTCACTAGAATTTCACACTTTCTAAGCTTTTTTTGCTTTAATCTTATTTTTATGTTGAAAAAGAGGTCTTTTAGTGTATATAGTGAAATTTAGGCTTGAGGTATGGTGAGATTTGAGAAGAGAATAGAGAAAAATGGTGAAAGAAGAAATGAAAAAAATGGTTTGGCCTGCGTAGGAAGAAGACAAGGATGAAAGAATTTTGGGAAGGTTTGTAGGGAATTCAAAACTTTCCTACTTTATCTTTTAGCGTACCAAATGAAGGGGTAAGATTCACCTATTTACTATTTCATCTAATTGCTTATTTTTAAGCCACTTATCACCTTGTCATGCATTCCTATAATTTCTTATGTATAATTAATGGATGTAGGTGATCATAGCCTATTTTCATGTGATATTTATACCCTTAAACAAATTAAAAATGACCTTTAACCCCAATAATTAAATTAATCTTTATTTTTTACAATTTTTTTAGAATATGATATTCCCTTCATCAAAATTTTCTAATATTTTTCCCTGAGTGTAAAAATATATGCAGTAAGATATTTCTAAAATGTAAAGTTATTCTGACATCATTTTAATATAGTTCTAGCTCCATCAGAAAAAATCTCCGATCCGAAACTTAAAAATTTAAAACTATTAGAAAAATTATTTTTCACTTATAGTTGCTCATTAAGGATACTTCTAATGGGTTTGTGCAATTGTAATAATATTTAGAGGTCTGTGGAATATTTTGGAGCTTGATCAAACCATAATCAACCTGAAATAAGGTATTGGGAAAATTCTTCACTATCTATTTTAGTGACCTATTTGAGCTCAATTTCTTCTTAAATTATGCCAATAAATGCCATTTAATACACATTACCTAATGGTTAATACCAAACTTCCTGGTAGGTCACTCATCCTAAAATTTTCTTAGCTCATGCATATTTAACTCCCGGGTTCTTATGAATTCTACTATATTAATGTTAATATAATCACATCAAATACCATTCTAATGTTATTTTCATAGTTAAAAAAGTATAGTTCATACCAGATAGAATTTTAAGTTGTTACAAAACACCTATTATGTCATTTGGAAAGAAATTGTTAAATGTTAATTATAATTCAAATAAATGGTAAATTAATAAATTAGATGATAGATAATAGAATATTTGATGTCAATTGTATGAAAATATAATTAGAGATATTTTGTTAGTTATGAAACTCATTTTGTCGTCTAAGAAGAAATTAAGTAATCATAGTTCTAATTAAAATTAATGGTAGATTAATATAACTAGTAGAAAAATGATAAGATGTATGATGTTAAATGCATGAAAATGTGATTAGAAATGGCACGTTAGTTATTAAACCTATTATATAAGTAAATGAAATTAAGGTTAGAAAAAAATTAAATTAATTTAAGTTTAGATTCATGTTTAGTATACATGAAAAATATGATAGGAATGTGTTTGATGAATTAAATAAATTTATATACACATGACCTAATAATAACTGAATAGTAATGGATAGGAATGGGAAATAATGAATGATGAAAATGATAAAACAAATTAAGATACCTTGATAAGTGATGAAAGAACATGAATTGGATGATAATTGGTGAAGAAAATAAACAAGAAGAGATAGAACTTGAAGTGGATAAATGGTAATCTTAAGCTTATCAAGTGATACTTTAATGATTAATAAAAATATTTAGCATAAAATGAACATTATAATGATAAATAAACCTAACATGAATGATTAGAAAATTAAATTATATTTAGATATAATGTTGACCAAATGGGCATAATGATGTTCACATGGGTAACAAATGAAAACTAGTGAAATTTGGTTGTGTATCATCACATTGAAGCTTGAAATGATTATGGAAACATGTAAAGCATAATAATGTATGAGAAAACTTGATGTGATTATGTGGACATGACATAGTTGAAGGATATACAATGTGACTATGACATGTTTTCACCTTATTTGGATGATATTATACATATTTATTATGAATGCATACATGATGAGCATGAATGAATAAAAAATAAGAAAATGAAAATTGTGGCATAATGTGAAATACATGAAAAGTTATGTAAAAATATGACATAAGGTGAATAAAAGCATTTGCCCTTAGTTTACAGTGGTTAATCTAAGATTTTAGGATATAATGCCTAGCCACAGGGATAAGTACATATTGGTTATGGTAGAGTATGTTTCTAAATGGGTTGAAGCAATGCCTATTCTCACTAACGATGCAAAAGTGGTTAGGAAAATGCTTAATAAGGTCACACTTCTAAGGTTTGGTACTCCTAGAGCTATTATTAGTGATGGAGCTTCACATTTTTGTAATAATATCATTTATTCTTTTTTGAAGAAGTATGGTTGACACACAAGGTTGTTACTCCATATCATCCTCAAACTAGTGAAAAAACTTAAGTAATAGGGAGCTTTAGTGGATTTTAGAGAAGACAGTTTTTTCATCAAGGAAAGATAGGGTAATGAAGTTAGATGATGCCTTATATGCATATAGGATAACCTTTAAAAAGCCTTACCCTATATCAATTGATCTATGGCAAGTCTTGTCACTTACCCATTGAACTTGAACATAAGGCTTATTGGGCAATAAGGGATTTGAACTTTGACATGAAGCAAGCTTGTAGGAAAAGGTTACTTTAGCTCAATAAGTTAGAGTAGTTGAGGATGAATGCATACGAGAATGCTAATTTATACAAAGATAGCATAAATATGTGGCATGATAAGCACTTTCTGAAAATGGAATTCCATGAAGATGTATTTGTACTTTTATATAATTTAAGATTAAGGTTATTTCTAGGAAAGCTCAAGTCTCGATGGTTAGGTCCTTTTAAAATAGTCAAGGTTTATGCATATGGAGCCATCAACATTGCTAATGATAAGGGAGGGATCTTCAAGGTTAATGGTCATCACATCAAGCCTTATCTTATTGGTGAGTCCATTAGTGGGTGAAATTGCTTGCTCTTTCCACCCCTAATGATGATATCACTCAGGTTACTTTGTACTTTTGGTTTGTACACATATTTTGCTAAGTATTTCTTTCTACGTAATTTTTTTTTTTAGTTTTTAAGTTTTAGTAAGTTTTATGTTTGTTTATTATTTCTTATTATGATTATATTCATTTTTACACATTGACTATTAATGGCCTAATGTTTCTTTTTGAGTTTTTTCTCTATATTATTTTTAAGTTTTTAAGGCAAGGTGTGCTGACTCATTCCACCTGTGCCAACTCGATATAGAGAGCAAGAGTGCTAACTTGGCTAGAGTGCGCCGACTTATCACTGGGCATATCGAGTCATTGCAAAAGGGATATATACTTACTCACAGATGAGCGTGCTGATTCAAGAAAAGTTGTTACTCATATAGACTTATAATAGCTTGCTAACTCATTACAGTTAACAATTGTATCAAGTTGTGCCACTCGTAACAGCATCAAACCTGTCAAATTTTCAAATATTTTCCCACATTTAATTCCCTTTTTCAGTTTTCCATTTTTTCTATTTTTGAGACTAAGTTTAAAAAAATCTCTTGATGACCTTTCACTTTTCAAGTCATTTCCTTTCCTACTTCCTCTTATACCTATAAATTTTACTCTTCATTTCAATTAATTTTTATAGCCTTTTCCTTTTTCCTATGAATTTTCTCCCTATTTATACCTCTTAATTTTCTCTTCTTCTTCACTATTTTTTAGCTATCTCTCTCTACAATTTGATTCCATCAATTTTTTTCTCTCTAAAAACTCTATTAAAAACACTTATATATTTTCTTCTTATTTTTCACGTGTCATCCATCTTTGCATGTTTACTTTTCTTTTTCTTTCATTTATTATCCTCATTCAAAATTCCAAAGATAAAAGGACCTTAATCTTTAAGGCCCCAAAAGGAGGCTTCATAAGGAGGAGATTTGGCTTCAATTTACAAGACTCTATTTTCACTCCTCAATGATGAGGATGATACACAGTTCATTTATCTTAAAATTAGAAAAATAACATCTTTTAAGTACCTCTTTACAACTTTTCTTAGAGTCCTTGGTATGTTAAATTTTTTCACTACTATTTTAAATTTTTATGGCCTTAGTAGAAAGTCAAGAATGAGGAAGAAAGTGAAAAATGAACGAACGAAAGTGGTGATGAAGACAAGGGTTTTGGTGTGCCTCAAGAGAAGGAATCCCGTAGAGAATTGGCTATCATTCTAGCCACATTTTATAAAGGTGTAAATGGCCCAACTTATGGTACCACTCGTGGCCCCTCTTGTGATTCCTCTAGTAAGTCAGCAAGGATTTAAGAGCAAGTATTAAAAAATCAACAAGTACTGCAATGCCAATTGATTTCAATAGAGACCATGACCCATAATCTTGCTAAGAGGTAAAGGAGTATGGAGCATGAAATTGATACTTTTATGGCTCAAAGCTGGCTATATGGTTAATTCATCTCTATGTTCTCCTTTGAATGAATGAGGGAATTTTTTCTTTCCCCCCGATTTTTTTTTCTATTTTAGGGTTCACATTAAGGATAATGTGAAATTCTAAATGTGGGGGAAGGGATGTTTAGTTTTTAGTTTGTTTTTATATTTTTATGCTTTTATTTGTATGTGAATGTTTTGCATGTTCTTGTTTTGTTTTTGTTTGCATGCATTATGCTATGCTATATTTATGCATACTAATTTGTCTTCTCTATATTAATGTTAGTTTTCTCTAAGTTTACCTTGCTATGGTAGAGTTCATGTAAATGCCATGTCAATAGCTTATTTTTGAAGCTTAATTTACAGAGTCTTAAGTTTTATATATTATATGCTTTAAGTTTTTTTCACTATCTCTTGTTATTATTTTCAAAGTCTATAGGATGTTTAGTCACTTTTCTAACAATACTTAAGGCTAGAATTGTATGATTCAAGTTTAACTCTTAAGGACTAGGTACCTTAGAGTAACTATAGCCATAATATGCATAGCTCACTTTTCACTAATGGATGAGGACACATAATTGAAAAAAAGAAGAAAAAACTAAAAAAATGAAATGAAAAAAAGAGATAAATAAAAGTTTAATGGGATGGGGCATAAAATGCACCGATTAAGTTTGATCAAGTGAAACAAATATGGGATGTAGCATAAAATGTATCTACCAAATTGTAAAGTTACTTAAAAATATATACATTACTTAAAAGTATATACAAATATCAAAAAATGACATGAAAATTATGAGATAATGTGTGATCTTAACCTTGCCCCAATGGCTATATCTGTTCTGAAATTTCTATGTTTGAAGATTGTGCATTTTAGTTGAATAGTTTGGTTAGACTATTAGCTTTGTGTTCTTGATTTTGATTTTAATAACTTGTGATAATACATTAAATTTATTGAATATGCTATGCGATTTGTCTACTTTATCATTGTTGAGCATTGGACATTAGTTGATGACCATTTTATTTTAAGTACTTATTAATATTTAAGATAAACTTAGGGAAGCTATTTTCACTCTTAGAAGATAAGTGTTTTGTTAGCTATTCCACTTGGACTTTTACATTCTTACTTAAGGGAAAAGAAGGTTTATGTGTGAGGGAATTTGATGTCATGCACTATTGCATAGCTATTTTAATTAATTATGCATCATTGTTTTCAGAGCCTGTGCTGACTCATCCCATGGGTGCCAACTCTTTATAGTGACTCTATATGCCGACTCATGCCTTATTATATCAATTCATGACCAATTATAAAGTGTGCCGACTCATGCCCTCCTGAACTAACTCGTTACAGAGATAGTCTATGCTAACTCACCTAACTCAGCACTAGTGTGCTGAGTCGTCACCAAAGTCAAGCATTGCAACCTTTTAAATGCCTCTTCATGTTTACATCCCTCTCTGAAAAGGCATTATTTGGGACTCCTTTGGGCCTATAAATACATAAAGTTAATTACATTTTGGGTATGGAGAAACTACCATATAACTACCTAAATAATTTAAAAAGATTATGAGGAAAAAGCATACACCAAGGAAGAGAAAAGATCAAAAGAGGTCATTCAACATTCAAGTACTTTTCTAAAGAAGGATTGAGGAGTCATCAACCATTCTTTTCTTTCCTTTATCTTTAGATTTATTCTTGATGTCATTGCTTTTCTTTTTGTTTGTTTGCTTTGATAATATATATCTAGGCTAAGTTTGTTAATTAGAATTACAAGTATGAATTGACCTTTATTATAATATATTTTGCTTAATATATGAATGATCTAATTTCAATTGGATGCTTAATATGTTATGTATGCTTAATCACCATATATAATATGTTAATCAATTTGTTCATAATTAGAATTGGGACATATTGGTGTAAAAACAATTGAATTTACTTAAATGATAGGAAACACTTAGAGATAAGGGTTTCACTTTGAGGGGTAAAAAAGAATAGGCATAGAACTTCATAATTTTTATCTATCTCCATAATGACATGAGACTGCTTATGGACCCAAGATAGGAATTCCTTTCCTTGATAATGATAATTGCACTTAGGGATAGTAAACCATATTCTCTAATTATTTTCGTACATATGTGTTAATTAAATCCATTATTTGATCGATTCATTTCTTGTAGTTCTAATAACTTTGTTAAATCATATTGTTAACTAGAATTAAGATTAGTTTATTTTAGTTTGATGATTTAGGATTTTAGTATAACCAACTCATTCACTTTACATTTGCCTATCCATCTGAGTATCTATTCGGTTAATATAAAGCATACCATTTAGATTCCTTATGTTCGACACCCTACTCATTTTATCTAAGTCCTAAAAACTAGGGTAATAAATTTACACCACAACAAATTTTTCATAATATTGCTAGGGAATCATTATTTTTGTTTTTTTATTAATTTAGGTTAGAAAAAGATTTTTATAGCCATTTTTTTATTTTCTTTAGGAGTATTTTTAGATTTATTAGTATAGTTTTTGTTTTGTTTGTTTTCTTTCCTATATGCATAGAAGCAATATTGATGATAATATTCTTCAATTTAATCCTAAAATTGAAAGAACTTTTTATTATTTACACAGGGACCAAAGATAATAAGAAGAGGAAGACCAAAGTGTTGGGTTTCGATAAGGAAAAATAAAATAAAAATGTAGTGGAAAATAGAAACCCACATGCTATCCAATTGATTTAGTAAGAAGAAAGTAACAATTACCAACCTCTTGAAGCAAATAAAATCATTTTGTAGGTGCTACCTCATGCAAAATAAGCACCCTCTACTAGTATCCACACTCGAATATAATGAAAAAATTTGCCCGAGGTGCTAGCTCTCTTCTTTGGCAACTAGGGTTTTGATTTTCTAGTCTTTCTCAAAGTTGCAGAAAAATTTTTTTCCTCTCTCTCTCAAAGGTGACCACTGTCACTTTTAATAAGTGTTTCATTAGGGATCAAAGCATACATACATACATACATACATACATACATACATACATACATATAGGTGACCTAAACGTAATTTAGAGAGAAAATTTCAGGTCCACATTTCTTATTAAAATAAAAAATACTCTATTTCTTATTTAAAATAAGAATTAAAATATTAACTGTAAGGACCCCAAAATAGGCCCTAGTAGAATTCAAGGGCAATTACATATTATTAAAGTCTGATTGAGCATTATTTGATGAATTATTAAGAGTTAATATATTAATTGAGGCAAAAATATAATTAAGTTATCAATAATTATGTGATAAATGTGAAAATTATATGGTATGAATTTTATAAGGTCATAATTAAATTATTATTGTTGGTTTAATAATGTTCAAGGGTGTAATTAAAGTAAAAAGTATTATTTTGGGGTAAATTTATAATTACGGCATCTTTAGGGGCAAATATGACTAAATGAATAATTGAGAGGCCAATTTAAGGAAAGGAATAAATTGTGGGGTTAATTTATAGAATAGATTAAATGGTGGGGATAAATTAACATGCAAAGAAGTGTGGGCTTATTGTGTAACATGCAAATAGTTGGAGGATTAAAAGGGATATTTGTAGGGGACATGCTGATGTCATTTTTCCACTTAGCTCACCATGCAAGAAATGTTATTAGGAGTATATATAGGGTTTGGTCGGCCACACTAAGGGGATTTCTCATTTTTACTTTCTATCTTTTACTCATCTCTTAACTTCCTCTAAAAGCTCTAAATTGATCTCTATAGTTTTCAAGAGGAAATCCTACTGCAAGTTATTTAAATTAGAAGTTTTGAAAGGGGATTTGTAAGGGTTTAATGCAAGAGTATATGGATGTATGAAGAATTGGAAGGGATTGAGAGCAAACAGGAATAAATGGTGAAAAGATTGAAGGATTGATTTAAGGATTCAAAACAGGTTTGGGAACATCTTTCTCTTCTTGCATGTATTATTTGTGTTAAAAAATGGATATAGTGTGATATTTGGAAATGTTACTCTTGCTGTATGAGGCTATTGTTGATGGATTTGTGGACTTATATATGAGAGAGATGCATTTTTAGTTGGTGATATGGTTTTTAGAGATATAAATGTAAGATTTTAACTTTGCATGTGTTATTTGATATAGCTAGGATAAATAAATTGTTAAAAGCTTGATTTGAGTTTATTTTAAAGTGATGTTAATATATAAAGTTATAATCTAATGTATGAAATTATATTTGATGAGTAAATTGAAATATAACATCAATTTTTTTGATGTTTAAAGGAACATGCATGTGAGTTTTAAAAATTCTGGGTTTGAGTTCACTGGACCTAGCTATATTATTTTGGTCATATTTTGAGTTAGAGAATAGATAATTAGATGATTCTAATTGGGTCTTAAAATAGACTTACATACAAATATTTCATAAGGGAAATCACACTCAAATTCTGTCTCTAAATGGGTCATAATCTAGCTTGAAAATCGGATAAGTGTGCAGTCTTGTACTCATGAACAGTCTTTAGTAATTTCAAGATATCTCGAGTTCTACAAATGATATTGCAAATATTTTTGATGTTCTAGAAATTATAAATGTATATCTACAACTTTGTAGAAGACGACTTTTTCTAAAAATGCCTTTTAATATGTCAAAAACGTAGTACAAAAAGAGTTTGTTAAGCAGTTTGCAAGATTTTGGGAACAGGGTGAAAAATTAGTATGGCCAAACATACTGTCGCGAGCGCAACACTTACCGCGAGCGCGACAGAATGATTTTTGCCCATAATCTTGCTTTTTATTCCCCTTTATCAGTATATTAGGCTACCCTCATGTGATTTACATATAACTGAACAAAATAGGCCTTGAATGCAAGTATACGAGAGCTCTAAACTCATGTGTATATAGATTGGTATCAAAGGATATATATATAGATTTGCATGATTTGTATCATTTACATTGAAAATTGTCTATGAATGTATACCTATGCATTATGGAAATTGTGCATTAATAGTTAAGTTATAGTACCATGAATAATTATGAAATTATTGTTAATCATATATGTGTATGATAATATGATTGTGATAGGATGTGTTGTCTAAAGATCATATGTTTAAGTATAAGTTCATGATGAAAGTTATATGTATGTGCCATATGGAAACATATTAATAGCATACGATTGATGAGTGATTGAGGTATATATATTGATAATCATGCTTACAAGGACAAGCTTATTAGATGCGAATGTACTACAGGTACGTACAATCTATGATTATATTTATGAGTGCATGAGCATGTAATTGCCCTATGAGATAGAAAATGATTAAATGTCATTTAATAGGTGAGATTATATACATGTGCAAATGGTATACTATAAGTACAGCTTTAAAGTATGAAATGAACAGGAACATATTGTTGCCTGCAATAGAGTTTAAATGTGGATATAAATACATACATGATAATTAATATTAAAAATGCTATCCATGAATGTTCATTTGATGCTGGGGTATATGAACTAAGAAAATGAAAACATGTCATGTTATATGTATTTATATGTGAAGATGATTATTCATGATTCCTATTGATTTCTTGAAATTACTATGGTACATACAGTTTGAAATATTAACTTTGCTTGTATGAAGGAATAATGTGACTAGTAGAATATATGTGTGCATATATATAGATATGTATGATCTTACATGGTTGGGTTCGAAGCTTGAAAACTATTTTAGAGTAATGATTCAAAGAATATGTTAAAGTGAGATATATAAATATGTCTTTACTTAATTGAAATGACATGATTAGGCATATGTGCTATTACATGTTAACATGCTAAAATACAAATCTACAATGCTACAGACTAAATTATAGAAATCTTATTAAAGCATACAATGGTAATGTGATATGAGACTATATATATATATTTACATAAATATGTATGGGTACAAATGGCATTATATAAGTATAGTCTTGACATGCGGAATAGTTACATGATTGAATAAGATTACAAGTATTAAATGGTAATACCCAACAGTGAATACGCTCGCAGATTTACAGAAAGTTACACATGATTGTGTATATGAATATATTGTTTACAGTTACACAAGAGTATACATGTGCATATAAGAATATGGATGAATAAATGAAAGATAAAGTAAATTGATTTTATTGCCTGCGTTGAGTCTAGGAAGTGGATAGATAGGCATGCCTATAAGGATACCTTGCAGCTGCGATAGTTTCAACCCCGTTTGGGCTGTAATTAACCCCGTTTGGGTGACTAAATAGACATGGTCCCGTTTGGATCATTTTCAACCCCGTTTGGGTTGTAGTCAATCCCGTTTGGGTGACTAAACAGACTTGTACCTTCGGGTGCCACCGTTATAATCAATCAATTTATACCTTCGGGTATCTCTTTGGTGCCTTCGGGTGACCTAGTACCTTCGGGTACCACCGTATAACCCGTTTTTCACCTCTTTAGAATAGTATAGGCTGTACACCAAAGTTACCTTGGATAAATTGATGGTATACATATGTGGGTCTTTTGTGATCATAAGTCTTTTTCTAGATGTATGTCAATTCATGATATATGAAGGAGTTTTTATTAGGTTAAAGAGTATTATAATATTTAATGGATGCAACAATTTTATAATTGCATAAGCATATAAGTTAGACGGTATCAACCATTATTTTTAAAATAGTTTTCTTATGATTATATTCAAATGTTCATATTGTTTATATGTATACATTTAGTGAATGTGTGTTTGTTATTTATGGTGTCATGTATGCATATCTAAAACCTATAAACTGGGTATAAAAGAATAGTCTGGCAATGATGTGTAGTTGTTATGTTTTAATTGATAGGCTTGTTTTTGTAACTTATGCTATATATAGTAACCTTATAATATTATAAAGATCTCATGGCATTTGGAAGTGTTGTTTTGCCATTTTAATTCTAATGGGTTTATATCATAGACATACGAGTATAGATAAAAAGATAATGGATAATTATGCTAGTATGGTTTAGTATTAATTCAAAGGTTATTCACATGATTATTAGTTGAATTTAAAGTCATAGGACATTGAGGCTTACATTATTATACATGGTAAATGTAGCATAAATGTAAATGTTACCATTGAATTTTTATGAATTTCATAAGTTGATATGAATGTTAAATTTTATTCATTGAGTTAAATCATTGTTGTATTTGAGACATGATGTGTGCTTGTTGACGATCATTGTGAGTGGTTGTTTGTCATATTTTTTAGTTCCCCACTAAGCTTTGTAGCTTAGCACAGGTGTTTCATCCGTGTAGGTTGTTGGGGTGAAATCTACAGCTGGATGGCCAACTCATGTCAACGAGAGAGACAATTATAGACTTGTATTTGGGCTCTTTGTATATAGTAAAGATTTTGTGGTATTAGAGATATTGTATGTAAAAAAAAAGTGTTAAACATTTGTTGTAATGTGTAAAAGAGACTTTATCGTTCATTGAATTGTTTCTTTTAGAAGTGTAGCACTCTTATATATTAAGTTTGATTATATATTTATGTTACACAATAACTCATGTGTAATGAGTTGGATAAAGTGATATGTATAGGTTATAGGATAAGGGTGCTACAATTAGTGGTATCAGAGCCAGGTTTAGCCATTTCTGGGCGATAGGTGTCTAGAGTTGTTAACATAGGAAACCATAGAGTGTTGGCCAATGCAGATATCCTGGTCTTGATATATTAGATTGAAATGTGGTGATTCGATAGAATCTGATAAATGGGATATAAGGATAGTTATATAGGTGGGTAAAGGTATATGATTGAAGTTTCAGCTTAAAATATTTACACATTTAGGGTTGTCCAGATAATGTAAGCCTTATAGGACAAATGAAACAAAATTGGACTCAAGAACTATCAATAGCTATTTTGTTGGATACTCTGAATGGTTTTAGGGCTATAAATTTTATGATCCCATAAAAGAAAATTTTTTGAGGTGGGAAATACCTAGTTCTTTTAAGATGTTGAATTTGTTGAAGGAGATACAGTTAGAAACTTTATCTTTAAAGAGGGATTTATTTCTCTTCATACAGTTGTAATTGACCTTGATCAGGATCAAGGCTTTCTCCCTGACATAGTTCAGGAAGCAAAGCCAAAACCACAAGGTAATGTTGAAAATCTCCTGAATCCTATTGAACAAGTTATTCCTAAAGAACAAACTTAACAACTTTAAGAATAAATGCCATTAAGAAGATCCACTACAGAAAGGAGAAGTGCAATTTCAGATGATTACATTATATTTCTCCAAGAGTATAAGGTTGATAATGAAATGATGGAAAATGATCCAATTAACTGCCTTCAGGCCATATAAAGCTCAAAATCTCAAGATTGGATCAATGCCATGAATGAAAAAATAAAGTCTATAAAAGACAACAAGGTTTGGGATTTTTTCCCATTGTTTGAAGGTACGAAACCTATTGGTTATAAATGGATATTTAAAATGAAATGGGATTCAAAGGGAAATGTGGAGAGATATAAGGCTTGCCTTGTTGCCAAAGGCTTTACTTAAAAAGAAGGCATTGATTATAATGAGACTTTCTCTCTAGTTTCATTAAAAGACTCTTTAATAATAATAATAATAATAATAATAATAATAATAATAATAATAATAATAATAATAATAATAATAATAATAATAATAATAATAATAATAATAATAATAATAATGGCACTTGTGGCACATTTTGACCTTGAGTTACATCAGATGGATGTTAAGATAACATTTCTAAATGGTGACATTAACGAAACGATTTATATGGAACAACCAATTTCAAAAGATTCAAAGCAAATGGTTTGTAAATTAAAGAAATCCATCTATAGACTCAAACAAGCTTCTCGTCAGTGGTATCACAAATTTCATCAAATTGTCATTTCTTTCAATTTTTATATAAATGCAGTTGATGAATCTATATGTCACAAGTTCAGTGGGAGTAAGTGCTTTTTTTGTATTATATGTTGATGACATATTGCTTGCTAGCAATGATATAGGCATATTGCATGAAACTAAGAGATTTCTATCAAAGAAATTTGAGATGAAAGATCTTGGCAATGCCTCTTTGTATTACGAATCAAGGTATACAAGAATCACTCTTGGGGTATTCTTATATTACCACAAAAGAGCTATATCGAAAAGATTCTCAAAAGGTTCGGCATGCAAAATTGTAAACTAGGCCCAGTAGCTAAGGGAGACAAGTTTAGTCGCAATCAATGCCCAAAGAATGAACTTGAGTTTAAAGAAATGTAAAACATTCTTTACGCTTCAACTATAGGAAGTCTAATGTATGCTAAGTATGTACGCATTTGAATATCGCATATATTGTTGGAATGTTAGGCAGATATTTAAGTGAACGAGGTATGGGTCACTGAAAAGCAGCCAAAAGGGTTATGCAGTATCTACAGAGAATAAAAGGTTATATGCTCACTTATAAAAGATCGGATAAGTTAAAGATCATTAGGTATTCTGACTTTGATTTTGCTGGTTGCCAAGATAATTGTACATCCACTTTAGGATACATTTACTTGCTAACTGGAAGAGTTATTTTATAGAAAAGTGTGAAACAATCACTCAATAATTCTTTCACTATGGAAGCTGAATTTATAGCGTGTCATGAGGCATCAAATTAAGGAATATGGCTGAAAAATTTTGTCATAGGACTGCAAATTATTGATAGTATTGAAAGATCATTAAAGTTATTTTGTAACAATAAATCAGCAACGTTGTATTCCAACAACAATCGGACCTCTTCAAAGTCTAAGCATATAGACATTAAGTTCCTAATTATTAAAGAAAGAGTTCAGAGTGGTCAAATATCTATAGAGCATATTGGCACGAACTCCATCATTGCGGATCCGCTTACTAAGGGATTAATACCCAAGGTCTTTCATGAGCACACTGCTCACATAGATATTACACTATTAGATGATGTATCGGTTTAGTGGGAGTTTGTACTTGTAGATGCTTAAATTTATTTTTGGTTGACATGTTATATGGATATTTTATGGATACATAAAGTTTATCATTCTGTTAAAGTTTTTATGCAGTTTCAACTCTCTATTTTGTTTGATCTCATTGAGGAATAAGGTTGGACCAGTTAGAAATAGGCATGTTAAAGATCACATTGCATGACATTTTCATGCTACACATCCATATTTGATCCATGTTGTTGGTTATATTGACATATGTGACCATTGTTGGATCTAGTTGCGATAAATGTTATAATGATCTCTTTGATCCTATATTGATATAATTGATGGATGAGATTGTTAAAGACGAATTCAGTTGTGATAGCATTTTTTAGCTCATAAAGTATTATAGTGATGTACAATTACTAAGGTTATCACATATTTATGTATAAGATTCAAGTGGGAGATTGTTAGAATTTATAGATCTATACAAATTAAATATGTGAATATTGTATATTATATGCTATCACAACTTTAGTCCAAATAAAAGTGATATGGTTAATTTAAAGTTAAATTGAACTTAATGATCGCCTTATTAAAAAATACGAGGTTACTTTATAAATATGTAGAAACCTAAAATACTTCATCTAATTTATGATGGGCTAATTAGAAAATAAATCAAAATATAAATAGGTTGTGGTCCTAGTTGCACAAAGAACCCCAACCCCAACCCTAATCCTTATACATTCTTTTCTCTATGAAATCCCATCATCCTAGAGAAAATTCAAATCTTGGTATCAACCAGAAGCCATTAAACCTGTGCATCCTTGACGGCTATGAATTTAGGTACGCTTTTGCATCTATTTTATTCTTAATGATTTGATATGATTGATTTTTGGATTATTCTATATTTTGGGATTTTTCTAACATAAGAATGTATTTTCAACTAAATAGCAATTATATATATATATATATCAAAGCCTTGAAATTTTAGGATTTGGAGAAGCAAATGCTAAGAATTTAGAATCCTTTTCCAATAAGTCCATTCTTTGATGATCTAAGGTGATCCATGCCTCAATCCCTTTCCCATCTCTTGTTTCGATGAATATAGTAAGGTTCCTAAAAGCAGCACCAACTTTCCCTAATATTCCTGTCCAATATGGCTCTCCCCATCCAAAATTAACCCTTGTAAAACCAAGATAACACCATGTTGTGAAAGCAAATATATCTGGTTTCTCATCGCTAAACAAATCTTCTAGTTGATTGCAATAATCCGACATCGTTTTGAACCCATCATTACCTTGAGAGCTCTGAATATAATCACTCTTATAGAGAGCAATGCCTTCATTTAACAACTTCATAAGTTCATGCAACTCTATGGCATTATCATCACTAGGATTAGCAACCGCCGTGGCCCACCAAAAGATGTTTCCGACCGAAGCATTAGACATCGGTGGCGTTGTTCGTGGCCGGAGATTCACTGCCTCCACCAAAATGGACGGCTTGGATGAGCCGCTTGATAATGCCTTCGACGCTTTCATACAATGTCTCCATATCAAACATGATAATATTTCGATACGTGATGGCTTAGAGTCAAAGTTGAATTTGAGCTTTGTCCTCAGGGTGGCTATTGCTTTAGCATCAAACACAAATCGTCTTGTAACATAATTAGCTTCCGTAAACCACAAGCTTCGCATTAAAGATAAATGATTCTCAGGAAATGAAATTCTTGGCGGAAAAAATCTTGATGGTTCATCAAGATTTGGCTGAATAATATTATCCGAATTTCCAGTGCAAATTGAAGTCCAAGTAGTGAAAAAACCCTTAGCTGTTGGGCCATCAATAAGCTTATGTGATCCACAAATTCCTATTGATATTCCTCCACAAGAAAATACAGTAAGTTGTAGTGCCAGTAAAGGTATATTTATGCCAAGTTCTTCGCTAAAAGGCTGGCAGGGAAGCAAGAAATTTAACCATTCGATTTCATGGTGTTTAAGAAAATCAGACATGCGAAACTTTGTTTGAGCTGCAGTGAATGGAACACCTTCGCTGAAGTTATCAATTTGAAGATTGTCAGTTGTTCTTCCAAAGAACGGGTAGTAGAGATTTAGGGTTTCAGAGAGAGATTTCTCAAGGATTTTCAGTGTTTGGATGGGATCATAATTTTGATTAGTCTTAGGGTAGAAGAAAATGAATGGTGCATATGTTGCGGGTGTTAGCTGATCAAATAGGCAGAGTTTGTGGGGCTTTTGTTGAAGAACTGATGGTGATGATGGTTTTATGACGTCTTTTGAGAGGATTTGAATTTCCATCTTTTCTTGTTTTTCAACACGAAAAACTATTGGGAATTTCAAGAGAGGAGAAATTGTAAGGCAGAGCTTTCCTTTGGTACAACTCACGTGTATATATAGATGTAAGGACAAATCATTGAATGTATTATTTTCTCTAGATTATTCTTATAATTTTTTATTTTTAATTTTAAAATTATTATTGTTACTATTATTTTGTTATAGATATATAGTGATAAGCTATTAAAGAAATTATAAAATTTACAAATAGGTGAGAGTTAATGGTGGTGTTTTTTTCAACCACTGTCTGGTACGATTTTTAGTTTCAAATACTTTATTTATTTTTTATATAATGAAAATTAAATTTATTATACAGTGATTCATAATAAATATGAATAAATATTTAAATTTTACTATTAAAATTTTAAAAAGATTCTTGAAACAGAAGAAATCTAAATGGTGAGTAAAGAAGTTTAATAAATCATATAGAATTAAGATGATCAGCATTATTCACACTTATTCAAATCTCGAAACAATAAATGTAACCCTCATTAAGATCTTAAGATCAAATACGTAAACTAATTCATTTTTTAACCCATTTAAATAATAATAATTATATTTCAGTAATAATAATATATTATGCATATAGATATGAACGTCAATAGATGCAATGAATATAACATGTGATGTGAGTGCCTTTTCGTCGGAAAGTCGTATGGAGGGTGTAGACAGAGTATGGATTGGAGACGTGGTAAGATCAATTCATTTATTGCGTATTTATTTGATTATTTTATTTTTCCATAAAGTTTTCTAGATGCAATCTCTACTTATTTCAGCCATTTCATCCTTCATCGATTGAATACACGTTAAATGGTTAAACTATCTCATTTTGTTCGAATAGTGTGCCTTTTCTTTTACTAATTGAAATTCGCTACCATTACTCAAAGAAGAATTTATCGATAATTTCTCCTCAAGTTATATTTGCAAATTATCTATATATGACTATAAATTTGAGTTATTCTTTAATAATATGTATATTCCTAGTACATGATTCACCAATTTCATAAATGTGAACTTGTACATATATTTACATAGACAATAAAAAAAAAACCATCATGTTATATATTTCAGGCCTTTAGAGCATCCATTTTTTCTTATATGGTAGGCATATTAATTAAAAAATTAAAAAATCACAATTTATATTTATTGATAACGGAAGCGGATGTAACATGTAATTAATTGGGGACCAATTTGCCCATCCTATATTTTATAAAATAATTTAGTAAATTTTCTTTTTCAATAAAGACAAATTAAATTGTTTGAAGATATGATATATCCTATGTGGACAATGAACCCAAAATTTTCTTTGAGTGGGAATAAACTTGCACCATATTTTATTTTTTTACCGAAAACTCTAGACGCTGGGTCATGAGGTGGCTCTTGATTAGGGTTACCTAATGAAAAAAATCGTTTCTCATAAATAAATAAGAAATGGAAGTGCCAGACTTTCTTTCATATTTTATATTTACAAAATGTTTATTTTTTTTGAGCTCTCTTGTAGGTTTCAAATGTTTAAATTTTTTTTTTGTATTTTTTCCTCTTTTTCCTCTATTAGTGAGGTCAAAATGGTTTCAAGGGTTAAAAAAAGGTCAACGATCAAAGGGCATGAGTCAAGGCTGTGACTCAGGGGAAGGTCATGAGTCAAGGTGGCGACTCACTCCCTAGAAAACATTTTAACGAGAATGAGCAGAGAAATCAGGGAAAAAAGGGAATTGGATTCTTATCAAAAGAAGGATTTTTTTTTTTGGATTTTTAATCTCTAGATTGGGACAAAAAAAGGGTTCTTCTCTCTCTTACTCTATCTCTTTCTCTTTCTTCTCTTCTCTTTCGTGCTCTCTATTTTCAAGTTATAAGGAAGAGCAAAAAATGGAGAAAAAACCATAAAACACTTGTTTCTTGTTCTTTGATGGAACCAACATTGAAAGTAATATTCTTAAGCCCCAAATCTTGTAAATTGAGTGTTTAAATTGCATTTTATTGTATAGATTTCATTTTTCATTTTTATAGCTTGGTTTTGTTTAAATCTAGATTCCTTTCATATGAGCTTGTTTATAGGTTATTTATTGTGATTTATGATTGTTTTGCTCATTAATTCATGTTAACCAATTGAAATTATGCTAAATTGAGATTTGATGCATTTTTGGAATCACTTTTCATCATCTTCTTCATTTTGTTCAAAATTTGAATGCCATATTTTCTTGCTTTAATCTTATTTTTCTTCATTTATATCATGTTATTCATGCACAATAATAAGTTTTCTGCATTTTCCATGCTTTAAATAGGTTAAAAATGAATTTTGGATGTTTTTAGCCATTAATGGCTTCATTCCAGTCACTGGAACAAGTTTTGGGCCTCACTAGGTGAGTCATGCCCTTGACTCATGAGTCAAGGCTGCGACTTGCAGGTTTGACTCACCCTTTTTTCCCATTTTTCTTTCCTTTTGTTCCGTGACCCACTTTTTTAGCCTTTCCCATTCATGTGACTCACTCCCTTGACCTATTTTTCACTCACTTCCTTTTATTTTCATGATTCATTATATTATTTATTATTTATTTTTAACCGATATTTAACAAGTGTACCGAATAAGCTAGTAATATAGGAAAATAAGATTAAGATCTTGAATATCGTACCCAATAGAATATGGATTCCTAAGTAAAATATCTTTAAGTGAATTGAATTAATCTGAGATTATTTTTCAAGTTTTCAATTAAAGGCAAGAACTAAACTAAATTAATAATAAAGCAAAACGAAAATTAAAACTGGACTAATATAAATTAAGCACAAAGAAATAACTAAAACACTTTTACTAAAGGAACTATCCAACTCAACTTCTACTCTAATGACGCAAATCAAAGGTAACACAACAAATTATGGAAAAACCAATGAAAATAAAAACTTATATCTTATTCAGAATATCATTCTAACCATTAAATTCTCTGTTTAGGAACAATCTAACAGCTAGCATAAAGATCCGATTTTAAACTCCTAAACCTTCATTATACCCTCTCTCAAGAGATCTAAATCTAGCCCATTATTAATTAAATATTCTTAACATAAAATCAACTCATGAACAATAAATCATTGCCTTAATTCTCAAAACGTCAGAATACATCGACATGAAAAAAATAAGCTAAGAACATACATATCATAAATCACAAGTCAAATTTACAATTAACCATTTATTCAATACATCAATCATCAACACAATCATAACTCAAGATAAGAATTAGCATAAAATTAAGAAAATAATAACTTGCATTGAAATTAAGCTCAAATTCAAGTCTTTACAATAAAAGTATGAGGGATAAGGAATTACTCATCAAACATGATTGAAATAAAAGAAAAATAAAAATAAAAAGATACAATACTCATGAAGCTTCAAACTAGTTCTTGATGACTTCTCAGCACACTAGTAGAAAGCTTGAGTATTTAAGAGAATTGAAAACTAAGCTAAAAGAAATTAAACCTAAACTATGTAAAATATATTAAGAAAAACAATAAAAATCCTAAAAACTAACTAAAAATAATCCCTACATAATTTTGACTCCCCCCTCTAATTCTAGTGTTTAGGTGTGCTTTTATAGCTTGAGAAGAAGAAGTTTTGATGGCTTCAACTTCCTATTCAACAAAAGACTTCTTATTTCAGCGATAACTTCTTAATCAGTAGAGGAGAAAAGTTTAATCATAATCTGGACTCTTTTGCTTAGTAGAGTGAGATATCACTCCACCAAGTACCTCACGGTGGCTCGGTAGAGTGATTGCTACTCTTTGCTTCTCTTTATGACCCACTCGGTAGAGTGAAGAGTCACTCTACTACGTGGCTTGTCTCTGGATTGCCATGGGCAAAATCTTCTTTTCTTTAAAACCTCCAATTGCTGAATTTTTACTTTAGTCTTTGGATTTTCTTCCTTTTCTTCAATTAAACCCCTAAAAATACCAAATTACACAATTAAGCATTTAAAACACCAGTTTAAGAAATTAAATATTAAATCATCAAAATTAACATTAAAATATTACACTAAGCACATTAATAATATAGTATAATTCATACTTATCAATTATCCCACACTTAGCCTTTGCTTGCTCCCGAGTAAATGAACAATTTAACTTCTTAAAATAATCAAACTCTAATCAAGAATTATGCATTTCAAAATCAAGCTTAGCAATTAACAAGAGCACTTAATAAAACTCTAGCTAGAGTAAATTCAAGTAAGATAATATGAGCTAGTTTCTATGTGTGTGTAAGATCAAAATATTTTTTTTAAACTCTTTTCAAAATCAAAACACCAATGCAAATTTATAGTCAAGTTTTGAATGAATTTAAACCTAAGTGTACAAATGGTTTCGTATTTGAAACTCTAGAAATACCATAAGCCTCTCATTTAGCACCAGAACTCGAATGTCATCTCCGCTAAACAACTCAAATCAAAACTTGGAATCATTTAGGTCTTTATTAGGCTGTAATGGGGTCAGGGTGATGGTTATCAAAGAATGGAGAAATAGATAATAAAGGAGAATGGCCACTCTATACTTGAATATATCATATTTTAAAAAAATTTTGAACTATTAAGCACAAATCCCTTTACCATGCTTATTTCTTACTCCCTTAATCATTAAGCACATCTCAAAAGAAGAGATAAAACTAAAATCCCTATCAATTTGCTTCCCTCTTAAATTGCTCAATTTCACAATATTTTTAGAAGTCAAAATTTCTTTCCCTTATAAATACCCCACACTTAATATTTTGCCATGTATGCTAGCTTTAATTCAAAATTCTCTTTCTTTTTTTTTTCTTTTTCTTTCTTTTTTTTCTACTAGCTTCTTTGCTGGCCATTTATAATATTATGGGTAATAATAATTACTGACTTCTTTCACTAATTACTTGACTTCTTAACAATTACTGCCCATGATAGCAATAATCTTTTCTCATTGCACTCCATAAAATACCTGACAAAAGTAATCTATTTCAATCCTATAGTGGCAAATTCTAAAATGGAAAGACAAAGGCTTTTTAAGTTATATGGTAAATTAATAAGGGTACCAAGAAACATTAAATATAGCACATATTAAGCACACCTCATTAGGCTTAAAAGGGATAACAAGGGACAAAAATACATATAAGGTAGGTAAATAAGTTCAATTATGGCTAAATAATAAAAATATGCCTTTTGATAATTTTCTAACTTGTTTGAGTTATTTCTATACATTGAAGGGTGATGAGGAAGGTTTTAGTATTTTAAAATATCTTACTTAACTATTTCAATGTATTGGTTTTTCTTTTAATTTAAAACTGGTCTTTTTGTGCTTAAAAAGTGAAAACTAACAAATATGGTTCAAGCTTTTATTAAACAACATGCTTGTCTTAATGCTAAACAAAGAATTTGAACATTGCACATTCTAAGTTAAAGTTCAAAATTGTTCAATTTTGAGAAAAAAACTAGGGTGAACTTAAACTAAATGTAAGTTAAGTGACAATTTGAACTAACTATAACACTAGCATGCAAACCACAAACTATTTAAACAACTAAAAGAAAAATAGAACAAAATAACTAAAGAA
Source organism: Excoecaria agallocha (assembly GCA_037975025.1). Classification (NCBI taxonomy): domain Eukaryota; kingdom Viridiplantae; phylum Streptophyta; class Magnoliopsida; order Malpighiales; family Euphorbiaceae; genus Excoecaria; species Excoecaria agallocha. The sequence goes on along the minus strand of CM075813.1, from coordinate 9,220,279 downwards.
ATATCACTCCACTGAGTAGCCTCACGGTGGCTTAATAGAGTGATAAATCACTCCACCGTTCTGCCTTTTGCTCCTCTTTATGACCCACTAGGTAGAGTGAAGAGCCACTCCAGCGAGTGGCTTATCTATGGATTGCCACAAGCAAAATCTTATTTTCTTTAAAACCTCCAACTGCTGAATTTTCACTTTAGTCCCTGGATTTTCTTCTTTTTCTTTAATTAAACCCTTAAAAATACCAAATTACACAATTAATCAATTAAAAATCAATTTAAGAAATTAAATATTAAATCATTGAAATTAACATTAAAATAACACAATAAGCACACTAAACACACATAAATAATACAGTAAATTCATAATAAGCACACTAAACACACATAAATAATACAGTAAATTCATACTTATCAAATATCCAACACTTAGCCTTTGCTCATCCTTAAGCAAATCTGAACAATTCAACTTCTGAAAATAATCGAACTCTGATAAAGAATTATGCATTTCAAATCCAAGCTTAGCAATTAACAAGAGCACTTAACAAAACTCTAACTAGAACAAATTCGAGCAAGATAATATGAGCTACTTTCTATGTGTGTGTGTAAGACCAAAATAATTTTTTAAAACTCTTTTCAAAATCAAAACACTAATGCAAATTCATAGTCAAGTTTTGAATGAATGTACACCTAAATGTACAAATGGTTTCATGCACTTGAAACTCTAAAAACACCATAAGCCTCTCTTTTAGCACCAAAACCCGAAGGTCATCTCCGCTAAATAACTAAAAGTAAAACTTGGAATCACTTAGGTATTTATTAGGCTGTAACGGGATCGGGTTGATCATTATCAAAGAATGGATAATATATAATCTAAGAGAATAGCCACTCTATACTTGAATAGATCCAATTTTCAAAAATTTCAAACTACTAAGCATAAATCACTTTACCATGTCTATTTATCACTCCCTTAATCATTAACCACATCCCAAAAAAAGAGATAAAATTGAAATCCCTCACAATTTGCTTCACTCTTAAATTACTCAATTTCACGACTTTTCAAGATGTCAAAATTTTTTTCACTTGTAAATACCCCACACTTAAGATTTTGCCATGCATACAAGCTTTGATTCAAAATTCTCTTTCTTTTTCTTTTTTTTTCTTTTTTTTTTCCACTAGCTTATTTGCTAGCCATTTACAATTTTATGGGTAAAAACGTGTACATCTTTAAATCATTACTTGACTTCTTAAAAATTACTGCCCATGATATCAAAAATCTTTTCTCATTACACTTCATAAAATACCTAACAAAAGTAATCTATCCCAATCCTAGAGTGGTCAATTCTAAAATGGGAAGGCAAAAAATTTTTAAGTTATATGGACAATTAATGAGGGCACCAAGAAAAATTAAATATGGCACTCATTAAGCATACCTCATTAGGCTCAAAAAGGTTAACAAGGGATAAAAATACATATAAGGTATGTAAATAAGCTCAATTATGGCTAAACAATAAAAATATGTCTAGATAATTTTCTAGGTTGTTTGAGTTATTCTATGGTTTGAAGGGTGATGATGAAGGTTTTAGTATTTTAAAATATCTTACTCAACTATTTCAATGCATTAGTTTTTCTTCTAATTTAAAACTAGTTTTTTTAAGGTCAAAAATTAAAAACTAACAAATATGGTTCAAGATGAATGCTAAAATAGCTAAAATTCTATTAAACAACATGCTTGCCTTAATGCTAAAAAAATAATTTGAACAATGCATATTCTAAGCTAAAGTTTAAAATTGTTCAATTTTAAGAAAAAAATCTAGAGCAAACTTAAACTAAATGTAATTTAAGTAACAAATTGAACTAACTATAGCACTAGCATGAAAACCAAAAACTATCTAAACAACTAAAAGAAAAACAAAACAAAATAACTAAAACAATTCATAAGTAAGAAGAAAGCACTTCCTTGAATTTTTGAGTTCAAAACCAAATTTAGCTGGGCTTTGTCCCCTCTTTAAAATTGTACTGTCATTAGCAATTGGAGGTTTTAAAGAAAAGAAGATTTGGCTTGTGGCAATCTAGAGACAAGCCACTCGGTGGAGTGACTTTTCACTCTACCGAGTGGGTCATAAAGAGAAGCAAAGAGCAGCATAGTGGAGTAATTTATCACTTTACTGAGCCACCTTGAGGCTACTCGATGGAGTGATATTTGAATCTATCGAGCAAAAGAGTCTAGATTATGATTAAACTTTTCTCCTCTATTGATTAGGAAGTCATCCACTGAGAAGTTTTTTGCTGAATAGGAAGTCACAACCATTAAAACTTCTTATTTTAAAGCTATAAAAGCATACCTAAACACCAGAATTGGAGGGGGGAGTCAAAATTATGTAGGCATTTTCTTTAGTTAGTTTTTAAGGTTTTTATTATTATTTTTTAATTTTTTTACGTAGTTTAGGTTTAATTTCTTTTAGCTTAGTTTTCAATTCTATTAAATTAGTTATTTATCTAGTTTATTCAAACTAATATTCATTGTTTATTATTTGATTTAATTTGTTATTAACCGATATTATTTTCTATCCTTTTTAATGCTTATAATACATCTATATGGTGAGTTGGGTTGGTAAAGAAGGTGGAGCAAATTAGCCTAGGGTTTATTTTTCCATTTTTATCATTTTAGGGCTGTATTATTTTTTCCTTTCATGTCTTTTATATATTTGACTGTAATAGCTCAGTAATAAATCATTTTTGCACAATAATGATGAAAATTCACATTAAATATTTTTAACTTAATTAATTTGGTTTTTTTCCATAATTGGACCAAATTCCACTTCTTTTATCCCAAACATCACACAAAAAGGTTTTTATAAATATGCAAGAGGGAACCAATGTTCCCAAATCAATCAATATCCCAATTTATGAATGTCTTACTTGTATTACTCTTTCATGCCTTTCTTTATCTATTTGTAAATAAATATTTTTTTGAACATTTCGCTAAAACTCACTAAAATAATTTTATACAAGTTTGAGTGGAATTTTTCTATAATAAAAGGGATAAATGTCCTAATTTTTACCCATAAAATAATATATACAAATCAAGAATATTTATTTATAGATATAAATGATTTTTTTAACTTAAAATTAACTAACATGATTCTTTTTCTTCAAAAGTCGTACGGGCTCAATGCCTTATTTCTTCTAAAATATAAAAAAACTTTTACAATTTTGCAAATATGCATGAGAGGACCAACATCCTCATCTAAATGAACTTAATTAATTCTTTAATTTATGTATGATTTTATTTTTACTTTTATTCTTATATTCTCTAATGTTTTCTATCCTATGCCTTTACAACTTTCATATACATGCTTTATGACTTTTCAATTTGCTTGAATTCACTTTACTATTCTAGCATGATAATTTGTGTGATAAAATAGATAAAATAAATTAATCATTAAAACTAATTTATATAACATTAACCAAGGGTAAAAATAAGAGTGAAGTCTCAAACTATCTTTAGTTTTGGCCTTATAAGGTTAGAACTCACTTTTTTAGTATTTTATTTGGTGGCGACTCCGTGATACTTGCCTTATGGTGCCTAACAGATGCTTAATAAATTGCTCATCAATAATTTATTGGAATAAAATCCTATCCATTGTGAAGCGACCAGACTTTATGAGTTAAAGTGGGCCTCCAAAAGTAAACTAGATGCTTACGAGGTTCGGTGTGTGTCACAGTGACGACTCTGTTGGGGACTATAAGATTTTACTCTGAAAGTGATTTTATATAAATGAGTTTAGAGATTAAGATGTTTTATATCTTTTGAAAATAAATTGCATTTCATCATACTAATGCCTTAGAATTAAGTTAGATGTCCTTTTTTTAACCCTGGTGCAATCCCAAAGAATGACCCTGCATTCACTTAATATAGGAAAGTGTTAAGGAGGACCACCAACCCAAGCCTTGTGCCTTTCGGTATATCAAATGGTGATCCGATCAATCATCACGCTCATGATGAGCTAAACTTATTGGCAAGGACCTTGCTTAGATAGCCCTAAAGTTGTATTATCAGACTGAAAGCCCTATGTAATGACATAGACACTTCCACTATGGGACATATGCCATAATACATTACTTGTGATGTGGGCCTCTATATATTGAACAAATCCTAATAAATTTAAATATTTTATCATCAAAGGATTTCATACCCCGGTGGGAATATTTTAGTTTATTTAAATTGTTTAAATATATAGTGGCCAAAATTCATTCGCATACGCTTTAAATAAGGAAAGGATATATTGTCATTTTTTCACCATGCATCATAAATGTTCATTGGGTTCCTTTTTAACCCATGAGCTAATCCTACCTAGGAAAAGAGACCACATGACCTCCTGTGTGGAAGTAATAATGTTGGAAGGATTTTTTTCTTTTAAATATGTTTGTATATGTTGCATACACGTGTATGCATTTTTATAAAATAAAAAAATAATGGTAATGGTAATAAATAATTAAATATGCATGTTTTACGTGCTTAGATTCTTGATGTATATACATCTCACTTTGTGTGCAAAAAAAAAAATAATAATATGATAGTGTGAAACATGTGCATTCTATGTCAAAATTCTCTTTATCACAAAAATATGTATATTTTGTTTTATGTGTCATGAAAATACACATTCTGCATTAATTTTTTTTATCAACCTACATATTTTGCTTTATACATAGAATTCTTCCTATGCATTATGTGAATGGCATGTTCAAGCATCACTTGTATGTTACACATCATTGTGTTTCATGCTAACATTTGAGTCACACATTGTAAGTACTCCATTCATATGCATCGTTCTCATGCATCGATGTGTAACATGTTCACCATGTATTATATATAAAACACATTAATATGTCATGCATCACACATATGCCATGCACTATATGTATGCATAACATATCCATATGTCATGTGTATCTTATGCATCACACATTATCACATGTATACATTGTATGCTTATCCATCTGATGCATCTTGTGTGTGCCTAACATGCTCACACATCACGTATAATATATTTATCATTTACATGCATCATCATACATTGACTCGTATCATATGTAATATGCTCATGCATTATCACAATACAATGATTGACGCAAGCATCACATGCATTCCTAACATATTCATTCTCATACAGCATCCTATATACATCATTACCATGTGAAAAAGTATAAATATAATGAAATAATAATACATTAACATTACCATGACATAAACATATATCAAGTGTGTGTGTATACATTAATGCATGTCATAGCACATATGTATTGACAAGAATTATGACATGTACATATGCCTATCCTGCATGTACATAATGATGTTTATCCTGGCATGTATGTATTAACATATATCATAACATGTGCACATAGATGTTTCCTATAGCATCTTCCATATGTATATTGGCCTATACATGCAAATTGTCACTATCACATGTGCAAATTAATGAGTGTCCGAGCATACATTATGACATGTATCTATCATACATATGCATGTTGACATCTAGTATAGTATGAGCATATAGAAATACATCTTGGCACGTACATAGCAACATGTAAACATGCATTATAACATGAACATGTTGATTTTTGTCATGATCTGAACATATAAATATTCGTCACCTATTATAGCTTGTACAACTGAACATACATGAGTCAAGGCATGTACACTTAAATATCCATCATGTATTATAGCATATACATATTAACACGTGCTATGGCATACACATATTAGCATACATTATAGCTTGTGCATGTACACATCTACCATCACATTGGCATTACATGTCAGGACCAAATTTGGACCCTAGTAGAAGTCATGGTGATTATTGGAAATTTGGGTCAAATGTGCTAGATAGTTAATTGAAGTAATTAAAGGACTAAAGTTTAGTGAAGGGTAAAATGGTAATTCCACTAGTTATGATATGGATAAGGGTAAATTGGTCATTTGATTTTAGTATGTGTGAGTAATTGGATTAAATGTTACATTTTAAAGACTTGAGTATACTTAAAGGAAAATTTAAGCTTAGCTTATAAAATTAAGAGTAAGTAAGGATTGAAATGGAATTTGTCTTGTGATGATGTCATCATCCACTTATTTGAGTGGAGTTATGTGAGGTAGATAAGAAGAATGAGGGCCTGTCTTTTTAATAGGGGGAGTCGGTCTCTTTGAAGGGAGATATTTTGAAACACCCTAAGACTACTGCCATTATCATATCCCATGACATACATTTCAGTCATATTATATTAGGATGTTAACCCATTTAACAAACATTAATCATTCTACTGATCCATTTAATTTAGTCAACCAGTATATTAATTAAGTGTATCACACAACTTTAGTTACTACATTTACGTATGCACCATAGCTTATCATATAAACCACATATCATAATCATACTAGATATTACTACTCTGGTTTTCATATTTGATTTCATGTATATCATCCAGTATTTTATAATATATATATCCATTCAAACTCCTATGTGCATGCACCTTCTAAAATCCTTATAATAAGCATAATACAACGTTTATCTTTCCATGTGAAAACATATATTATATAACCTTTCATACAAATTAAACTTATTAAAGAAACTTATACAAAATTAATAAAAAATCCCTACATCAATGTCTATGAACTTGTGTTAGCCTGTCCTGATGTAGAGAACATTCTTGAGCAGAAGCTTTGTCTACAAAACCTACACGGATAAAAATAACCCGTGCTAAACTATAAAGCTTAGTGGGGATACTAAACATGGAAGACAACCACTCTCAGTGATCATCACAATCATTTAACCTAAATAAATTGAAACATTAAAATTAAACATTTAAAAGAAAGATATATATTAAGATTTAAGTTTTAAAACAAATAATGAATTTAAACATTTTAATTTAACATTCTTAGTATCAATATCACTTAAAATACTCTTAGAATTTACACATGTAATCCATTCAATAAAATAAATGTCCATCATACTATTCCATATATCATAATTAACCATTATATTGTAATTGTCTATATTGCATTATACTTTAATTGAGCCTGCTTAAGTTCTAAAGGTAGATAACGGGAACAGTGGATACCCAAGGGTATCAAAATAATAGATATCCAAAGATATCGAAATAGAGGACCTGAACGGTTAATACAATGGTCCCTAAGGACAAATAGAGGACCCAAACAGGATAATACAGTGGTCCCAAAGGACAAACAATGGATCCAAAGGGGTCAATACAGTAGCAGCTACAATATCCCTATAGGTGCCTATCTATCTACAAATGAACTCTTATAGTAGGCAAATACTTTGTTCGTATAACTTTCATATATCATGCTTTAACATTTCTTAATCAATTTCATAGGTGAATATTTGTATAAAAATATACACTATCACTTGATTATATATATATATATATATATATATATAAGCATAATTTCGTATAACAAGCCTTGTAAAAGTTTTTGAACATACATGTATACACATAACACTTCAATCAATTATTTTACATGCTATTTGTAAATCAATCTATTTTCCATGTATACATACATTTAACTTAACAACCTTTAAACATTAAACAAAATTAATTATAATCTCAACATATATCCCTTGTAAACATATCAACATTTAAAAATTAATTGTTCTTATTTATAAGCTCAATATATATTCAATTCATATTCATAAACTCAATACACATATTCCTTGTAAACATAGTAAACATAACAATAATTAAAATTTTACATTAAAAATTCTGGACAGAGACAGAATTTCCAATCCAACTTATATACTATTTTTGACCTAGAAAACATCAATTTTAACAAAAAATTCTTTCTACAAACATATTCCTCTATGTTTCCAATTTTTGGAACATCAAAAATCATTTCAATATCATTTTCGAAACTCAAGATAATTGAAAATTATGGATAACTATTCATTGTGGCAGGCAACATATGATTCTGATTTTTAACCAAAATTTAGATAGGATTAGAGGCATATTTAGGCTTTTATTTCTGCATAAAAATGTATATATTAAAGTCTACTTTATAAACCAATTGGAATTATCTAATTATCATTTTTATATTTCAAGATATTACAAAAAAATTAAGAACTATTCTTGAAAATAAAGTTGTCAACAATTCTGGATTCAAGTTACTTTTTGACATATTTAGAAATAGAACCAAATTATGCTTTCTTCATAGAAATTGTATACATATAAGTATAGTTTCATCAGAATTTAGAATCATAGCAGCTGTACCTCTACAAAATTACTTATGCTCAAAAGATTACAAACTATCACTAAATTAGACAACAGTTCAATTTCAACTTTAATTAACAATTAAGACCATTTAGAAGCAAAATCAACTTTTAGTTTCTTCTAAAAAGTTATAGATAAATGAATTAAGGTTAATAACCAACTAGAATCAAGCCATTGTAAGGTCTATAACTCGAGATATGCTAAAATTACATAAGCATATTTTAAACAATTCTTCACATTCATTGCCATTATCAAATCCTATCTTAAAAATTAAGCCTCATTCTTTTAGATTCACTAACTCATGCCATAATCCTCATATTTTCTAAATGTTCTAGCATTTGAATGCAATAAAAACTATCAAAAAGACACCCATTCCCATACCTTGGCCGAAATCCCCTTAACCTTTAATTTTTTGTAATTTCTTTTCCTTTCTTCTTCTAACCTTCTTCTTCTTCTTCTTCTTCTTCTTCTTCTTCTTCTTCTTCTTCTTCTTCTTCTTCTTCTTCTTCTTCTTCTTCTTCTTCTTCTTCTTCTTCTACACATAATTCCATTCTTTAAACATTCATTTCCGACATTTATCTCGAACCAAAAACTCCCAACAAAGAAAGAAAAAGAAGATGATGATGATAATCAAAACTTAAAATCATTTCCTTTATGATTTACACCACTTTGTTCTTGAATAACCAACATGCAATGGATTTTCTTTAAGAATTCTTAGAGAAATTGTAGAATAAAGAAATAAATGAGAGAAATTTTGAAATTTCTCATACAATTTCCATCCCTCTCTCTGTCCACTCTAATATTTCTCTTTCTTTCCACTAAATTTAGCTTTTATAATAATAAGGAAATTTCCCTTGTTGGTCCTTCAAAATTTTTGCATGTTACACATAATTCTCTCCTAATTTTGTATGTTATACATTGAACACTCTCCATATTCATTTCTCTTAAATCAACCCTTTTTCTCTTTATTTTATTTCATAATTGACCATATAATGGACATATTAACCAATTAACCCCTCAATTAATATTTCATGCTTCAATTATATCACTGAATATTCTTATACCAAAATAATTTTATGCAATTAATATAATAAAACAAAATTATCACTAGTCTCATGACTCTAATACGAAATATACATCTTTAATTTATTCTTAATCACATACAACCCTATAAAATTATGCTTTTTTGACTGACCTTATATATTTTTCTTTTATTCTCTCTCTTTTTCTTCAACTGTGGAACATTCTAGATCTCCTAGGTTATGCTTGGATCGGGAGTTAAGCAAGGGTGTTCCCAAGAAGAAAATCCAGTGATTAGGAGTGAAGGAGAAAAAGTAAAAAGGAAGAGATCTTGAAGAAGGATTTGGTTTACTACATATATGGGAACTAGGATTAGATCTAAAATTTTATGTGTAGATTTTATAAATGTTTAGGTTAACCTTGTTGAGAATGTAAAGGTAGTAAAGTATCCAACATTGGTTGTGGATTTTTATGGTTAGGTTGTATATTAGTGAATCTAAGTTCACAAAAAATAGGGTTAAAGTTATCATGATTGATGTTTAATACTAGGAATGCATAAGTTATTGTGACCATCAATTAAAAGCTCATCCTAAATTATTTTACTGATTGGGAAAATGTATAGAGTAGCAATAAGGTTCTACTTCTTTTGATAGGGCTTATTACTAAACCCCTTTTTGCTATGTGTATATATGTATACATTGGATGGTGTAAATGGTTTTTGAGCAAGGAAATATAGGCTTTGGGTATATAGTTTGTTGTACATCATGGATATGGGCATGGAGGTTTGGATTTTAGCTTAAAAGATATCTGGATTTTCGTGGAGCTATTGATTCCATAGAGAAACACTTGATCGAGTGGTTTGGTCACTCAAAGGAGTAAGCTATGCACTCAACCGAATGAAGAGCCACGATTTGCCTTGTTGATACTCCTTTAATGTGCTATAAACCCAATCTTGGTAAAGTCATAATAAATTGTTTTTGCATTGGTTTTTAATGTATAATATTTAGTATAGATTACTTAACTACTTAAGGTTGAAAAATGATGGTATAAGAATATAAGGACTCATGGTGAATTAATAGCAAATTAATAGTGAAATTATATTATAGAATTATATGATAGAGTGCTATAACTTATGTGAACAAGGTATTGGAATCTTATCGTAAAACTGTATTTAAAGTTAAAGAACAACTATTTGAACAAGAAGAGCATGTATTTATTATTGAAATGACTTAAAGTATATAGGCATTTTTGTGTAGTATGGCAATGAGTGTTGGCAAATAGTCCTAGAGTTATGATTTTACATGAGATTTATGCAGGTTGAAGTATGTAATAATAAGATAAGAATTGTTGATATGCAATTATGCTACTATTAATTGATATAAACTTGAGTAAAGTATTAAATAAGCATGATGACGAGTACTACTCTTACAATTATATGATTAGTTATTTCATCATGTTCTGATGAAATCTAAGAATGCTCTTAGTTAAACATGTTGCTACTATTATGGTCATTAAAAAGGCATAAAAAATGGGTATGATTAATCGGTGAAAGGTATGCTTTCATAAAATTGTAAAGAACTGTAGAAACAAGATAGTGAAAGTAACATGTTGTTGATAAATGTTATAACTTAAAGTACATAAGGAGTTACATGTTTTTAAAGTGATAACTGGTGGTATCTTTATGTGTTTTTAAATTAATTACAGTCACCGATGATCTATAGAATATAGATTAATTTTGTTTGAATGCATAATAGTGATATCATCACAGATTGATTTCATATGAATAGTATATAATGTTATGTTTATAGTTACTCTGATTGATGAAAATATGTATATGCCCTTTCATATATCTGATATATTGGTGAGTGTGAATGTGTGATGATTTAAATGAGTACAATGGAATATGAGAGATAGTTCTAATTGATTGCAAAGGTACACTCTTTTGAAATGATTGTTTGTTTACGTGCTGTGTCATGCCCCTATGGTTTATAAGATTATATATGATTTCATTTCCATGAATACAATGTGATCATGCATGAACTGTCATCACTAGTATAAGCAGTGTCAACCTATGGATTTAAAATCATATTGCTACCTCATGACAATCGGCTTAATGATGTGTATTGCATTACGTTCATGGAATATTGATTATTGAACAAGTGTTGCATGACACTACATGTATCAATATACGATATTAAATATGTGAGTAAATAACAAATAAAGTATGGATCGTTATTGTAAAGGGTTTCTTGCTTGCGTCTATGTTTAGGTTGTCGATAAATAGACATTCCTATAAGGGTATTTGCAGCTGCAATTGTATTAAGATGGTTCCTTTTGTATTATAACAACTCCATTTGGGTTGTAGCCAACCCTGTTTGGGTTCACTGACTTGTCTATTTCATTATTTAGCCCTGATGGGTCTTCTGATTTCATACCTTCAAGTATGTTCTGGTATCTTCAAATACGTTATGATTTTATATCTTCGGATATGTTCTGGTACCTTCGGGTATATTTCGGTACCTTCGGATACATATTGATTAGACCATTATCCACTTCTTTAGAATAAGCAGGCTTAATGTAAGATGAAAATAAGTCATTCTATGGAACTAAAAGAAATTGAAACTTGATAGTTCAAAATTCATGTTCATCGTATTATTATTTTGCATATTGAAAATGAATAATAAGTGGAGGTTACAATACTATTGAGTATATGGTGCTTTGATGTTGCATAAAAATTCTGCATCTATAAATTATGAGTATGCAATTGTACACTAAGGATTCATCTTCAGTAATTATTTTGTTTCTTGGAGTCACATGCCGATTTCTTAATCTAGTAAATGTCCACATATATATGTGTATATACATAAGACTCTGTTACATATTCATGTATAGTATATGGTTCAAGATGATGTTTTGTGACATATAGTTTGCCATGATATGATTGTATGTATGATAACATGATTATGAACATGAGTGTGATTTCAAAATGCTTTCTATATTGCAAAACTATGTGATATGTATGAAGAATCATGCTTAACTATGACTCCGATGGTTTAATAACAGAAGGGTTGCTTGTAAAGTTACTCAGTCCTCATTTACCTATGCTAATGGCATGTTCCCTCTATTATATTTATGATTAAAAGTTAAATGTATAGCTTTTATAACTTGTGCAATGGAAGGTATTTAACTGAGGTTATATGCTATCGAACTCTCAAGGCTTTTAATATCATAGTTCATGATGTATGAGGACTATAAACTACTGGAAATATAAGAAAAAGGCATTAGTAAAGCTTATAGAGGCTAATTAAGTTCACTTAGAGTGTTAAATGATTGTAAGCATTGTGTTTAATTATTAAGAACATGCTATTATGTCATCATTAAATTTTATGCCTGTGTAATTGATGATTCTTGTTAAGAGGTTGCCTATAGATTATGTTATTCCCCATTAAGTTTTATAGCTTAGCATGGGTTTTATTATCCATGTAGGTTGTAGGATAAGCCTCATTTTAGGATGGATAGTTATGGTGACTCTATCGACTCGCAAAAAAGGAGGTCTAAAATGTGTAGTTACCTTAGTGGTTTCATAGATGTATAGAAAGGTGTATATGTAATGTTTTATTATTTTGGAATTTTGTCTCATCTAAGAAGATTATATGTATTATGGCTTGTATTATTATTATTATTATTATTATTATTATTATTATTATTATTTATCATGGGATTAACATTGATATTAGTGGTTCTGTATGTCTTGTGGATTAGGATGTTACAATTTGTGGTATCAAAGCACCCAGGTTTAGTTTTTTTTGGGTAATATAAGACTAGGAATTTGTTCTTGGAAATTTGATGGATTGGCCTAGAGCAAATATCGATATTCTATGTTATTGTGACTTGAAAATTTGATGACTTCTATAGATAGTTAGTCTTTAGTTTTATCTATATTGAAGTACAAGAAAGATTATGGTTCTGAAATAGTGAGATAATATTGAATGAATTGTCAGCATCTCCCACCTTATGATGTTAGAAATGCTTAGGTGCATTTATCTTCTATGATTGAAATATTGTATAACATAAGTATGTTAATCAGTATATCCAGATTGCTTAATTATCATATTTGAGGAAGAGTTTTAAATGTTTAGAAGAGCTTTTGATTATTTGCATTGTGATGATGTGAAATTAAGGTTCTTAAGATGCTTTATATATTTGTCAGAGTTTTCCAATCAGGATGGACAATTGAACATATTTTATTATATCGGGATGGGATATTACATGTACAATATATAATAATATATATTTGTATTTTATTGCATACATGAATTCATTCACGCATTACATAGCATCCCATATCATCTGATAAGACATGAATAGCATCATATCATATTTCTGGCCCCAGTTGAAAAGGAAAACTAATTGAAAATATAATGAGCATAAGAGTAATTAGGTACCAAGGAAAGGTATCATTTTTACAGAAGGATGAGTTTGTTTATGGTTATAGAAGACTTATGGTCATAGTTGTTTATAGTTAAAGTAGAGTTTTGTAAAGTTGATAGCAAAGACGATACAAACTACTGGTTTTAATTTCTAGGATGAAATTCCTTAAAGGGGAGAGAAATGTCAGGACCCAATTTGGACCTTAGTAAAAAGTCATGATGATTATTGAAAATTTGGGTCAAATATACTAGTTACTTAACTGGAGTAATTAAAGGACTAAAGTTAGTGAAGGGTAAAATGGTAATTCCACTAGTTATGATGTGCAAAAGGGCAAGTTGGGTCATTTGATTTTAGTATGAGTGAGTAATTGGATTATATGTACATTTTAAAGACTTTGAGTATAATTAAAGGAAAATTTAAGCTTATCTTGTGAAATTAAGAGTAAGTAAGGATTGAAATGGAATTTGTCTTATGATGATGTCATCATCCGCTTATTTGAGTGGAGTCACGTGAGGTAGGCAAGGATAATGAAGGTCTAGCTTTTTAAGAGGGGGAGTCGAGCTCTTTGAAGGGAGATATTTTTCTTCTGTTCTTTCTCTTTTTCTTCAGCTATGGAACATTCTAGATCTCCTAAGATATGCTTGGATCGGGAGTGAAACAAGGGTGTTCCTCAGAAGAAAAGTCAGCGATTATGAGTGAAGGAGAAGAAGTAGAAAGGAAGAGATCTTAAAGAAGGAATTTGTTTACTACAGGTATGTGTAGATTTTATACATCTTTAGGTTAACCTTGTTGAGAATGCAAAGGTAGTAGAGTATCCAACATTTCTTTAAATTTTGATGGTTGGGTTGTATATTGGTGAATCTAAGTTTGTAAAAACTAGGGTTAAAGTTATCATGATTGATGTTTAATCTTAGGAATGCATGAGTTATTATGACCCATGAATTAGGAGTTCATCCTATATTATTTTACTGATTGGGAAAAATGTATAGAGTAACAGCAAGGTTCTCATTCTTCTGATAAGGCTTGTTACTAACCCCTTTTTAATATGTGTATATAAGTATACATTGGATGGTGTAAATGGTTTTTGAGTGAGGAATTATAGGTTTTGGGTATATGGTTTGTTGTGCATCATGGATCTAGGTATAGAGGTTGGGATTTTAGCTTAAGAGATGTCTGGATTTTTGCTGGAGCTATTAATGTTTTGGAGAAGCACTCGATTAAGTGGTTTGGTCACTCAGCTGAATTCGATGGCCTACTCACTTAGCCTAGTGAAGAGCCATGGTTTGCCTTATTGAGCCTCCTTTAATGTGCTATAAACCCAATCATGGTAAAGTCATAATGGATTGTTTTTGCAATGGTTTCTAATGTGTCATATTTAGTATAGGTTACTTAATTAATTAAGGATGGAAAATGATAGTGATAAGTGTGAAATATTTATAGTTTTTGATATGTTTTTAGTTGTGTTATTTAGTTGTTTTGGTTTTATTTAGGTTAAATTAGAGTTTAATTTAGTAATATTTATGTTTTTAGGTAATTCTGTGTTTTGTTGATTTTCAATTTTAAATTGGTATAAAAGGGCTTAAAGTGCAAAAAGGACAAAGTTTAGGCTAAAAGTGCAAATATGAAGATTTTCAGACCCTTACTTGACCCTAAATGAATTTTATGTTTTGAGAGGAGTTTTTATTAAGGGATAAATTATGTCTTATTTATTTTAATGCATGGGAAATAAATTGATTAGTGTGATTTAATTTTTAATTGAGGGTTTAATTGGAGTATAATTATTGATTTGGGGTAAATTAGTAATTATGACATTTTAATGAGGTCAATTGAGAATTTGAGAACAATGGAGAGGCTAAATGTAAGAAAGAGGTTAAATGATGAGGTTGAATTAAGAATTAATTAAATGGTGGGGTATAATTTGTGACATGCAAAGAATTAGATGTTATTAATGAGACATGCAAAATCTTGAAGGACTAAAGGGGACATTTACCATAGCAATTATAAATAGATTAATCTTAGTGGATGGAAAGAGAAAAGTGAGAGAGGGTGAAGGTGTGTGGTCGGCATTGAGAGAGGAGAAAAACCAGAAATTTACTTCCCTTGCATTTTCTTTCAAGTCTTTGAATCTTCAAGCAAGTTAAGTGACAAATCTTGATGGTTAATTAAGGCATTTAAGTGCTTAACTCTAAGGTAAGTGGTTTCTATTGAATTTCATCATCTTCTTCTTCTTTTTCTCATCTTGGTTGTGGTAAATGATGAACAAGTGCTGGAAAATGGAATTGAATAATTGGGGAATGAATTGTGTTGTAGTTAAAGAAGGAGGAGATAGAAAGGATAAAGGGAAAGACATTGCAAGGGATTGAAAGCTTGGGTGTGATAGGGGTCGGCTAAGGTATGGGATTAGGCCTACCTTAATGCATGTGAATTTGGTTGTTGCATGTGAATATGGTTGCTGGAACTTGTTGTGATTAAATTGAATTTGTAGTAATTAAAAGAGAGTTCAATGTATGAAATGTGCATGAAGAGATGAGATGAAAATTCTGACCTATTGACTGAAACTTTAGTGTAAATTGTAATAGAGACCTCTAATTGTAACAAATCAAATTTCTGTAGTTATATAAGACATTTTCCTACAAAATTGAAGAAGGAACCTACCTTCAATTCTGCCTCTAGATATTTTTTATGATTTATTGAATTTAGGAGAACTTTTAAATTCGGATTCTGGACCAGGTTGGGGAAAAATTGAGATATCTGTATGTACAATGATCAGAATGACATGAAAATAATTCCTATGAAAAATAAACTCATAAATACACATTTTATATGAAGGAATTAATGCCTAATTTTATTCTAAGTATTTCAAATAATTAGCATGAAATTCGTTGAATCTGTTTGGACTGTTAAGGGTACAAATGTTGGTATTTTGGGCATAAGTATTAGTAGAGAAAGTCAAAATCTTATTCTGTAAAATTCTGGGTAAACTAGATACCTAGGTGTACGTTTTTTTATGAAGAAACGTTGGTCTAAATCCCTCTTGATTTTATGCTATGAATTTTTATAAGTGACAGCTAATACTGTTTTGGTTCCATGAACAGCCTATAGTATTTTTCATATATCTCGAGCTATAGGTAAGATATTAGGTGAATGTTGATGATATGGAAACTAGACACATAGGGGAATAATATTGTAGAAGATCATATAGCCTAAAAATGACATTATCAAATTCATTTATGGCTCACAAGTTGAGTCCAGAATGCTGCTCTGTGCAGAGTTTTAATGTACTTTATTTTATGGTTTTCAATTAATTGAGCTAATTATGTGTTTATGTGATTACAAAATGAATTGGATAGGGGCATGTAATATGACTATTAATGCAAGATTATATGTATACATATACATTCACACGTGTACTTGGGTAAGGACTTGTGATGAAATTGTGTACATGATTGTTTTATGCATTTAATCTTACATATGCATACTCTAATGATATAGTGAATTATATTTGAACATGCACTTACACTGTGAAACAAGAAATACTATATATGGCTATGTTTATGTGTCATGCCTGAATGATAACATAATGAAGTATATTATAATGATGTTATATATTCCTATTCACTAGGGATTATGTATTTGTATACATGATCATATATATATATATATATATATATACGATATGCTATATTGTAAATTATTAATAATGAGCACTTGAATAGGTATGATGCATTACTGATTAACATATCATGATTATGCTAATATGAGATATCTAATGAAGGTATATAAAAAGTAATTGTATCATAAAATGAACTTACATATGCAGTTATGTCATAGTAACAATATAGCTATCATATGAGTATACATGTGCAAAATGAACACTATAAGTGCAAGCATGATATATGATAGAAAGATTAATAGAATTTGCCTGCAGTTATAGTTCAATTGTGGATAGATAGGCGCCTATAGGGATATTGCAGCTGCCACAGTCGACCTTTTTAGGTCCACAGTATAGTTGATCCTGCTGCATCTTACACAACTCATCTGGGTTGTTGCTTGACCTTTTGGGTCCTTGACCGGTCACCGTATAGTTGGCCTGATTGTGGGTCCATAGTTTTGATACCCTCGGGTATCCACCGATCCCGTTATCCACTCTTAGAACCTAAGCAGGCTAAAGTAAAGCAATAATGTTTCACAGTCAATCACAGAATAAACTATGCATCTGATATATGATTTATCATGTATAACAGTGGTTTCTTAAGCATGTATTGGTATCTGTTTACATTATATACATATCTCATTATGAATTGTATGTATTCAAGTATACTGAATTAATTGTGAAGGGTTATCTTGTTATGCAAGCTATTATATTTTATATTTTACCTTTTTCTGACATGTAAATATTATTAATATTATATTGTTTTGTATATCCTATTTTTTGACGACCACTGTGAGTGGTTGTCTTTCATGTTTAGAATCCCCACTAAGTTGTATAGCTTAGCACGGATTATTTTGATCCGTGTAGGTTTTGGTAGTCAAGGCTTTTGCATAGGAACTATTTCTGCATCAGGACAGGCCAACACCAGTCTATAGAAGTTGATGTAGGAAGTTTTGATAAATATTGCTTAGTTCCTTACCTGTTTAATATGTATAAGGGTTGTAATATATCTATATGTATGTTATATGGAAGTGATAGTTGTAATAAGCTCATAGTGAGAATGCTAGTTTATGCATGCATTTAGAAGCTATAATACTTTATATAAATGTGCTGAAATGCTGAATGCTATGCGTGAAAGATGTGAGAAACCTAATTAGTATATTAGTTGTATGATTATATGGATAAGATGACGTGAATGCTTATTGATGTTAATTGAGAAAATTACTTAAAATAACATGATTTTGGTAGATTGCATCATATTTATAGTAAAGTTGTAGTTTAGGGTGTTTCAATTTGGTATCAGAGCATAGGTTTAGCCTTTTCTGGGCAATGCAAGTATAGAAACTTTAATATGAGATAGTGTTGTGTTGGCCTAATGCAGAAGTTCCTGTTTTCTTATAGATTAAAGATGGAGAATTCTTCTAGGAATACTATAGAAGAATCGGCTGAAAGTAATTTGCCGGTTAGATCAAATCCTCCTAATCCAATGACTTCTTCTTCGCATCGAAATGAAATTCCTACTACAGTTCCTGGAGAAGCTTTGTTAAAAATTTCTCAGGATATGACCCAGATTTTGCAAAGAATGACTATGCCCAAGGCTCCAATCTCTGAAATTAGAAAGCATGGGGCACAAGAATTTA
Source organism: Excoecaria agallocha (assembly GCA_037975025.1). NCBI lineage: Eukaryota > Viridiplantae > Streptophyta > Magnoliopsida > Malpighiales > Euphorbiaceae > Excoecaria > Excoecaria agallocha. Next base: position 9,201,263 of record CM075813.1, on the reverse strand, counting down.
TGGGCACCAATCTAGAATAATTTGAAGAAGCTGAGTTCTGGTTAGAAAGGCTGGAGAGGATATTTGATGAAATAAATTGTCCTTGCAAATCACAAGGTATCTTGTGCTGTGTCCTTACTTCAAGGCATGGCTTATGATTGGTGGAAGTTGATTTTGAGACAACCTCAGTTACCTGACTCACTTACCTGGGAATTCTTTGAGGGGGAGTTCAGAAAGAAATATGTTACTGAGGCTTACAAGGAGGAGAAATTGAAGCAGTTTCTGAGCTTGAGACAAAAAGTTCTATCTGTGGCTGAATATGAAAAAGAATTTAGCCGATTATACAAATATGTTCCCAAGGAGATGTTGACAGGAGTGTTCAAATGCAGGCACTTTGAAGATGGGCTGAATGATAGAATTAAAGAAAAATTGTTTGGATTTACATCTCTAAATGTGGTAGATTTTAATCAACTGGTCACAACTGCTATGAAAATTGAAAAGTATGAGATAGCTAAAAGAGAGAGAGAGCATAAAAGAAGTGATTCCAGGGGAAGATCATCTGCTGGAAAAAGATTTAGAGGGACTCAAGGAGGCCAGCCTGCAGAATCTGTTTTCAATTCTTCTAGTAAAGGAAAGAAGCAAGAATCCTTTACCAAGCCTAAAAATGAGAGGGAAGCTTCAGGAAGACAGAGTGGGGGTCAAGCACCTGAGTGTCCTCATTGTTTCAGGCATCATTGGGGTAATTGTAGGAAACTGGCTGGAGAATGCTTTAAATGTGGTAGTACTGATCATTTCATGGCAAATTGTCCTTTGAAACCATATCAAGGTTTTAAGCAACAGAATAGCAGGGGAGCTTCTAATGCACCTCCATCTGGAAGAGGTAGAGGCAGAGGAAGGTTTGGAGCAGCTCATCATGGATCCCAGTCCCAGAATATGTCAGAAACAGTTGATAGACCTTCTACTCAAATGGTTGCTAGACGGGCTTATGCCATGAAGGCTCGGGAGGAACAGGATGCTCCAGAAGTTATAGCTGGTACTTTTTCTCTTTATAATTGTAACATACATGCACTCATTGATCCTGGCTCTACTCACTCATATGTTTGTATTGGGGTTTCGGGTAGAGATAGGTTTAAAACACAACGGTTAGATTTTGATGTATGTGTTACAAGTCCATTGGGACATAGTATAATTGTTAATAAGGTGTGTAAAGACTGTCCTATAGTAGATCAAGGGAGAGAGTTTCCAGCAGATTTGATTGTGTTGCCTTTTCATGAGTTTGATGTAATTCTGGGAATGGATTGGTTATCCAAGAATCATGCAGTGGTAAATTGTGAAATGAAAACAGTAACCCTCAGGAATGATGAAGGAAAGGAAGTGGTAGTAGAAGGCAATTGTTATAAGCTATCAACTAATGTTATATCAGCAATGCAAGCTAGACGTTGTCTTAGAAAAGGATGTGAAGCATTTTTAGCTTTGGTCCTTGACTCAAAAAGGGATACAGTGGAGCTTGACAAAATACCGATTGTGAAAGAATTTCCAGAAGTATTTCCTGAGGAATTACCTCGTCTTCCTCTAGAAAGAAATGTTGAGTTGTCTATTGATCTGTTACTTGGTACGGCCCCAATCTCCAGGGCACCATACAGAATGGCTCCATCTGAATTAAAAGATTTGAAGGTTCAATTACAGGAATTGTTAGACAAAGGTTTCATCAGACCCAGTGTGTCACCTTGGGGTGCTTCGATTTTATTTGTTAAGAAGAAGGACGAGTCTATGAGAATGTGTATCGACTATAGACAGTTGAACAAAGTGACAGTGAAGAACAAATATCCTTTGCCACGAATAGAGGATTTATTTGATCAGTTAAGTGGTGCTGGTGTGTTCTCAAAGATAGATTTGCGGTCAGGATATTATCAGCTCAGAGTTAAAGATGGGGATGTTCCTAAAACTGTATTTAGGACTCGTTATGGGCATTATGAATTTTTAGTTATGCCATTTGGGTTGACTAATGCACCTGCTGCATTTATGGATCTTATGAATAGGGTATTCATACCCTATTTGGATCGATATGTTGTTGTGTTTATTAATGACATATTAATCTACTCCAGAAATGAAGCTGAACATGCTGAACATTTGAGAATTGTTTTGCAAACTTTGAAAGAAAATGGGTTGTATGCCAAACTGAGTAAATGTGATTTCTGGCTTAAGGAAGTTTCTTTCCTAGGACATGTTGTATCTGCTGAAGGTGTTAGGGTTGATCCAAATAAAATTGAAGCTATTGTTAATTAGAGACCACACAGGAATGTGCATGAAATTAGAAGTTTTCTTGGATTGGCAGGTTACTATCGTCATTTTGTGAAGGGTTTTTCTATCATTGCTTCACCCCTCACTAAGCTGTTGAGAAAGAATACTAAGTTTGAATGGTCTGATCATTGTCAAGTAAGCTTTGAAAGGTTGAAGAAGATGTTGACTGAAGCTCCAGTTTTGACTCAACCTGTGTCAGGGAAAGAGTATGCAATGTACAGTGATGCTTCTAAGGTTGGTTTGGGTTGTGTATTGATGCAAGATGGTAAAGTTATAGCTTATGCATCTAGAAAGTTGAAACCACATGAACAGAACTACCCGACTCATGATCTAGAACTGGCAGCTGTGGTATTCGCTTTAAAGATTTGGCGGCATTACCTGTATGGGGAAAAATACAGGATTTATACTGACCATAAAAGCCTCAAGTACTTGCTTACTCAGAAAGAACTTAATTTGAGGCAGAGAAGATGGTTGGAACTATTCAAGGATTATGATTGTATAGTTTACTACCACCCAGGAAAAGCGAATGTGGTTGCTGATGCCTTGAGTCGTAAGTCAATGGCAGTGTTGATGTTAAAACAGTGCAGATGGAAATTTGCTTCTGATGGTGTTTTACTAGCACAGCTTAAAGTTAGGCCCATGGTTAGGCAGACAATGATTGATGCTCAGAAGGATGATGTCAAGTTACAACAGATTGTTAAAGCAGTTTGTGAAGGTGATCAATCTAATTTTTCAGTGAAAGAAGATGATGGTGTATACTACCATAACAGGTTGTGTATCCCTGATGACAAAGAAGTGAAAAGAATATTGTTGCATGAAGCACATAATACTGCATTTACTATGCATCCAGGTGGGAACAAGATGTATCAAGAGTTGAAACAGTTTTACTGGTGGCCTGGCATGAAGAAGGATATTGTTGATTATGTTTCTAAATGTCTAACATGTCAGCAAGTGAAAGCAGAACATCAATTTCCTTCAGGTCTCTTGAATTACATTCCGATTCCACAGTGGAAGTGGGAAGACATTACCATGGATTTTGTTACTGGTTTGCCTCTTTCTCAAAGGAAATATGATGTTGTTTGGGTAATAGTGGATAAGTTAACAAAAGTAGCTCACTTTTTACCAGTTCGAACTGATTATTCCATGGATAGGCTTGCAGAATTGTATGTGAATGAGATTGTACGGTTACATGGTATACCTGTGTCTATAATTTCGGATCGAGATCCAAGGTTTACATCGAGATTTTGGCAGAGTTTACAGCAAGCTTTGGGATCACAGCTCAAGTACAGTACAACTTTTCATCCTCAAACGGATGGGCAATCTGAAAGGGTTATTCAGATTCTAGAAGATATGATGAGGGGATATGCTTTGGAGTTTTCTGGAAGTTGGGATAAATATGTAGCCTTGATGGAATTTGCTTATAATAACAGCTATCAGAAGAGTATTCAAATGGCACCATATGAGGCTTTATATGGCAGGAAATGTAGAACTCCAGTCTGCTGGACTGAGTTGACTGAATGTAAGTTAATTGGTCCTGACCTTATTAGAGATACAGAAGAAAAAGTTCAAGTAATCAAACAGAGGCTGAAAGAAGCGAGTGATAGGCAGAAATCTTATGCTAATCTTAAAAGAAGGGATATCGAATACCAGGTGGGTGACAAAGTATTTTTGAAGGTATCTCCTTGGAGAAAAGTGCTTAGGTTTGGGAAAAAGGGAAAACTCAGTCCGAGATTCATTGGTCCGTACGAAATTCTTCAAAGAGTCGGACCACTAGCTTACAGATTGGCTCTTCCTATGGAGTTGGCCAAGCTTCATGACGTGTTTCATGTATCTATGCTTCGAAGATATCGCTTGGATGAATCTCACAAGTTACAAGTTCAAGATATTCAGTTACAGCCGGATATCACTTATGATGAGGAACCGACGGAAATCCTAGCTAGGGAGATCAGGCAATTGAGAAACAAGCAGATTCCTCTGGTTAAAGTACTTTGGCAATATCATGGTGTACAAAAAGTAACCTGGAAACCAGAGGCAGCCATGAAGAAGCAATATCCTCAATTTTTTAATTCAGGTATGAATTTCGAGGACGAAATTCCTTAAGGGGGAGAGAATTGTCAGACCCTTACTTGACCCTAAATGAATTTTATGTTTTGAGAGGAGTTTTTATTTGATTAAGATTAAGAATTTAATGAGAAATTCGTATTAATGGTGATTAAGGGATAAATTATGTCTTATTTATTTTAATGGCATGGGAAATAAATTGATTAGTGTGATTTAATTTTTAATTGAGGGTTTAATTGGAGTATAATTATTGATTTGGGGTAAATTAGTAATTATGACATTTTAATGGGGTCAATTGAGAATTTGAGAACAATGGAGAGGCTAATGTAAGAAAGAGGTTAAATGATGAAGTTGAATTAAGAATTAATTAAATGGTGGGGTATAATTTGTGACATGCAAAGAATTAGATGTTATTAA